>PVIA01001613.1:190133-264858 GCA_004024845.1 Tonatia bakeri
TTTTTTTTTTTTTTTTTTTTTTTTTTTTTTTTTTTTTTTTTTTTTTTTTTTTTTTTTTTTGCTTTCTTATGTTCCAAGTCATTGATTTGATTCTCGGTTTTATCCACTCCACTGTTGTTTCCCTGTAAGTTGTTCTTTATTTCAATTAGTGTATTATTTGTTTATGGCTGGATCTTTTTTATGCTGTTAAGGTCCCCACTAAGTTCCTTGAGCATCCTTATAACTAGTGTTTTTAACTCTGCATCTGACAGATTGCTATCTCCACTTTATTTGGCTCTTTTTCTGGAGTTTGATCTGTTCTTTCACTTGGGCCATGTTTCTTTGTCTCCTCATTTTGGCAGCCTCCCTGTGTTTGTTTCTATGTATTAGGTAGAGCTGCTTTGACTCTGTGTCTTAGTAATATGGTCTAATGTAGTAGGTGTCCTGTAGAGCCTAGTGCCATAGCCTCCCCTATCATCCAAGCTTGGTACTTGAGGTATGCCCTGCATGTGAGCTGAGTACACCCTCCTTTTGTAGTTGAGCCTTGGTTGCTGTTGACAGATCAACCGCAGGGATTTACCCAGACCAGGGAGCTGCAAGGACTAGCTGTGACCACTGACCACCAATCTCCACTCTCCATTGAGTATCAGCTATGCAGGATCAGGGTGGTGGTAGTCTATTGTGGTCTGTAGCTGTCCACAGGGTGTGCAGGCCCTGAGGTTTCCCAGGTGGTGCAGGCCAAGGTCAGCCCTCTTTTGTGTTTTGCCTGGGGCCACCCTGTCTGAGCTATAAAGCAATCTGAGTTGGCTGCAACTTGTGCTGGGCTGGAGATTCCAAGGCAAAGTCAAAATGTGAATCTAGGCTGGCTGCTGCTAGTTCTGGGCCTGCAGCTCAGTGAGTACAGTTGTTTCTTGTTTGAGTAAATTTGGGAAGTTGTGCACCTTGAGCCAAGACCATCCATTCATTTGGAAAAGCAGTTTGGGTGTGTTCATAATTTGGGTGGAGCAGAGACTCTAGGAATCTCCACGGTGGGTCGAACAGTGTTAGCCAGGTTGATGGGGATCACGACTTCTGGCCAAGATGGTGGCATAGGAAGACATGGCTTGCCTGTTTGTACAACTACATAAAAATTATAACTAAAATATAGAGTAATTATCACTCAGAATCATCAGAAATTGAGTTGAATGGAAGTCTGACAAGCATGGAATTAAAGAAACCACATCTGTACAGATTAGTAGGAGGAGTGCAGACATGGAATGGGCTGGTTTCTCACCAACGTGTGGTGCATAAAAATTTTGGAGGTATATCTTGGGAGTGAGGAGTCCTTGCCCCACACCAGGTCTTCTAGCCCAGGGTTCCAGTGCCAGGAAGACCCCACAATTTCTGGCTACAAAAAACAGTGGGGATTGAGTAGGTGGAAGAAGCTGCTGGACCCCCAAGCAGTTCCTCTTAAAGAATCCACACATGGACTCACCTACTCAGACTCACTCCCTCTGAGCTCTAGTACCAAGATAGCAGTTTAGAAGGCACCAGTGGTGCATGGGGAGAAACTGAACTATCTGGCATCAAGGCGAGCAGAGGCCATTGTACCTTTTCTAAACTGTCCCCCCACAGAGATGACAACCTGGTGCCATATATGAGACTCCATCAACATCTCTGTGTTTTAATATATAAATTTGTCATGACAAAGTTGACTTTATTTCAGAAATGAAAACTATGTTTAATATTAGAAAAGGTAGAAAGATAATTCAACCCATTAATATTAAGATAAACATAATTTATGACATTTTAGTGGTAAGTTATTATGTAAAACAGCTTATAGGGTGTCTGACAGCTGAAAAACTCAATAAACACTATTTCCTCCTCACTTCTCAAATGCTGATGAACCAGTATATCATTTTCTTTGGTTATAAAAATGTTCTGAGAAACTTAATAAGAAAGAAAATGTATTAGAAAGATATGGGAAAGCTCACGGGATAAAAGAACCTGACATTGAAAAGGCAGCTGCTGCTGGAATAATTAAACTCAAACAGAATTTAGATCATCTATCTGTGACCTGTGAAAGAGAAACATCTGGGGGAATGAGCAGGTTGTGTCCTCTACAGTTCCTTCGCTTCTGGAGTGTGGAGGTCTAGCTTTTGATTCGTTGTCACATCAACATGCCTTCAGTGGGAAAGAAGTGATTCCTCCAAAGAAAATGGAGTGCATGTAGGAGTTAAAAAATGAATGTTGGGCAAACAAACAAACAAAAACACACAAAATATACCCACTCTAACATGTTTAACTAGAAGTGGTCCTGATGTGCAGCAGAACAAACAGGCTCCCATAAATAGCTTTTCTGCTAGCAGTGAGTTTAACCCTCCCTGATCAAGATCTTTCTCTCCTGCCCCAGACTATTCCTTTCTCAGCCCTGGTGAAGCCAACTGACAGCTCTCATAAAGCTCCTTAGAGATGACCAAGTAGGTATTAGGGCAGTATCTGCAAAAGAAAACACTTTTACAGCTTCCTCCCTAATTCTGTTCTTGAACACAATCTTTACTTATTGTTGATGATAAAATGACCCAAGATTAGGACCTTGCTTTTCAACTGGACTGAAGCAAAAGTAATCAAGAAGCTCCTTTCAAATAAGACATTAAATGATAAAGTGTTACGAAGCTTTCTGCTCTCCCTCTACTCACTCAAGGTAGGGGCTGGTTTTCTATTGTAGGCCTTGCACCTGGCTACAGGTGAGAGAATTCAATGGTGTTATCACTGCTACTTGTCTGTAAAGAGCAAACTGTCTTTATTCAGGGGATGTAGCACATTTATAGAAACATCAATGCCCTTCAGTTATGACGCTGTTACAAATTAGAAGTCATTTTTCATCTGAAAGAGGCCCAATGGCTTTAAATACATGCCCACAAAATATCCATAAACTCTCTCTCACCACTAACTGTATATAACTGATACCATATACTGTGACTGCACCTCTGAAATATTCCGTGTCCAGATGCTACCCTACCGCCTGAGTTGCGTGCCATACGACACTAGTGCCACAGCCTCTCATTTGTTTCCCTCTTATCGTCCCCCACCTGTCCTCCATATTGCAGCCAGAATAACATTCATAAAGTGGACCTCTGTCCATGGTACTTCCTGCCTGGCACACACCCATTTTCCCCTTTACTTCTGATGTACTCTTTAATTTACAAAACAAAACCTTTTGTGATCTGACCCTGACCAACCTGTCTAATCTTCCTTCATTCTCCCACACTTCAGCAAAGCTATTCTCTCATCTTGATTTGTTTACCATTTCTTGTTTACATGGAAAAACATTACATCTCATCTCAATGTCAACTTCCCCTGACTCTCCAGATAGAGTTTCTTTTTTTTTTTAAGATTTTATTTATTTTTAGAGAGGGAAGGGAGGGAGGGAGGGAGGGAAGGAGGGAGGGGGAGAGAGAGAGAGAGAGAGAGAGAGAGAGAGAGAGAGAGAGAAACATCAATGTGCGGTTGCTGGGAGACATGGCCTGCAACCTAGGCATGTGCCCTGACTGGGAATCGAACCTGCGATGCCTGGTTCGCAGCCTGCGCTCAATCCACTGAGCTACACCAGCCAGGGTCAGATAGAGTTTCTTTAGCTCTTAAGTGAGGATGAGCCCCAATAATTCCTGCCTCCTGATGCCCATGCCTTTCTGTAATACCCTCCCCTTGAGTCCAGGCAGATGCAGTGGTGACTGGTATCTAACTGATAGAATACAGTGAAAGTGATGGGATGTCACACTTTTTTTAGGTTACATTAAATGGCAAAGGTGAAGGGATATTATATGAATGATTACCTTACTAATATAAAACTCTTATTAGACAGGAGAGGTGCAGGGGAAGAGGTGGGGAAGTGGGGGAGAGAGAGATTCTCATGCTGGCTTTGAAGAAGCACCCAACCATGTTATAAGCTGCCTATAGAGAAGGCTACATGGCAGGAAGCTCTGGGTTTGTAATGTCTGAGGTGGCCTTCAACCAACAGCCCACAAGCAATTGGGGCCCACAGTCATACAACCACAAGGAAATAAATTCTGCCAAAAGCCTGAGGAATCTTGGAAGCGGATATTTCCCCAGCTGAGCTTCTGATAAGACTACAGCCCTAATGGACACCTGGATTACAACCAATGAGGCCCTGAAGCAGAGAATCCTGCAAAGATGAGCTTGGGTTCCTCACCAATGGCAACTATAATGTAATAAAGATGTATTATTTTAGCTACTATATTAGTGGTTATTGATCACATAACACAGGTAATGAATACATTAGTAACCCAAGATATTTTTCATGGGGGTCCTACAGCACTTTTCACATACCTCCATCAAGCAACTTAAATTTTATACACAAATAAATTGTGTGTCAATATATTTTTTTAAATTAAGAGCACACACTATGTCTTCTTATTTTGCATAGCCAGTGTGTAGCACAGGATGTACTTGGTAATTCTTAGTTGCAACAAATAAAATAAATAAACAAAAGAACAAAAGCAATGTGAAAAACTGGAAGAATATTAAATAATCTATGGTCACTGGGCATGCAGTTCACTTACAATCTAATAATCTATAAGCCTATGCTTAAAAAATTTGAATATGGGAAAATCAAATAGAGCTCTCATGTATTAAGTGTCTATTATTGTACTTGATGCTGACCTCATAGACTTGGAAAATTCAGCTGAAAAAATCCTTTATAAATTTGTGTGTAGTTTATACTGAAATATATGAACTGTGTGCAAGCAGTGTTAGACGAATTTGTACCTCTTTGGACAAATATTGTCAAAGGTGGTTAGAACTGTCAGCTTTGCAAGACTAAATGAGTTGCTCTACAGATGGCTATGCTGAGACTGCAGGCCTTCCTGTTGGAAAGATAATTAAGTGGATTCTAACATTGGGCTGGATGATCTCTGTGGTCCCTTCTAGTTCTAACATTCCATGGTACTTATAATTGCAATTTGGAAATCATTATTTTGTGACAGGTTATAAAGAATTACAGCTAACGACATAGTATTTATATCTATATTACAAAAATTATTGGAAAGCTAGGTCTTCAATATGTTTTCACGAATGCTGGATGACTACATGCCTTTAAATAAAGTGTCTGTCCATAAAACCTAATTCACATAGACCCAGGGAAAGTTTTAAGGAACTGGGGAGTTCCGCATGTCCTGCAATGACTCCCGAAGCCACAAGGTGGCAGAATGCTGGCACTGTGTTTCTAATTCATAAGCCTTCAAAACAGGCATAATATATTCAAAGGCAGCTTTAATTAAGACTTTAGATTCTTCCATCTGTTTCCATTGTGCCAGGTGCAGAGACTGGATGGAGGAACTGAAATGTATATTTGGAGGTTCTTGGAAAGGGAAGCGACAGGATATAAAATCATGTATATTTAAAGAAAAACTATTCATGGATACAACTACCAATTTGCATGTGACCCCCAAATTACCATAACCCATCCTGATCATTCCCTTTCCCAATCAGTCCTGTAACATTCATCTTCCCACATGTAAACTGGTGCCAATTCACAAATACACAAGAGCCATTCAGATCCCTACGTCATTAAAAAAAAAAAAAACAAGAACAAAAATTATTTGACCTCTTAATAGGGTTTTAAAACTCAAAGATGCATACACTTGTGTTTATTTCCCTACAGTACCACAGGTCACAGCCACAAATAAATGTTACTTCAGTGATATAAACAAGAGTTGGGGGATTTTTCTCATTCTTCAAGCTTACAGCTTAGCAATCTCTCTCGTGTGACACACTTCCATTAAACTTTTGTTTTCTCTGAAAAAAAAAATGGAGTTTTCCCCAGTGTTCATGAACTCATTGATAGAATCTGAACTGGAATATTCTACAAGTTCCTTCTTTCTGCCGATATTTGGAGTTCTGTCACATCAGTCAACCAGATAGTAAGCAGAAGGTATGTGGTACATTTTGGGGGGGATCCAATAGAGAATGAGGACTGGGCTGGAGTAACCATTGCATCTCCAAGGCCTCACTCGACAGTGCCAGGCACATCACAGACAACGAGTGTTGATTAAATAATAAATTGTATATGCATACTTATCAAACTGCAGGAATTTGTATCTAGAGTTAATGGAGGGCCCACAATCTTGACCTGCAAATAGTAGTTGCTCAGTAAATATAGTTGAGTTAACAGCAAACAGACCTACATACTTCTATAAATTTGTATTTTCTATAAGGAAGTTGATATAAGAGCTCAGTAAATCAAGATGCATTTACTTATTTTTATTGAGCAACCCACGTGTTTGACTCCATGAGTAACCCCCAAGAAATTCAAGCCTACCCCTCAAGAGTTCACTGTGACACAGATAAAACAGAGGAGGTAATAAGTAATCAATTCAAAGCAGATATTGCTTCAACTAATGTAGGGGTCATTTTACATTTATTTTTAATTGTTTAAAGTAATGCATGCAAAGGCATGTATTTAGATTTCCATAAAAACTGTCCAGAAAACAGAATCTCTCATCCTAGTCCATTCTTTTCAATTCCTGACATTCTTCTAGAAATTTAAACTGTTTACACTTTATATTTTTTCTAAGTGATTTCTGAACTACTGTAAAATATGAATGTACCTCTAAATTTTGATTTGTCAATTTTAATATCTAGTGAATACCTTATATGGAAAATGAGGATTGAAGCCACTTACATTAACCTCCAACTCCCATTATCCTTTTAGATGTTTGGCATTTGTAATATTCTTTTTGTCCTTTTATCAGTTTTCTCTGTAACTTTAAATGATTTCTTACAGATTGGTTTATAATTTCTAAACTTTCCAATAGGTTCTCTCAACTACATGCTTTGCAAAGGGTAAATAGTAGCCACTATTCTTCTTTCGACATTCTCTCTTTTATCAGCTAAGCGTTATTTCTATATTTCCAAGATTGTTGATATTTATATTTTGTCATTCAACCATAACAATGTCTTCTTTATTTTGTCATAGGTTATGTCCAAAAGTTGAACATTGATAAATGGCTTTTAAAGTGTAGTTATTATGTAAATAATTGTTTAGTGCAAAGCTAGGTAATGCACTATTACCTGGCTTGGTAATATGTAATTTTTCTCTATAGAACCTACATCCAGAGTCTGGGATCACTCAGGAGAGAATGTTTCTCATGTTAGGTCAAATAATTTTCCCCTCACACACCATGCATTTAAAAATGCATCAAAATTTGTGTTCTATCTCTATTGTCTTATTAACTCTACCTTACAGTTCACCTGTAAAATGCAGTTCTCCCCTATGCCCCTATCCCAGAGTTTCTGTCTCTGACTTTGGCTTATACTATTTGCCTTTGTCATCATATTTTAGTTATTTATAGACTCTTAATTGTATAATTTATTCTATCAAGTCACTGTTTCTCTAAGATACTTTCAGAAGCATCTGAACTTTTTATTAATCTAAACAGCTCCCTAGGCCATTTACACACCTGTCGTTTGGGGACATCCCATCACTAGCTCTTCCTTGCTCTTCTGAGCTGATGCCACTGTTTCCTGCATCTGTGGCTCCCTCCTTCTGGTGTACTCCCTCACTGAGTCCAGTATTCCATGAAGTTTCAAATGCATGAGTACACATCATGCAGACTTTCCAAGTGCTCATACCGTTGGAAATATCTTTAACCTATTCTCAAGCTTGATTGATATTTTTGCTAGGTATAGAATTCTAGATTGAGAAAAGTCTCCCTCAGAATTGCTGCAGAGTGGAGCTCATTCAGTAGTAGGAGAATTAACAACAGTCCATAAATTTCCTTGCTTTTTGAGCGTTTTTATTTCTGACATTTCACCAATGTATGGTGGTTACATGTCTCTGAAAATCTAGACATTAAATGAAACACTAGTATTATAAATTTGAGTGGCATAGGGCATGGGGAGGGTGACATAATGACACTTAAGCCCAGCTGACCTTTAGACCACCAGGAGAGATTTGTCTAACTACTACTTCATGTCTGCAAATAGAAAGATAATTGGAAAATCATGGATGGAACTTTTGCACATTTATTTAAATTGATGTTAACACCAAAAAAAAAAAAAAAAAAACAATTGCTTTGGCCTAATTGATTAGCTTTTGTGAATTAAAAAATTCCTTAAAACAATACGTTATCTAGTATACACACAGACAAGGTCCAGATAGAGGTCTCATTTGAGGGGAAAAGGGAAGGTGGATAGAGGACCAGAAACACATGTTTTTTAAACCAGAAGTACTCTGGAGGAAAACACACCACATAGAATATAAAGCAACCAAGTAATGTACAATGAAAACTAAAAATGTTATAAAATACCAGATACTAAATTTAACCTGATAGAGAAAAATATAATTATAAGGAAATGGTTGTATGTAGGGCCATTGCCAGTATATATAATTTTCTTTTAAAATCTTGGCACTAAATTTTTTTCAGTTAGAACAAATACTAACTTACTGCAAGTTTAATTCTACAAAAACAAGTTATCAGCTATTTATTGTGTACCAGACAGTGTACCTGAAATGTTCACGTACAGTCTCTAATGGAACCTCATGACAAGTTTGTGGACTGCAAGATGATCTTTCTTTTACAAATACGATAACCAAGGTGTGGCTCAGAAACTCTAAGAATGTGCCTGAAGTCACACAGTGGGGACTAAGAGTTGGGCTTTCTGCACTGCCCGCACTGCCTTCAGGATTAAGCCATCCTGTGTAAGCACTACAGGTCTGTTGACACAGTTCTATCATGAAACCTCGAAGTTCCAGTTCTTTGTAAGGAAGCCAAATCAGTGCGAATATATGATGAAAATTATCCTCATAATGTCTTTATCCTTTCAAACACTATGATCTCCATTCCAACTGGAGAACTGATGGCCTTGCTAGATAAAAAGGAGAGTAATAATAATAAACTCAGTAACTCTTAAAAAACATGCATTGAATGCTCACTGCATGACATGTACAGCTCTCATCTCACATGGGTACTGACTCACTCAGTGCTCGACTGTTTGTGAAGCCAGTGTTGTTCTTGTCTCTGTCTTCCGACTGTGATTCCTGGGAACTTCTCAGGTGGAGGTGATTACATTGCACAGTCCGTCGATTTTCTTTTTTTGGGTAACTAATCTTATAGCAATACAATTAAATGGAACAAATATATCCAGATAATAATTTCATTTATTATGATTAAGCAGAACGAATTGACTAAACAACAATTAACCTCTAAGAATGAAAAATAACAAACCAGTCATCAAATATTCAAGTCAGCTGAGCTACCGAGAAGTTAGATGGCCTAAAGCAATATAATATAAGCAATCACTAGTCAGGTAAGAACGTAGTACAAGTGCATCAGCACATATATAATTTTAGTTTCTACTCTTTGAAACTATAATGTTAAGTCTGTTATTGTTGAAGTTGTTGCATTGTAAGTTTAGGTACTGACTATGATTTAAATAAATGTAATGAATTTATAGCTCTAATATAGTATCAAGTTAACATTACAAATGTCTGCTGTAGCATAAAGTTTTAAATATTAAATTATTGAAATAATATAAACATATTAAAATATAGAAAAAGCATAAAAGAAAAAATATGTTATCAGTGGTCGTTTCACTGTGAGCTTTCTGGAATTTCTTTGACAGTTAAAAGCTATTGTAATAATTCCAATACTGGTTCTGGATTATTTCTTTCTTGACTATTTTTCCATTTGCATTTTTCTTCTTACTTATTTTTTCTAACAGACATGCATACACAATTTACATCTGGAATGTTTTCTACATTTTTTTAATTTAAGAATTCAACCAAATTAAAAACACATACAGGCTTAATAGAAGGTAATTCTCTCCATCTGACTTAGATGCTTCAATTGCTATAGACTTTTACTTTCAATACTGCTGGCAATTAGGATAATTAATTTCTACAGATAAGGAAGGTTAAATATGAAATTCAGTAAGTAAGCTTTTTAAGAGTCCCATGCTTATTTTCTCAAGCTCTAACCTTAACTTTGCTAGTTTTTTGTAAATGAATCATTTTGCTATGTTATCTAGGAACCAAATAAACATCTTTGCCGACAAACCTCCATTACCTTGCAAAGCATTTAACATAAGAATAACATGGGAAAGTTTCCAAACACAACAATTATGTTTTTTAATAAGCATCATCAGTATGTGCACCAAAGGAAAAATTACCAGAACTGTAATTAAAATCTCATTAGAAGCATCTTAATCCTGTCACTACTTCAGTGGATTTCAATCCATTCAAGAACTGAGGAGTTTCCTTCTTAGTCTAAAATTATTGTCAATATAAAATCATTCATATTTTTAGAAGAGTCCATTTTCTGTTTCTATTCAATATGGAAAAAAAGAAAATATTGAGACATGTGTATGAAATAAAAGATATTATTTGAAAATTTCTATGTATTATAAGTATTAACTCTAATGGATTCTGACCTGGTTTGATGCTATGTTTTTTTCATTTATTTTTAGAATATTTAAATTCTAAAATATTTTGAGCAGTGCATAAAATCCCATTTAATGAGATACTTCTAATTTACACTAAAATTATTTTAAAAATCAACAAAGGAAGTGGACAACCACACACAAGAAAATGAAACTAGATCACCATCTTGCATGCAAAAATTAGCTGAAAATGGATTAAATACTTGAATGTAAGATCTTTAACCAGAAAACATAGAAGAAAACATAGGTGCTAAACTTTCATCTTGATGTTTTTGTCAATTTGATTTCAGTGGCAAGGGAAACAAATACAAAATTAAACAAATGGGACTACATCACTAAAAGCCTTCTGCACAGCATAGGAAACCATCAACAAAACAAAAAGGCAACCAACCAAATAGGGGTAGATATTTATAAATTATACTTCTGGTAAGGGGTTAATATCTAAAATACTGGGTCCAGCACAAATAGCGTCACTTTTTTTATTACAAAATCTTTAACTACAGAATCATAAGCATGTAATTCTGTAATATAACAATATCACACTCAAGCACACCATATGACATGTTAGGTGAAATGTTCAAATTAAAGCTTTGTAGTATTACACCCATATTATTACCCTACCAACCACACTTAAACAGGACTTACTTCTGCCAGACCCTGTATAAAAAGAATTCATACAACTCCATATCAAAAAAATAAATAAACCTGATTAAACAATGGACAGTGGAAATGAATACACATTTTTTTCAAGGAAGACATACAAATGGCCAACAAGGATATAAAAAGATATTCAACATCTTCAATTATTAGCAAAATGCAAATTAAAACCACAATAAGATATTGTCTTATATCTGTTAAGTCTATTATCAAAAAACAATAAATTACAAATGTTGGTGAGAATGTGGAGAAAAGGTCATGCTCATACGTTGTTGGTGAGTTTGTAAACTGGTGCAGCCAATACAGAAAACAGTTTAGACGTTCCTCAAAAAATCATGTATGGCAATACCACATGATCCAGCAATGCCTCTTCTGGTTATTTATTCAAAGAATATAAAAACATTATTTGAAAAAGATGTATTCACCCCTTTGTTCATTGCAACATTATTTACAGTAACCAAGATACAGAAACAGTCTAAGTGTCCATCAGCAGAAAATAGATAAAGAAACTGTGGCACGCACATGTGTGCAAGCACACACACACACAGTGGAATAGTACTCAGCCATAAAGACGGTTAAACTTCGCCATTTGCAATAACATACATGGACCTTGAGGGTATCATGTTAAATGAAAGAAGTGCTACAGAAAAAAACAAAAAACATGATTTTACTCATATGTAAAATCTAAAACGGCAAAAAAATGGAACAAACAAAACAAAAAACACTCATAGCTACAGACAACAAATTGGTGGTTACCAGTGGAGAACGGGGTGGGGAAATGTGTGCAAAGGGGGTTAAATTTATGATGATGGATAAAAATTATACCTCTGGTGGTGAGCATACTACAGTGTATAAGATCATAATGCTCTATGCCTGAAGCCTATATAATGTTACTACCAACGTTACCTAAAATTTTTAAAAATCAACAAATAAATTGATCGTAGAGAAAAAAATACTCCAACCTTACCACACACCACATCACAAGGAAATAAATAGCCAAATATGGGTCAGTGTTTTGCTTTGTTGACAAGACACTTGGGCAAAGAACCATGTCTAAAACATGGCAGACCCTCTACTAGGTGTGGTGGGACATTCAAAATATAAATAAAAGACCCTATTCCTGTCCCAAGAAGTCCACATATGCCATGAAGATCAAATGTCAGAATGACATTTGTATGCTAGATTACTTTATATCTACAATATCCTTTTGCCTTGCCTATACTTTAAGCACCTTTACATTGTTTAACTTTACTCACAAGACCCAAGGATCTGTATTACCTAAAAGCAAATCAAGCTACAGTCACAGTTCTTCAGGTCTGCTCTTCCACAAACTGATGAGGCCTCGACAGAGTAAGAAAGGCTGGCTGGTAGTGTGACCGGAGTCTTGCCACTGTCCCTAGGACAAAGCCCACGCACATGCTCTTCTCTCCTGCTGTGGTCAAACACGGCATCATAAGCGCAACCATGCTCGGGGGCCATGTGAAGAAAACAGCCTGGCTGACAAACAGCCTGGCTCAACTTATTCTATGGAGGTACAGAGTCCTAATAGAAACAGGACTTGGGAGGAAAGTACCATGAACATAGTTTGGATGGTCAAGTCATGAATTACTAAGAGGCTACACATCCTATCATGTGAACTAAACTAAATCTTTATAAACTATCAATACCAAAGCACCCACAAAAACAAGAAACAACTCTTCCATCCCTTGCAATTTTCCAAAGTGCCTGCAAGGGGAAAACTAAAAGTGTGGTCTAACAACACGATATCTCTCACTAGCCGTAGTTTGGTTTGGTATGTGTGTGTGTGTGTGTGTCCATGCACATGTGTGTGTTGATGACTTAGGGAGGGTGAAGCAGAGGGCCACTTCCCTAGAAAGTCTGCAGTGGGAAGGAAGGCAGCTATTTCTTTTTAATTGTTAGGTATCCAATTTATTTAAATTTAGAATGTATACTTTGTAATTAGTTTAGTAACCTGTTTTTCCAGAAATGTAATAGTTTAGAAGAACCTATCCCTGGCTACTAGAACAGCAGAAAAGGAAAGAAAATCTCACAATAGATGTGAGAAAAAGGAAAGGAGGAGAGAGAGAGAAAAGTAGCCAAAAAGTAAAAAGTGAATGCCAGGTGCTACAAAGAAAGAAAATTATAACCCTGATGAACATACATGCTAAAATCCTCAACAAAATATTAGCAAACCAAATACAGCAATGCATCAAAAAAATCATACACCATGATCAAGTGGGATTTATTCTGGGAATGCAAGGTTGATACAACATTCACACATCAATAATTAGGATTCAACATGCAAACAAAATGAAGGATAAAAACCACGTGATCATATCAATAGATGCAGAAAAAGCTTATGATAAAATCCAGCACCCATTCATGATAAAAACTGTCAGCAAAATGGGAATGGAGGGAATATATCCCAAAATAATAAAGGCCACATATAACAATCCCACTGCCAGTATCGTACCAAACAGGCAAATACTACAAGTGTTCCCCTTAAGATCAGGGACAAGACAAGGGTGTCCGCTTTCACTTCTCTTATTCAACTTAGTACTGGAATTCCTAGCCATAGCAATCAGACAAGAAGAAGAAATAAAAGGCATCCAAATTGGAAAGGAAGAAGTAAAACTGCTTTTATTTGCAGATGATATGATACCTTACATAGAGAATCCCAAAGATTCCACCGAGAAATGAATAGATCTAATTAATGAAGTTAGCATTAATAGATTAATGAATTAATACATTAACTAATGAATTAGTGAAATAGTAGGATACAAAATTAATATCCAGAACTCAGTTGTATTTTGATATGCCAATAATGAATGAACAGAAAGGGAAATTAAGAAAACAACCCCATTCACGAATGCCTTAGAAAGAATAAAATACCTAGGGATAAATCTTACCAAGGATGTAAAAGACCTATTCTTGGAAAAACATAAGACACTAAATAAAGAAATTGAAGAAGATACAAATAAATGGAAGAACATACTGTGTTCATGGATAGAAATAATTTACATTATTAAAATGTCCATGCTACCCAAAGCATTCTATAGATTCGACTCAATTCCTATCAAGATTCCAATGATTTATTTCACAGAACTAGAACAAATATTTCAAAAATTTATTTGGGGTCACAAGAGGCCCCACATAGCAACAGCAATCCTGCAAAAGAAGAACAAAGTTGGAGGAATGATACTACCTAATATCAAACTATACTGCAAGGCCATAATAATCAAAACAGGATGGTACTGGCATAAAAACAGACACACAGATCAATGGACAGAACCCACACCTTTTTAGTCAATTAATATTCAACACAGAAGAAGCAAGCACATACAATGGGCTAAAGACAGTTTATTCAATAAATGGTGTTGGGAAAATTGGACAGATACATGCACAAAAATGAAACTGGACCGCCTTCTTACACCACACACAGGAATAAATTCAAAATGGATCAAATACTTAAATGTTAGACCAGAAACCATAAAAACTGTAGAAGAAAACATAGGCATCAAATTCTGAAATATTGGTTGTAGCAATTTTTTATAGGCAAGGGGAACAAAAGAAAACATAAACAAATGGGACTACATCAAACTAAAAAGTTGTTGCGCAACAAAGGAAAGCATCCACAAAATAAAAACACAACCCACAGATTGGGAGAACATGTTCACTGATATATCTGATAAGGGATTAATATCCAAAATGTATAAAGTACATATAAAACTCAACACCAAAAAACCAAACAACCCAATTAAAAAATTGTCAAAGCACCGGAAAAGACTCTTCTACAAAGAGAACATGCAGATGGCCAAGAGTCATATGAAAAGATGTTCAGTGTCACTAATCATCAGAGAAATGCAAATTAAAAACATAATGAGATACCATCTCACACCTGTCAGAATGTCTATCATCAATAAATCAACAGACAAGTGCTGGTGAAGATTCCCACCTTTACACTGTTAGTGGGAATGCAGATTTATGCAGCCACTGTGGAAAGCAGTGTGGAAATACCTCAAAAAATTAAAAATGGATCTGCTTTTTGACCCAGAGATCTCACTTCTGGGAATATATCTGAACAAACCCAAAACACTAATTCGAAAGAACATAAGCACTCCTATGTTCATTGCAACGTTATTTACAATCACCAAGATTTGGAAGCAGCCCAAGTGTCCATCAATAGATGAGTGTCTAAAAAAACAACTATGGGACATTTACACATTAGAATTCTATTTGGCTGTAAAAAAGAAAAAAATTTTACCCCTTGGAACAGTATGGGTGAACCTGGAGAACATGATGCTAGTTGAAATAAGCCAGTCAGAGAAAGACAAATACCGCATGATTTCACTCATATGTGGAATCTGATGAACAAACTGAAGTAACAAGCAAAACGGAAACAGACTCATAGACGTAGAGTAGATGACAGCTACTGATCAGGGGAGGTTGGGGGTTGGAGGATTAGAGCAAAAAGGAAAAAGGACTCATGGACATGGGCAACTGTGGTGATTGCTGGGGGGAGAGGGGTACAAGGGGACTAGGTGGTAATGGAAAAAATATAATAAAGATTAAATTTAAAAAAGTGGATGTCAGGGATAGGGAATGGGAATGGAAATTTGAAGAAACCATTTGTCTCTGTTATTAAAGACATCATTATTAAAAATCATAATAAATAAAGTCACTCTTGATTCTGCTGGAATGTGTACAACTCTTTGTACTAATTACATCAAAAGTCCTGGATGTCACTCTTGGACTGTCAGGGCGCCACTTCTCTCCCTCAGATATTTGGTGTGGACTCTGCCTGCAGCAGAGGGTGTGCTTTGATTTCCATGGTTTTCTCATAGACTAGGCTGTTGCTTCTAAAAGCCTTTGAGAAAGAATATATTAGCTCCCCACTCACATTAATTTTCTGCAAAGTATCAAAAAGTAGTATGGGCATTTTTAGGGTTAATGTTGCCAGGAGAGTTAATTTGACAAGAATCTGCTAATATATTTGAGGTTTCTTCAGCTAAGGACAATACAAACAGTTTTCATTGCATATTATTTCCTTGTGTCACTTCAAGTTTGTTACCTATTTAAATGTTAAATGAGGTTTCAGGATTTGGGTACTTTGTACAGCTTTGTAAAACATAAACAAATGTGAAGTTACTAGCAAGCAAGAGACACAGAGAAAGAGTGAGAGCCTCTTTCTCTCCTGTTCTTCAGCTGAACCTCTACAAAAATATCGGTTCCAAATCAATAAGAAAATCCTGGATTAAAATTTTTGTACATCTAATATAAATAAAAATACACTATGTGCACATGCATTGCTTCATTTTCATCAAATCCTTAATATTTCTTTGGTCCTGAATGATGAGTTTTGTTCACACTGGAACAAAATTTAGAGAAATTCAGGGTTGATTTATATCCACAGCCCTGACAGTTTAAGCATGACAACATCTTGTTTTCATTTTTCATCTCTTCAAAGTTTCCAAGACAACTGAATTTGTTCTCCGGAATAATTTCACACATTTTCTTCAATTAAGTCAGTTAAATCAATGTGAAAAATAACATTTTAAAATACTTATCTCTTTCATGAATCGATAAACATCTAGCCTTTGTCAACAGAAGTGAAATTCTACTTCGAATTCCTATGTTATGGAAAGGCGCATCTAGCTCTTGAAGCAACAGCACATTTTTAAGCACTGAAGATTATGTATGGCTCACTTCAAATTCAAGAGATAAAAATACGTGAATAATTATGTCTTAGAATGTTATGGTTCAAAAATGCTAAATACGGCAATTTCAACTTGATTATGAGTTAGCAGCATCATTTAGGTATAGATGCTTGATATGAATATTCAGTGTGATACCTGGTTTTTAATATTGCCTTCACTGGCACCATCTTCATGGATGCCATGTGTACTATTGCACCATCCATCACTGTTAGAAAGGGGCATTTCCCTAGATGTTTAACTGAGAATTAGCTGAGCTGCTGTCCTGTAGTCTTGCCACCCAATTCTCTGATTAATCAACACTTTCAGAAAGATTAATCTTAAAACCAAGCTGTTAGAGGAAAATATCAAGAAATCCTCTGGCAATGTAACTTACTGAATCATGAATTCTCACTCATATAGTCCACCAGGTAGCAATTATTTATTGAATGCCAGCTATATACAAAGTACTACTTTGTTGCAGGTTATTGATAAGAAAGAAAGAAAAACTCTGAGATGTTCTAAATTAATTTCCAGTGCTTGGAGAGTAAGAGAAAGAGAAAGCACTGTTAGTCTGATAATGACTGCTGACCAGTTAACAGAAGATTTCTCACGTTCCTCTTTTCCCTGTCCTCTTCAGAAGCCCTTCCCTAGTCCTTTGTTGACACTGGGGCTTTGGGGACTGCTGCCCCAGGCAAGCCAGGGAACCTTACCCACTCAGTCAGACACTGCTTTCTCAGGGCTGGCCCCACCCCTTTCCCCACCCTTTACCATTCCCCACCCATAGCTCTTGTAAGTACTTCCAGACTCCCTCTTTCCCCTCCCTTCCCCCCACTTGATGTATAAAACACTTGCAAAACTCTGGGTTGCAGTCTTTCCTACATCCTCACACTGCTGGTGGTTTAGACTCCATGCCCCAAGACTGATCTTTTGGCTAGGATTTTTTTGGCTCAGTAAAACCTTGCTTACAAAAAGCCTTTCTGCTGTGGAAGTTAAACATTTTTAGTTTAACACTATGAAATAAGATAGCTCCAGCTATTTATTCAGTAACTACTCTGTGCAGGACACTGTACCAGGCAACCCTCTTTTGTATGTGAGTGTGGGCTGGTTTGAATGCCAGGCTAGGAAATGTAGAACTAATCCTGCAGGCAGTTGGAAATTTTTGGAGGATTTTAGGGAGTCAGGAAAAATTACGTGTGTTCTGAGAACAGAGAAAGGGAAGGTTAATCTGGCAGCAATGTGCATGAAAGAGAGCTCAAGATTAGCAGGAAGGGGACACCAGGTGGTGAACAAGAAGGGACTAACCTCAGTCAGTGCTGAAGGTGAGGCGAGCAAGGGTTGGCGGTCGGAGACTGGGATACATCAGAGGCTCTGATGAAAACCTCGTCTGAGAGGTTGTGAGGAGAAGTGAACGCTAGAGCTGAAATTCCACATCAGGGAATTTATTTCATAAATTTATTTGTACACTTGTGAAGTGATAGGTTTGCGTTAGTCAGGAAACAATAGATGGTGCTCAACTAACCACAGAATCTCAAGGGTTTAAAGCAATGACGTGTTGTTTCTCTGTCACAGCACAGTCAAATGACAGCAGGACTGCCCTCCTTCCTCTTCTAACTGAACTGTCTGAAACTCGTGATTTCCAAGGGGTTTTTACAGGAGAAGAGGGTACTGCAGGGCTGTGGAGAATACTTTTAAGGGTCAGGCCTGAAAATGACTTATTTTAATTTCACCTTTACCTTTTTGGCTATAACCCAGACACATATTTCGATTCTAACTGCACACAAGTCTGGAAACCTTGGAGTGCGCGTGTATTCAGTGGCCATTGAGGTCACGAGGATTAGTTATAAAAGCAAAAGGTTAGGACAACCCAAATAGTCATCACCTGAGTACTAGTTAAACAAGTTATGCTACATCTATACAATGGAAAGCTCTAAAAAGAAGCGCTGATATGGGAAGATCTTAAAGATTTGTGTATGATTAAGCGAAAAAATTGAAGTACAGACAAGTACGTATAAATTGAGTAACCTTTCATGTGAAAAGAAACCAATCTGAGATATTTGACTGAACTCTAAAGAAGTTTTGAAGGCACATGACAAATTGGTGACAATGTTCCCCGATTTGGGGAGGCAGTCTAAGGAGGTAGAACATCCTTCCAGGCAGCCGAGGTTTATTTTCACCTACGATCCAGCTCAAACAAACGGTTTGGATGTTTTATCTTTTCAAAAACTAGCGTTTACTTTCCAAGCAAAGTTGCAAAGTAACAAACTCCTAGACAAACCAAGGACAGAATGCCAGCTGAGAGGTGAATTTGTCTGAAAAATTCCCGAGCATTTACTATGGACACTACAGCTAATTTGTATTCTGAGACTTCTTAATGGCGGGCAAACAAAACTAGATGCTGATTATTTTTCCTTGAATTGTTTCTTCCCCAAAGCCCAACTTATATTTAGCCTGGGATTTCCTATTCATGCTTTATGGGAAAAGTCACAGCAGCTGTTTGCTTTTTACAGCTCAGTGCACTAGAATTCGGTTCACCATAGATTCTAGACTTTGGCTGCTGAAGGGAGAGAGAGAAAATCTCAAGTGCCACCTGAGTAGGTTTTTCATTTCATGGGAATCCCAGTGTATTTCTGGAAATGAAACAACCTCATTTAACCCAACCTGTCTGAATCTTAGCTTCCCTCTCTAAAATTGGGATTGGGTATTTGCCTAGTGGGGTCTCATCTATCAGTGACTTGCACACCAGAAAGTGCTAAACATCCATTTTATTTTCAGGAAGCTTTCCTTGATGTCTTCCATGGGAGTAGGACCTCCTGTGAACCTGCCTCCCTTGTGTCCTTGATCCAATACTTAGATGTTCATTTTTCCTCTCCTCCTCTCGTATGCAATGCCTTCCATGCTGCCATGTTACATACGTCCACTGCAGAAGTCAGGCATGGAGCTTAATAGTTCATTATCAAATTAAATGAGTAACTATAAGCGTTCTTGATCCTCCCTCTGTTGCACATTCTCTCCCCTTGTTCAGCACTAACCCCTAGAGCTCCTCGGGGCAGAAGAACATAAAGGAGATTAGTCAGTCAATGGTCCTGAAGAGTAGACTAGTAGTATTTGTCTTTTAGGTTGGTCATATCCTATTTTACTAATTATAAGTGTGATGTAACAAAGTGTATAATTTACACTGAGGTCAAATGGGTCTGTTCTTGCAATAATAAAATATTTGCAAACAAATATTGGATATTTACTATGTGTCACATATTGTTTCAGGTAGTTTATATTTCATCCCTTCAACAACCCTACACAATCAATTCTGCTATTGTCCTCTAGTTACAGATGAGGTAACTGGGAAACAGGTCCAATACCTTGCCCAGGTTTACATAGCTATTGTTAGCAGCCTTAGGACATTAACTGGAATGGCCTGGGTCAAGAAGCCACATTCTTAATCATCTACTCTGCTCCCTATAATGAGAAACCGTTTTTAACATAGCATAAATACACTTGAAAGTATACAAAGTAATTGCCTATTAAGTTAACTTGCAAATTTATACTTTGAATGATAGTCAGTGTTGGTGCAAGCAGATTTTGGTGTTCTAGCATTCCTGGGGCAAGATAAAGTGACAAATTTTTTTTTTGGTAAACACTACACAATGCATGGGATATAATGTGCTCTCTGCAAGAAAACAGCCTAGAAACCAGACAGGGGTGGCTTATAGTCATTGTTATTAAGGTTGCTGAGAACATGAAATATCTTTGACTCATTGATCTCCGTCCAGGGAGTCCGCTCTAAAGACATAACACAGAACACAAGGAAACGCTTACCTGGTGGTGATGTAAGCAAAAAGTCATTTATGTATTTACTTGCTTATCTTTTAGAAACATTCTTATTGGAAGATATATGCATATAAAACATATGTGCCAAAAAACACATGAAACATATCTGTACAGTTTAAAGGGATTATAAAGTGCCACTTCCAAATACCCCTCTTTCTGACTGCTTGTGGTAACCACAGCCCTGACTTTTGGAATAATTATTTCCTTGCTTTTCTTTGCAGATTTTATCACCCTGCATCCTTTGGAAAAATAGATTTTACTATTTTGAACTATATAGAGACAGAATCATGCAAATGTATTGTTTGATGTCTTGCTGCCTATTCCTCTTAGTGTTATATTGTAAGACTCAGCTATCTGGTTTTGTGGGGCAGTGGTTCCATGAACATTAAACGTAATGAGTGATGTACATGGCTTTCTAGCATACTTACATAAAGTATAAAACTAGTCAGTACTTTTACTTTCCCATAAGTATTGTGTGTGTGTGTGTATAAAATCAATATATTAATACTGTTTGTATTTTGACTTTATCCTTTTTAACCCCACAAAATATTATTATTGTTTTTATAAAGTGTGTTTTCATTTAGACTAATTCATATACATTTCAGTTAGTTTGTACTTCTTTTAGAAGCTCAGATTTTCCATCTAAGATCACTTCCTTTTGGCCTTGGAGGAATTTTTTAGGAAGTTCTTTAATGAGGATCTGCTGGTGATAAACTCTCTTCCAGGCTTTGTTTTCCTGAAATGTTTTTATTTAGCCTTCATTTTTTAAAGACAAAATTCCAGGATGAAAGTTACTTTTTTCAACATTTGTTTGGACATGCACTGTCCTTCCTCCCCAGACGCTGCTGGGATACCTACAGTCTTTGGTGTTCTGCCTTCTCATCATGCTCTGTCTGGGTGTGGACTTTAAAAAATCTGCTGGGGATCCATAAAGTTCCTTGAATCTGTGTATTTGTGCATTTTATCAGATACAGAAACCTACTGTCCATTTGTGTTTTCAAATATTGCCTCCGTCACACTCTCTGTACGCCCTCCTTCTGCAACTCCTTGCACTCACCCGTCCTTCTCACCTATCCTCAAGGTCTCTTAGCTCTTCAGTTATCCGCTTTGCTGTCTCTCTGCATTCTAGACTGTTCTTCTGAGCTACTGTCTAGTTCAACTGTTGTCTCTTCCACTTTGACCGACCCACTGTTAGACTTCCCAGCTTTGTCTTTAATTTCAATTTTATTTTATTGAGATCCTCTTTAATTTTTTTCAAATCTACTAGGACAACTTTCATAGTTTCCTGTACTACGTACTTAAGCTTATCTTTAATTAAGTTAAACAGTAAGGATACATATTTTATAATTTATATCTTAAAATTCCAACCCAAAGTCTTTGTTGGTCACTTCTCCTGGCTCAGCAAATGCCCTCAGGACCCAAGTGGCCTCAGTGCCACCCTGACCCTCTGGATTCCTCCCTGACTCCCTGGGTACCGCCCTTGATTTAGGCTTCTGCCTGGTAAACTATAACTGTCTTGTAAGTTGCCTGGTAATTTGGAAACATTTTTTTTTGCTTTTTCATATATTATATACAACACTTTTAGATATAGTTAGAGGGTGAGATGTTCCAAATAACCTAATCCAACACGTGACCAGAAACAAAGATCCTTGTTTTGAATTGTTTAATCATTCAGCTTCCCAAGGGCAGGAGGCTAATCTTTCACATGCCCTTTTTCTATAATGTTTAGAGAATCATTATGTGCAAAAAACAATAAGAGGGCTAATAAAAGACAGACAGCTCCAATATGTATTTAGACCTAGAAATTAAGAAACTTGAGTTTTCTTTTTGGCCACTGACATTCTATCCGGTGATGCTAGTGACACATTAATTTACTTATTGCTATAATATTCCCCCTTGTAAACCAGAATGAAAATATCTTTTACTTACAGCTTCATTTTTCCTATAAATAAACAAGAAGTCTCAGCAACAACTTTAAAGATAGTCTGTCAATTCAAAGTATTAGGTTTACATGAGCTAAATATATTTATAGCTGGTTTTCATTGAAAAAATGAGAACCATTAACAACAAAAGACCTTATCCACATCTCTTCAGAGGAGTTATCATAAAAGATGCTTTAGAGCAAATAAATAAATGGTGGAACTCTACTGTGTGTGTGTGTGTGTTTACCACAAGAAAAGAAACATTCTGTCCCAGACAATACAATTGCTTTGTTGCATGAGCACTGACTGAGAATGCTTCTACTTAATTGTGATAAATTCACTTCAGCCCTAGACTTAATATTTTACTTGTTTTGCAGATGCCTGTGATTTATGTGCATACATCAAGGAGAAAGCACACTTCACAGAAACTAGGGAGAGAAAATCCTCAGTAAGCCATCCTGCTTCAAAGGTGCAGCCAGGCCTCCTCCCTGTACAAACGAGAGGAGTCGTGAAAACTAGTGCTGGTGAGTCATCCTTAGTGCCACTGCTACAGCAGACATCACATTTCCACAAGGACGGGGCAGCTATCAGCTCCCACACCCACAAGGTGGAAACCCGTGAAGTCCCGTTGAACGCCGCAACTAGGGCTGCTCCTCTCCTCCTATTACTTTACTTTGGGACTGCAAAAAGCCTTTTCTGAAAATGGCTTCAGGGCTTGGGAGCAAAATGGTGCTTTGAATGAAATAAATATTCTAAATGTAAGAAACTGGAGGACATTTATTCGTAAATATCAATTGCATTAACATCCTTCACATTGTGTTTACTAATCATATAAAGAATAAAAACTTATTATTTATTGACTATCTTATATGTTGTATACATTATGTCATTCTATCATCACACTATCCTTCCTGTCAGGTACCTTGATTCCAAACTGATGAATGAGAAAATTAAAAAAAAAAAAGGAATAAAGAGCTCAAAGAAGGCAAAAGGCTAGAGAAAGGTAAAGGAAAATTTGAACTAAGATATTGTTATGACTCCAAGTTCCTTGCTTTCAACTAATATATATTCTGCCTCAGTTTAGAGAGGTTTATTTGTGAAACAGGAAAAGGGAAAGGGAATTACATTGAGGAATTATAAAAGAAATACTTTAGCTCTGGCTGGTGTGGCTCAGTGGATTGAGTGCTGGCCTGTGAACCAAAAAGTCACAGGTTCAATTCCCAGTCAGGGCACATGCCTGGATTGTGAGCGAGGTCCCCAGTAGGGGTGTGCAAGAGGCAACGCACATTAATGTTTCTCTCCCTCTCTTTCTCTCTCCCATCCCCTCTCTCTAAAAATAAATACATATTTTAAAAACAAAGAAATACTTTATTATAAACTACAAAACTCCATCTAAGACATTGCTATGTGTTCACCAAATTGTTTGCTTTTGTACTTGACCCACGAGCTGACACTTTTCCCCAGCCTTGTGTGCAGTTAGATTGGCAGCATAGGCCATGTTCTGTCCAGTGGAGTGTGGGTAGCGAAGGCATGGGCTGTGTCCAGGCACTGTCATGAAACTTCACATAGAATCCTCTGAGCCCTCTTACCTATTATTTGACAGTATTGGAGGTCATGTGATGAAAATGGCAGTGACAAAGGTGGAAGGAGCAGGGCTCTCTGGCCCAGAGTTCCATCGGCTGCATGGGGCACTGATGGACAACCACAGGTCCCTACTGCATTAAGTCACCATTGTCGTTGCAGTAGTTAGTCTAACGCACCTTGGATACCAGCTTTCAACCATGACAAATACATTCAATAAAGCTACTAATGTCATGCTGACATTTTCAATTTCTTCTCTTTTAAGGACTCAGGCTTATTACTGGATTTTACAAGTTGTAACAACTACTGGTTTAGTTTACAAGAAAATGTTTTTGTCAGTCCATGGAAATTTACAGTGGCGCTGTTTTCATCTGGGACAAATGAACCATAATTTGCTTTGATGCAAAAATCAATTATACATGAGTTCTTTCTTCACAATGTTTTATTTTTATAACAATGAATTCTATCTAGGGAAAACTATGCTATGGGAATCCAAATGATACTACTCCTTTAAATGGCTCTCAAATCTGAAAGGTTTCCTTGTACTTTTGCTACAGTTCTTTCTTTTAACCAGGTAATACGCAGAACTTTGGCAACATATAATAAGAATTGGAAGGAATGTTACTGCATAGGGGTAACTGTAGTGGATTTATCAGATCACCTGTAGAGGGTATGAAAGCCACATACGAAGTCTGAAGGCTGACAAAGGGAATGACTGGATAGATCAGAAGTACGGGAAGTACAAGGAGGAAACCAGAGGACAAGAATCTCAAGGAGCAGGAGAAACAGAAGATAGAAACTATAAAGAAAGGTACCATAAAGAAGGTGGCACTCATGCTAGCAATCGAGGGTGCTTCAGAAACAAGCTATGGAAGGATTAATAGTGACCTTCAAGCCAGGAAGGAGTGTGGCTCCTTTTCCACTTTCATTCCTTTGACTGGGTACCCAATAAGAATATAAATTTTTTAAGACTCCTTAATATATACAAACACATTTCCTTGTTGATAAAAATCTCTTCTCATATCTTTATTTTAAGGAGGTGCTAAACAGTCTGGAGCATCAGATACTCCCAGATGTTTCAGGGGAAGAAGAGACAAATCAAACAGACTGACCCACAAACTTCATTCATACCACAGTGAGGAACAGAGTTGTTAGTGGGTTCCCACAATTGTTATTGTACAAAATAAGAGTCCATATGATCTGTGTTATAATATCAGCTGCAATGTTCTGGGTCAGCCCAACTGATGAAGCGCAATGTGTGTCCTGCACTCAGAATTACTGCTGACTCCAAAAACTCTTAGTAAAGAAGCAGCTTAAACAGCTGACCTTTATTTTCTATTTAGACTCCTACAGTGAATTCATTTTCAGAGCTCTATGACACTTTCTCAGTTGCAGCTTCACATTTTCACCTTTTAATATGTATATAACAGATAAAGAATAAATTAGGGCTGGTTTGCATAAAAAGGGAGGAATCAGTAACAAATTAATTGAGATCTTTATTATGTCTCCCAGGAGCGGACACATCTCTTAGGTTAAACAAGAACCTGAGCCGTCCATAGACAGGTCACCACATGAAAACAGGGACTGAAGTGCCTGGGATGCCTTCCCTTTTTTCTCTCCCCTTCAGTGCCCTGCTGTTTCTCCTCCTTCTACACACAAGCCTTCCTCCTACTAAGAAGCCTTCCTTGGTCTCCCCAGGTGGTTATTCTCCTTCTCCTCCTCCTCCTCCTCCTCCTCCTCCTCCTTCTGTCTGCTTGCTGCCTTTTGACCCAGCAATTCCACTGCTGGGATTATATCCTAAGAGCCCTGAAACACCAATCCAAAAGAACTTATGCACCCCAAAGTTCATAGCAGTACAATCTACAATAGCCAAGTGCTGGAAGCAACCTAAGTGCCCATCAGCAAATGAGTGGATCAAAAAAGTATGGTACATTTACACAATGGAATACTGCACAGCAGGGAAAAAGAAGGAGCTACTACCCTTTGCAACAGCATGGATGCAACTGGAGAGCATTATGCTAAGTGAAATAAGCCAGGTGGTAAGGGACAAATACCATATGATCTCACCTTTAACTGGAACATAATCAACAAAAGAAATAAGAAAACAAAATATAACCAGAGATATTGAAATTAAGAGCAATATAACAATAGCCAGAGGGGAGGAGAGGAGACAGTGGGGAGAAGGGTTCTCAGGAACTACTATAAAGGACACATGGACAAAACCAAGGGGGAGGGTGGAAGCAAGGGAGGGAGGTAGAAATGACTAGGGTGGCAGGGAGGGGTGGAGAGAAAATGCAGAAAACTGGAATTGAACAACAATAAGGTAATTAAAAAAAAAATCTCCTATCTCTTCACAGATATCTCCAGGAATCTCCAATTGTACTCTATGTGTGTTTCTCTCCTTGTCCAATAGATGGCGGGCTCTTTGAGTCTAGGAGCCATGATGACAGTTCTGACATTTCTGTCCTTCTGTATTATTATCTCTCAATTTATTCAGTGAGGGAAAGTGTGTGGGAAATTACTATGTTGTTTTGTGATTCTGTTTCAACCGTGGCCTCATTGACAAATGTGAAACCTTTACTCAACAGGCCTGGCCCACTACACCTTTGGCTTTAGGCTTGTCTGTGGAAGCTACTTACCCTTGTTTGTCACTGCCTCACCCACCGGGAATGTGCTCCTGCACCTCTCTAAGCAACTTTTTAAATTTCTTCCAACGTGGTAAATCCTCTACAGCTCAGTCAATACATGCTCAGAAATCCTGCCCTAGTCACCTACTTGGGAGACACAAAAACAAATACGGCCCCCTGTCCTTTTTCAGGGGGCTTATAAGTGGTTTTGGAAGGACAGAAGAATTACAAGTAAAAATATAAGGCCTAAATAACAATAATAATATCAATAATTTTAGACTTGCCTGATGCTTTTAAAATTTCAAAACATATTCATATATATTGATAGCATCTCATTCAATGCTCACTTCCCTTAGTGAGGCATTAGGTCTACCTGGAGTAGGTACATTTCACAAAGGAAACACGACATTTATTGGCCAAATATGTCGAGTTTCATCCCTATTTTACAAAAGAAGAAACGGAGGCTTATAAGAATGAATTAGACCCTACTGCTCATAGGAGACATATAGCCAAGCCTGGAAGCAAGGGCGGCCCACTCAAGTCTAGTCTCCTCTCCACATTTCAGGACCTCATGTCAGTGAGTTTGCCTTTCTGTCCTGTGTCCTTGTGCCCCTGTGTCCACTCTAACTGAAAGGCCCTCCTCCCCAAATCCTGCATTGACAGTTATCACAGAACCTTGAGTATCACCACTGCTTTTTCACCAAAAGACCAGTATTTGAAGCTAAGCATTTCCCCCTCACCCATTTTTGTTAAAATTTTCTGGACTCAGCACACAGTCAAAAAATAGACTAGGCAGCAGAGTTTAGACATTGTGTGTGTGTGTGTGTGTGTGTGTGTGTGTTTAGGGATTTTTCTCCAATATTTTGGCTATAGTCCTTATGCATATATCTTTTTCTACAGAACAGATAACAACCTGAGTATCAAGAGTATGGAATTTTGAATTACTCACTTTGCCCCTGCCCCAGATACTACATCATCACCATTGTCACCATCATCACCCTCCCCCCATCCTCCCCATTTTCCTCCTCTTTCTCTTCTTAGGCCTTCTTTTGCTAACATGGTTAATATTCATTAAGCACTTACCATGTGCCAAGCACACACCATTCGTTCTGTTTATTTATTCATTTAATCTTCATAACAGCCCTGCCAGGCTGGTATTTATGTTCCATTTTATGGTTGAAAAATCTGAACCCTAGTGAGATTCAGTAATTTTCCTAAGGCCAGAGAGCAAGAAAGTTATTTGGCAGGTAAAACTCTGGTCTTTCTGTCCTATGAGTAGCAGTACAAAGCTTTGAGCTTTTGAAGATGCAAAGCATATTAAAGAAACCTATAAGCTCTCCAAGGGCAGAGCTTTACAAATCCTCTTATTTACTTCCTTTCAAAACACCCTGTACTTTTGTACTTTTTTTCCCGATGGAACTTATCACAATTTATAATTATAATTATGTACTTATATTTGTGATCATTTGTTTAATGTCCCTCTTCCCCTATGCTGTTCCTTCAGTGAGGACAAGAACTGTTGTGTTTTGCTCACTTCTGGATGCCCAGTGCTCAGCAGAGTGCCTGAAGCACAGTGGATGTGTTGTCCACAGACATTGAGTACGCAGACCTCTTCTGGCCTTATTGTCTAAGGGCTACATAAAGGACTTCTTTGGTGCTATTAATGTATTAGTACTCAATGTAAATATCCATGGATATCAGTCCTGGCAATAATAGAAAGCATACTAGACCCAGACCTGGTCTTTTGCCTTAATCGTTGTGCTTAATTAGCACCACAATCATTTTGGAAGATGACCTTTAATAACTTAATTACTATACTCTAGCTATAGATATACTTTGGAAGAGAACCAAGTAACTATACAGCAGCTATCTTTTCATTTGCATGTTTGATATGTGTGAAGCAGAGGATTCTTCCTTCCTTCCTTTCTTTCTTTCTTTCACAGAAGGGAAGGAAGCAAGAAAGAGAGGGAGAGAAACATCAATGTTGGTTGCCTCTCACACGTCCCCCACTGGGGACCCAGCCCACAACACAGGCATGTGTCCTGACTGGGAATCGAACCCTCGACCCTTTGATTTGTAGGCCAGCACTCAATCTACTGAACCACACCAGACAGGGCAGGAACTTTCATAAGGTATAAACACTAACAGAATTTTAACAGCACAGGTTATACTTTTCCAAGAATAGCCTTTACACTTTGAAAATTATATTTTTAATGTCAAAAATAAAACCTGGCCTTGTTTATACCTAGCATATTTGACTTTTCAGGTAGCTGTTTCTCTTTGCAATCAAACAGCTTAACCAAAAACCTATTTCTTTGAAAATTATTTCCACCCAAAAAAATTTTGCAAAAATGAGAAAGGAGGCAGAGAGAGAAACATTTACTTTATGTAGGCAGAAGAACTAACAAAATTATGTCAGCCTAGTTAGTAGGCTAGTATTTTAAAAGGGGTAAATCTATCTATATCACTCGTCTTAATCTTCTACCACGTGGGGAAACACTGGAGCACTTATTTTCAAAGAATAAGTTCAAGGTCACTGTGTAATTAAAGGTCTGAGCTAGTATTTGACTTCAGCTTTGGCTACAGAACTCAGGTTCTTTCCTCTGTATCAGTGGTTCTCAAACTTCAGGGTACATCAGACTTGCCCAGAGGGACTTTCAAATCACAAAATGCTGGGGGCCACCCTAGGGTGAGGTCTAATAATTTGCATTGTAACAAGCTCCTAGTTTTGCTGATGCAGGGACCACATTTTAAAGACCATTGCTCCACACAAGCAGATGTAGCACTGTTTCTGTGACACTAAAAAAATTGACCAATTATTTGGGAATTTTAATAAAGAACTCTCAAATTTGTGATGAAGTATTTTTAATCTATCAATTTTATTACCTCATATGACACTATTACCCTGTTGGCCAATGGTATATGTTTAGAGGTTCACAAATCAGGTTCAGTGACAGTTTGGATTTTTATGATACAGGTTTGATAATTTTTATGATTTTAGGTCTGATGATATTATGATATTATTTGGTCATTACTCTCACATACAACAACTCAATCCTCACAACTCTGATTTAGGCAAGGCTGGTACTAGTATATTTTACAGAAGGGAAATTTAAGGCTGAGAGATATTAAGGGAAAAGGTAGACTATATTACTAAAAAACAAAAAAGATAAAGTCAAATTCTGTTTTTTGCATACTAAGTCAAGGGCTTCTTCCACTGGGGAACTGCCTTTCATTTAAATTGTTTCATGATTAGTTTCTCACTTTAAAAATAAAAAGTTGGTAATAAAGAAATAAGTCTTAGACTTCCAGTCAAAATGGAGGCACAGGTAAACACAACTTGCCTCCTCTCACAACCACATCAAAAATACAACTAAATTATAGAAAAACATCACTCAGAATTGTCAGAAATTGAACTGAGCAGAAATCTGACAACTATGGACTTGAATAAACCATATCCACCCAGACTGGTAGGAGGCGCGGAGATGCGGAGACAAAGAATGGGCTGCTTCCACACCCATGTGTGGTGGATAAAAATTAGGGAGCAAGGAGTCCCAGCCCCACACCTGACTTCCCAGTCCAAGTTTCCAGTGCCAGCAAGACAAGCCCCCATAAATTCTTGCTGCAAAAACCAGCAAGGATTGAGTGGGTGGAAGAAACTGCTAGAGTCCCAAGCAGTTCTTCTTAATGAACCTCCACAAGGACTTACTCAGATTCACTCCTTCTAAGCTTCAGCACCAGGGTAGCAGCTTGAAAGGCATCAGTGACATACAGGGATGAACTACAGTGTCTGGCATCAAGGCAAGAGCTGAGGGACAGATTTCTCCCTGACAGAAAGGTGGGCAGAGGCCATTGATCCTTTTCTGAACACTCCCCCCACAGAGCCATATAGCTGGCAGGCAGGTACCATATTTGAGACTCCACCAACCTGGCTAATGCAGTTTGCCCTGCCCTGGAGATCCCCTGAGGCTCTACCCCACCCAACGTTATGAGCCTACCCAAGCTGTTAACAGTGGCTTTCCCATATGGATGGCTGATCTTGGCTCATGCTTCACAACTTCCTAAATTCTCTCAAACAAGTAACAGCCAGCTTCAGGGAGCTTCCAGATACCATAACTCTTGCTAAGTGGCCCCAAGCTTGGCACTAGCCACAGCCAGCTTTGTTTCACAGTTTGGCTTTGCCTGAGAAACTCCAAACCCAGCACGAATAGCGGCTATCTGCTGATTGCTTTGTAACAAATGCAGGGTGGCCCTGACAGAACACAGTGGGGGCTGACCTGGGCCCGCGTGACCCAGGACACCCCAGAGCCTGCATACCCAGTAGACAGGTACAGACCATGTCAGAGCACTACCACATTGCCCCTGCACAGTTGATCCTCCACAGAGGGTGGGCATTGGTGGTCAGTGGTCACAGCCAATCCTTGCAACTGACTGGTCTGGGTAAATTTCTCTTATTGATCTGCTAATAAAAACCAAGGCTCAACTATAAGAGGAACGTACACTCAGCCCACAAAAAAAAAAAGTGCATCTCAAGTATACAGTGTGCGTGATAGGGGAGGCTGTGCCACTGGACCCTACAGGACACCTACTATATTAAGGTATGCTAGCAAGACATAGATTCATAGCAGCTCTACCTAATACATAGAAACAAACACAGTGAGGTTATCAAAATGAGGAGATAAAGATACATGGCACTTCTTACACACATGTAAGAAGATACCAAAACTCTAGAAAAAGAACTAAACAAAATGAAGATAAGCAATCTATCAGATGCAGAATTCAAAATGCTGGATGCTCAAGGAACTTAGTGAGGATCTCAACAACATAAAAAAGATGCAGTCAACATGAAGTATACACTGACTGAAATAACAATTTACAGGGAAACAACAGTAGAGTGGATGAAACTGAGAATCAAATCAATGATTTGGAACACAAGGAAAAAGAAAAGCACCAATCAGAACAACAAGAAGAAATATGAATTAAAAAAAATGAGAATAGGGTAAGCAGCCTCTGGGACAACTTCAAGTGTTTTAATAATCACATCATAGGGGTGCCAGAAGAAGAAGAGAAAGAGGAAGAAATTGGAAATCTATTTGAAAAAAATAATGAACATAAACTTCCCTAATTTGGTGAAGGAAATAGACATACAAGTCCAGAGAGTTCCAAACAAGATGGATGCAAAGAGGCCCACTCCAAGACACATCGTAATTAAAATGCCAAAGGTTAAGGATAAAGAGAGAATCTTAAAAGCAGCAAGAGAAAAGCAGATAATTACCTACAGGGGAGTTCCCATAAGACTGTCAGCTGACTTGTACAAAGAAACTTTGCAGACTAGAAGGTACTGGCCAGAAATATTCAAAGTCATGAAAAGCAGGGACCGAGGCCAAGACTGCTCTACCCAGCAAAGCTGTAATTTAGAATTGAAGGGTAGATAAGGAGCTTCCTAGGCAAGAAAGAAAACTAAAGGGGTTCTTCATTACCAAACAATTATTATATGAAATGTTAAAAATACTTATTTAAGAAAAAGAAGATCAAAACTGTGAACAATAAAATGGAAATAAATACATACCTATCTAAAATTGAATCTAAAAAACAAACTAAGCAAGCATGAAGAACTGAGACAGAATCATGGATACAGAGAACATTTTGATGGTTGCCAGATGGTAGGGGAGTGTGGGGGAAAGGGTGAAGATGTGAGGGGATTAAGAAGTACAAATCAGTAGTTATATAATAGCCATGGGCATGTAAAGCACAGTGTAGGAGATGGAGTAGCCAAAGAACTTATATACATGACCAGTGGACATGAAAAAAGGTGTGGGGATTGCCTGAGGGAGTGGGGGTACTGGGTGGAGGGGGACAAAGGAGGAAAAATGGGACAACTGTAATAGCATAATCAATATTATAATTTAAAAGAGAATTGTCTTAGAACTCATTATATGTCTTAAATATCTTAGCATAATCTCTATATAAGAGAACAGGAGAAATTCCTTCCTACCCTATCTTTTTTTATTTTTTTTCTAGAATTTACAGTGCTGTAAAATCATATTTTCAGTCTGTTTTTTTAAACATATAATATTTCACCATTGTCAAACTCATTTTCCAGAAGATATCTTCTATTGGTAGGAACAGATGGTTTGGTTGATTGCTAATAGGACATGGAAATAATTCTTAGTAGGTTAACACTTAAAATTCAGTCCATCTGGGAGTCACCCAAAAACTGCTACAATTCTGAACAGTTATTTGTGGCATGTGAGCAAGATATCATGTGGTTATCAGTTTGCATTCAAGGGCACAAATATATAAACTACCTCAAATATTTGTACCAAAGAATAAGTAAAATGAAGTATTGACAATGCTATGAAGTATTTAAATCTCTTTTATGTCTCCTGGCAGCTAATCAGTTGCCTGATCCTGTTCATTTTACCTCTGTAATATCTTGGCATCCTTTCCATTCTCACTGCACCACCCTTGTGGAAGCCTTCCTTGGCTCCAGCCAAGTCTTTTGTATCACACGTCCAACATTCTCACTCCCTCCAACCCCTATTCTGTCCGATACTTCCTATACTTTGCTATGTGATTAATCTCCCTGAAAACAGATTTGAGTATGCATTTGTGGGCTCAGAATCTTTCAATGACTCCTGTTTGTTTAATAAAATTGAAATGGCACAATATCTAAACCCTTTCACCCTCACTTCTACATTTCAATCTAATATTTCCCACTCATGTAAATCAGATGTCTGTCTTATGCTCTACCCAGAGCTATCAACTTGCTGTTTTCCATGCATCATCTACGTTTTCACACCTTGACCTTCCATGTTGGCCTTGTACTGAAAATGCCTTTGACAACTCACAGCTCTCATTCCTACAAGCCTGAAGGTCCAGGGCCACCTCTTCCTTCTTCAACATTCTCAGAAGGAAGTAGTCTTAGTTTTCTGAAATTTTATTGTAACATTTCTACATCTCTTGTGATTCTTATTTTTTTCTATTCCAACTTTTGCCTCATCCAATCCAGTCTCCCAATGTCAAATTTTATCATTAATTTCCTGTATTTATAACCTCTATTGACTTGTCATTGCACTGGGGCAGAAGAGTAAAATCCTTGGTGTGGTTTGTAGTATTCTACATGATCCAGTCTTTGTACACTGCTCTATTCTTACTCTCCCCTTGCTTCTGGCATCCAACGGTTTTCTTTTAATATTTAAATGAGACATGCCCTTCTTTCCCAGGGCCCACATACAGCTATTTCCTTTACCCACACTCTACCTCTCAATCTCTCTTTACCTGGTTCATTTTTATTCAGACTTTAGAATTCAGCTCAAATATTACCTCTTTGAAGAAACTTCCCTTATTGCCTAGCAAAGCAATACTAGTTGTAATAGTTTCTAGCAATACTAATAATACCAGCAATACTAGTGATACTTTGTTAGGCAATATTTCTCCCTTACAGCACAATCATTTAATATTTGTTTCTTCAGTTAGTATATAATCTCCATCAGGGCAGCATTGTGTGTGTCCTATTTCCCGTTGGATACACATTGCCTAATACAATGCTTGAATATATAGGTGCTATTAGGTTAATACTTGTTATTTAAATATAAATAATTAGAATGTAAACTAGATACATATTTATTAAATAATTGAAACTTTTATTTTGCTTGACTTCCTATCTCTTTTACCAGGCTGTAAACCTTTTGGTTTAATTTGTACTCCCGACGACCCAGCCTTTGATAGCTAGCTAGTGGGTGCTAAGGAAATTGTGTTGGACAAGAGAATAAATACGTGAATGAAGGAAAGAATGGACAAATGAACAGACTGGTGAGAAATGAAGTGGTAATCTAACTGTTCACATATCCTCTTACCTTTTAGAATCTCTTAACATTTCTAGATATGAAAAATAATCAAATGTTGTCATTCACATTTTACAGACCGATGGCTTGGTGTTTCCTAAATGTTGGTGTTTGTTGAGGGATAAAAAACACAGGGAGAAAACAGAAACAATATTATATTACAGAAAAGATACAGGGTTGATATGATGCCCTAATTTAGAGGATCCTTTATTCTTGTAACAATGTGTGTGGGGGAAGGAAGGGGTGGATTTACAAATGGGGGTAGGCAAAAAGACAAAATGTATGAAAGAAATAGTTGTTTCAGTCACAGCAGATGATTTATTAGGAACGATCTGTAGCTGCAGTGTCTTTTCACCAGCCATGCGTTAGCAGCTTCACCCTCATTGCCAGTCCTGCGTGTCAGTCAGCCCCTTGGAGACCAGGCCCACACACTCACAGACCCTTCACTTCCTATTATTTCTGCCTGACATACCCTGTGTGTGACCTTGGGCAAATCACTTCTGGCTTTTACAGAATGAAGGGTCTAGTCTGGTCCCTAGGGTTCCTTTAATATCAAATATTCTATGATGGTTTTATCCTTGCTGTAAGTTTCAGTCTATGGCTGCTTGTGCCTTGGCTTCATTCAGTCAGTATTTACTCCTTACTCTATGCCAGAGTGTGCTCTAAGTGCTAAGAACACAAGTGTAGAACAGAATTCTTAAATGAGAAAATCTTTGCCCTCAGAGAGCTACATTCTAGTGGGGAAAATAGACGATCAACAAGGTAAATAAAATATGTGATATGATAGGTATTAAAAAGAATTAATAAGAAAAAAAGGCAGAGGGGATGACACAGAATGTGGTGAGCATGGCATTGAACAAGCAGCCCTGAAGTCCGCACTAAGAGAATGACGTTTAAGAAAAGACTCCATTCCTGTTTCCCAGTTGTCTGCCCCTGATCCATGGCAATTGCAAGTGACTCAGTTCATTTGTAGCTTTGGGGACCCCTTGCTTTTTTCTCTTAAATCTGATGTCTCTGCTCATCTTCACTGACCAGCCTTGGTTCCATCCCTGTATTCTCTTGCCAGGACCATGAGCAATGACTCCTTTCTGGTCTCACTGTTCCCACCCCCTCACACTCCATTTTCCCTTTTTTCCATCAAGATTATCATTTTCTTTAAAATCTACTCTAGGGTTAATTGTGTTCTGAAAATTCCCCAATTACTTCTCTCATTAATCTCTGACAACTCCCCCTCCCTCCTAGATACCACCACACTTAACCCCTTATCCCCTGAATATGTCCATTCCTTGACTAACTCCATATCTGCACACGGACACAGCTCTCTCTGCCCAGCCTGCCCTTGCCCCACCTCTCCACCTGGCAGACCACCGCTTGCCCTTCAAGGTTTCATTCGAAGGGCACTTCCTCTGTACTGAATTGGCCTCCTCCTCCTCAGCCCTCTCTCTAACTTGTACAGACCTCTCTGTTGCATTTATCACATTGTCTTGCGATTTTACATTTTCCTGTTTCTACCTACTTTTCCAGAGAGCATTCTTCATTCCTTTATACTCTGAAGTTAGTAAGTTCAAAGTACAAGGACGGAGATAATGAGGGGAAAGGAGAGAGTGGGGGAAGGAAAGGAGAGTGTCAATCAGTGGTAGAAAATGGGTAGCTGAAATATAGGAAAAAATACTGCCTCCTAAGAGCTGTACATTAGAAGAGACCTTACAGTATCTCCAAATCTAGAATGTGTGGCCTCAGCACTAACCTTCCTTCTATGAGTCTAACTCTGACCTTTTGTCCCAGTTCTTACAACTCAGCTTCTGCAACTCAGCCCCCACCTGGTGGCCCAGTTCTGAGCATTTGCCTTCTGTCTTGCTCTTCTCTGCCTGAATCTCTCTTTTGGAGGCCTGCCTAATATGTCAGGCTCATCAAGCCTGGAACTCTGTCTTGTTCTTCTTTATCCCCCTCCCCTCTCTCCCTTTTTAATCTCTGCCCTGCTCATGAACCCAGGCAGGTGTCCAGGACCCTGCTAATCCCTGACAGACTTCCACGATCCTGACTTTGCATGCTCCTGAGTTCCTGCCTTGCCTTTCACTGCCTGCCTGCTGTGGCCACCAGCTCCCCACCCCCCTTGCCATCTGACTGTTTAGATGGCCACCTGCTCTCCAAGGCCATACTCTTTGGATCCTGTGCTTTGACTGTTCAACTGGCATGCTTCTGAAAAACCTCTGGATGTAGGTCTGTTGTTTTTATTTTGTTTATTTTTCTTTCAACTTCCAGATACTAGGCTCACCCAGGTTTACCTTGCATCCTGCCCTGCTCGGGTAAGACCAGGCACACTTTACTAAGAAAGAGGGTCTTGGGAAAATCACTGGGTTTGTCCAGTTCACTGAAGGTATTTAACAGTTTGGGGATACTATGGGGCTTTACTGGAAGCCCTAGTCTAACATTCTCATTTTACAGATGAGGACACTGAGGCCCTAGAGGAAAGCGGCTTTCTCAATGCTGCACAGATAACCCGCAGGAGAACCACAGCTAGGGCCCATGTTTCCTGTGTCATAGTCAAGAGGTGTCCTTATCACTATGCTCTATCACCCTTGTAGACCAGCTTTTCACAAATCAGAGGTCTGTAAAACAAGAATCATGGAATCATCAGCAGGAGGCTTGAAGAAATGAGGGCACTAATTTATGTCCAGCATCTCTTCAAGCCAAATAAATCCAATTAGATTAACCCAATCTCCTTCAAGCACGTAGAAATATGCAAAGAAGCAGCAAGAGACAATAGTTTTAATTTATTCCAAATAAAACATTTTTTAGTTTCTTTTCTGGATGCTAATAAGCTTGGGAAAGATTGCCTAGGGATGCAGAACAATTAACCAATTAGGAGAAGGAAAAAGATCAAAAAGTGGTTAATAACAAATCATTCATTAGGGCATAGATGGCATTCCACAGGGGACATTCCAACACCTTTAAAAACAATTTAGTCTGTGGCCTATAAGAAGACATGGACATATGTCACATATATCTGTTAAGTAAAGTGACACCTGTCACATATATAAGACAATAGGCTCTCACTTACTGGGGATTCAGGGATGCATTAAACAAGATCTTCATCTTAGTGAGCTTAAAATTAATGGGTGAAAATGGCTGTACACACAAATAATTACAATTCAAGGCACACTCTAAGTGTATAAACAAGAATGCAATGAAATCGTTGCAAAAAAAGTGACTCCTTCCCACCACGGTGGAGGAGGGAGTGTGTCCTAGATGCAAGGGCATCAGCAGCAGCTCTAATCTGACGGGCCAAGCGGGAACCCTGGGAGTCACCCTGGATGCCAGCTCGGTTTCACCTCTTCTTTCCAGAGAGTTATCGAGTCTGGCAATTCCAACACCCAAAATATCTTGCAGATGAGCTTTTCCCCTGTGGTGCTACCTTAGTTCAGGACCTTGTCATTTCTCAGTAAATGTCTTAAGTAAGGCTCTGGTGCACATCTGAAGTCTACAGCTTCACCTTCCTTCAGTTCATCCTCCACGCTGCTGCCAGAATGATCTTGCTGTGAGTCTGATCACGTCACTCTGGACCTTAAAATCCTCTGATGACTCACCCTTTGTAAGGCCTTCCCTGATCTGGCTCCCGTTTTCTGCTCGTCTCAACTCCTTCTACTCCTTTTCTTGCACATCATGTTCCAGCAGCATTGACGTCTCTGTGCTTCCCCCCAGAAGGCCTTTCTTTTTTGTACCTCTCTGATTCCTCCCCCAGGGTCCTCTGTTCTGCTCTGTGCATCAGAGCGCTTCTTGCCGGAGTGCATGACAAACCCAAGGGCCATTCAGCAATCAGGAGAAATCCATTCACTGCAGGACGTAGAAGGGCCTTCATGCCAGTGTTTTCTTCTCCTCCACAGAATTTTCCTGGCATCATCACTCCACCCTAATCAGTATCAAGTGTAGGATCTCAACCGTTTTTGTGGCTCCTTCACTGAAGACTTTTTATCAAGTAAGGGTAACACTGTTGGCAGGGACACCATGAGGGCCAGTTACAGGGAAGAGAACAGGATGATAAAAAAGGAAAATAACATTCCTTAAGTACATACAATGTGTTTCATGTATCACACAGTTTATTTTCTATATGTATCCCATTTAATCTCTATAGCAAATTAGCAACATTTGTTTCATTTTAAAGGCAAGGAAAATAAGGCTAATACAACCTAATTGCTTCTCCAATGCCACTTAGTGAGGAAGGGGTTAAGGATCCCAGCCCAAGTCTCTTCTCTTCCCACATCCTTGTCAGTGCCAGCATTGTAACCATGATCCTAAATTGCTTCTGAATTGTTCAAGATAAACATATTAAATTTGGTTTTAGTGCAATCATATCTTTTCCCCTTTTCTTGAAAAATGGAGTATTTGCATATTGTAGATGGACGTCACTTCCTCCCTCCCCTTCCAGCAAGCCCCGAGGCAAAGACAGCAACAAGCACACAAACAGCTTCCAGTGTCTCTGTTCTTGACAAAAGAATGAGAATAGTGACTTTACAGAACTCACAGTAACTTGTGAAACTATTTATTGTGGTAATGTCATCTTTTTGCAGAACAGAAAACTGAGGACCAGCAAAAAAAAAAAAAAAAAAAAAATCATCCAGTGAGTGGCAGAGGCTGGACTAGAACCTCCCAGGCAAGAAGAGCTCATCATTTTTTGAGCCCTGTTGGCTAAGCACTCCCATTTATTGCTTCTGTTAATCCTCACAGAAAACCTGTGGTGTAGATATTGTTGCCTCTTTCACACAGCTGGTGAGGGGTGGCAGATAGGGGATTCACACCCAAGGCTCACACTGTGGAGCTGCTGGGTTTAACCAGCACTCCTCAGAAACATTTCAAGTTCCATTTTAGAAAATCCACTAGCTGAAATAAGGGGTTTTAGCCAGAGGCTAGAGCCTCATGTCTGAAAAGTCACCAGTCAATTTAGATGAATCCTTGGGCAGCTCAGTCCAAACAAGAGAGAAAACATCAATCAATGGACTCCCGGGTGTGAACAATCATTTCTTTTAAACACTTACACTTTAAGGCTTTTTTTTCTTTTAAAATCTTACACCTAGCATACTAAAGCTCTTAGAATACTGTTGCCTGTTATTTTGCTTATAGAACACTCTGTGCTTAAAAGCAGCGACTATTGCTGTATTAAAATCAAGTAAAAACACGTGCCCTTGCTCTATACACTTATGAAAACCAGAGCTCTGCAGCAAAAAGGCCAAAAAACACAACCTTTTAATAACTGAGGGTAGCACTGTACCATGTAGAAAAATAAAATATTGGCAGGCCTCGAAAAATGAGAACAAGACCTGTTAAAGATCACCAACTTTTATTCCTGTTGTTTGGACGACTCCAAGGGCAAAACACAAACATGAAATGCTGATTGTAAACATCCTGGACAAAATACCAGTCTAGAAATTAATATTTATCACATTTTCAGTGTTTCTGACACAACAGTTCTTTACATGCTGATGTTTATGAATACAAATTTGCAGCTCTGTGGACATAGGTTATCTTTTCAGAAAATAACAAGGAAGGCCGATGCCCTCTTCCTTGTGATTACTAAAGCTAGAGATTTACCAAGAATGGATGGTGACATTTACAATAAAATTGAAATCAATGGACCACACACCTACATGTGAGTCCTACAGTGACTCAGTTAATTACAATGAGAAAATAGACAATGACTTTCTTACCATTTAAGACAATTCAGAAAACATCCGTGACGTGCTTTCTGTCTTAGTCACTCTTAGATTACTAGTGTGGAAGAAATCAATAAGAGGTGGGTAAAAGATGGGATTAGGGTTCAACAGTCTGTTTCACAGAAGCAAACGTGTTTTCACTTAGTGAGGGGACAGAGAACATGAGGTTGGGTGCAATGGCTCCACGTATCATAGTATCACAGTTTCACGTTTCAAGTATCATTAGTATGCCACAGTTGTTTCTTAATATTTCCTTGACTTAATTTAGAAATCTCAGTAAATAAAAATAAATGACCCAGGGTTTTTATTTCTTACTGCAGATTTTGGGGACATTTTTAAACTTTGTTTTGAGCTGAGTCATTCTTTTGTTCGACATACCCTGACTGTGTCAGATACTGTGCACTCATAAGCTAGTAAGACAGACAGGTGAAGTCCCATGGCATTTATATAAAGTTTAGATGTAAGTGCCGTAGCCGAGGAGCATGAGCATTCCTGTTTCTGCATCTGCAATTTTTAGCACTCCATCGCTGGGCTCAGCTAATGTCTATCTTGTAACAGGTGGTAATAATATTGATGATGATATAATGATGATGATGATTAATTGAGACCTTAATGATAGGGTCTCATGAAACACGATATAATGACTTAAATGTCCACTTAGTGCTCAGAATAACCCAGGGAGGTAATTATTATTGATTTTTATTTTAAGATTTTATCTATGTATTTTTAGAGAGAGGGGAGAGAGAGGGGAAAGAGATGGAGAGAAACGTTGATCGGTTGACTCTCACACACACCCTGACTGGGAACCGAACCCTCGACCCAGGTATGTGCCCTAATCAGGACTCAAACCAGTGATCTTCTGCTTTGTGGAACTGAGCCACACTGGTCAGGGCTTGATTTTCATTTTAGATGAAGCAACCTAGGCTGGTGAAGTTCAGATACTTGCTCAAGGTCACACAGCTACTAAGTGACCAAGTTAGGGGGAAAAAGAGGTCTCAACTCAATAGAGATATAAAGCAGAGAGTATTTCCAACTGCCTTGGGCCCCATATGAGGGAGCTAAGCACCAGCTCTCTTTCCAAACTGACTGCTCTGAGTTTGCTCCATTGCCACCTGAAGTACCTGCCCCAAGAAAGGCCCAGGGTTTGAAGCATTAGTTTTCCCTTCTTATCCTATACCCCAGTTCCCAGGATAGAGCTTTTTAGTGCCTTACTTCAGTGGTCTCTGTTCTGAGAACTAGAGTCCTATTCCAGAAGCACAGCCCAACATGTGCAGTCTACAGGAGACCCCATGATAACAACTTCCCGGCACATACATCCCTCTAACACTCCTCCTAGTCTAGGTGCTTTGAAGACTAGAAATAAGTCTTTCCATCTCCACTAACTGACAGTGCCTGACATTGAATCATGATGAATGAATGACTTTATTAGGCTCAGTGGTCATTGCCTCAGTAACTGGATCCACTTCTTGCTCTCAGATGTCTCAGTTCTGGATCCACTTTTCCATGCAGGGCCCCCCAAACCTGGCTCAGTCCTCTAGCTCTTCTCACCTGTAACTGCCATGGTCATGCGTCCTCCTGAGTCTACAGACACGAAAGGAGCACAGCAGAGAACATAGTATAAACGAACTACTAGGCCCACGTGATACTTGACATGGGTCTTGAGGAATAGTTACGAGTCCCCCCGGGGTGGGGGGAAGCATAAGCAAAGGCAGAAGAGTTTTAAGAGTAGATGCTATACTTAAAGAATGTCAGGCAGCCCAGTGGGATTAAGACAAAGAGGCAGAGCACCTTTATGGTAGCACAAGAATAGACAGCAAAGAGAACCAGAAATGTAGTGTGCTCTCACTGTTACACTCACCTCCGAGACACGGGAATGAGCTAGACGTGACCCCCTCTACACCACTGTTCTCAGGTTGCCCGTGTGGTTTGATGAGCCTCTATACTTAGTAAACTCCCTGAAGGGTTCATTCACGGGTTTTCAGAATATACTCAATCAATACCTGCTGGCATCAGCTATCAAATGGGGCATTTCTTGAAAATACGGAGTATGATTATCTCTGATGAGGGAAGCCTGGTGAACCTTTCCTCCACACTTATCCATCTTTCACCCTGACAGGTATGATAATGCCGAAGGTATTTTTGCCTTCAGTATAATCATCAACTCAGATCAACTCAGACATTCTGACTTCTCCAGGAGAAAACTAGCTGAGAGCTTGCTGGGAACCTTCAGTTTTGTTCACTGGTGTAGAACGTCTATTATGTGAGCGTCCTCTTTATCATCGTATCAACACTAAATACAAAAGCAAACCCCAGCCTGTTGCAAGAGAACACTTATCTTTTATACATGCAGAAAACAATCATCTAAAATTCTGCTCTTTAGTTTTTATTTTTTTATCCTCTAAGACAGATCATGCTGCAATGTCCATGACAGATCACCTAACTTCCCTACCTCAGTTTCTTCATCTGTAATGCAAAAACAAAAATACTAGGGGAACCAAGCTTCCTCCACTAGGTGGCTGTTCTAGGAACCCATCTGTATCAGTGTACCTACTGGCTGGCACTGTTGTGAGAGTCTGCATTTGGATTTGGTGAATTTTTTGAAGACTCTTTCAGCACATTTGCCCATTTCATGATGGCTGATTTAGGAACTCACCTGCCCACAACATGCTGAGTGTTCAAAAGTTTTTGACCAAAAACAGGATGACCTCCATGCCTCATCCTCCCTATTTACCCAATGCCATCCCGGGGCACTTTTTTTTGTCTCCCTGGATGAAAAAAGTCATCAAAAGGAAACATTTTGACAATGTGGAAGAGACAACAATGAAAAACGGCAGAAGCACTAAAAACCATCAAAATCGATGAGTTCGAAAACTGTTTTGAGCAGTGAGAAAAAGTCTTGATAGGTATTTTGCATCAAATGGAGAGTACTTTGAAGGTGACTAAAGTTTAAACATGTAAGAACAAATACACATATTTTTCAGAAATAAATTCCGTCTTGTTTTGGAGGGTCCCCCCTCGTACTTAGCTTACAGGACTATGGAGAAATTAAATACTTCTGTATATCTAATATGCTTCAGATAGGACCTGGCAAAGGTTTACTCTTACTATTTTACTGTAATCATTATCATTAATAAAGTATTCAGGACAGCCTGTTAACAACTTCGTTCTCACGCTTGGCAAGATCTCCAAGGCAGGTAGGTGAATCTGAAATTTCTATTTTTACCATTGCTGCACAGCCATAAAAGAAATAGCTTATTCCCTATTGTATTCGCTATCAGGTTCTGACGCACAAATTGTCTGAGGCACAAACATGTACTAACTTACTGACATCTGAGGCAAAATCCATCCTATTTGATTATTTTGGAACACATCAGCATTATACTTGGGCCAAACACTTGGCTTCTTTAGGTTTTATCTGAACAGCTTAAATGAGTGGCCTTGGATCGCTCTGCTTACAGGACTTTGCATATCCAAATGCAGTAAATAATCAAGACTGACCTATCCAATGACACTCGGAGAAAATGAAACAGGAATGCAAACAGTCCCAAGCTTGTGAGAGTCTTTATAAATAATCTCCCCGACTCAGGATGCTGCTGCAGAGTAGCTTCTTGCCACTTCCAGGGTTTAATGCCTTGATTAATTATGAAGTGATGTTTAATTATGTATTTTATTATGCATAACAAATATAAATTACACACCTGATTGTTCATAATTGTATTAAAATATGTATCATTTATCCTTGAAAGTGAAAGGCCTTTTTCAGGATAGATAGAGCTGTTTGGGGAATAGAGTATGGGTGGAATTAATGGCCCCCACACTAATCATTTATTTTATAAAAATGTGAAGGTCATCTTCCACTTTAAGATGACTCTGAATTCCTTTTTTTTTGCCTCTGAATTCCTTTTGCAAGATCTGGTAGCTGAATTTCAATATGCAAAGCAGAGAATTATACAATGTGCACTACTATCTCCCTAAAGGCATACAGCTTTTATTTAATAAAGATGTTATTCTAAGAGGCTTTACTGTAGCTTTGTCACATACTAGAACTTGTCTTGAAAAAGTGATTATTATGAGTAAGGACAGATGACCTGTCTCTCTGTGTAGAACTGTGAATGTCATTGATGTGCCTGTTAATGTTCCCATAGTCAGAGGCTCACGATATAAAATCTACAGACATCACTTTTGAGCACCTTCTTGGAACAAGGCATTGTGCTAAACTAGGAAATGATTAATATTATCATACTTTACATAGTGTTGTAAACACTAATCAAGTACAAAGCTCTATGTCAAATTAGCATTCATTTTATATAATCTCCATATTACACTTTCCCATTTTATAGATGAAGACAATTAGCATCAGGGAAGTGTCTGCAGAATATTATGCAGCAAGGAGAAACAACCACTCAGCTCTAATGGCCAAGTTCTTTCATCATCAATGAATCCATGCTATCTCAGACCTGAAAGTTAGAATCCATGATCTCTAAGTAGGGACTTGGAGCAGGTGCAGCCAGGGGCAGGAAGGTATTTGGGCTGCTTTAGGGCCTTCAGGTTTGAGGCACTCTTTCTGATGGTCAACAGAGAAGCTTCATTCTGGCTCCATGGGTTGTGTGACCTTCTTCAAGCTATTTCAATGCTCCAGAATTCAATTTCTCTTCTATAAGGGAGTAATCATCGCGGCTACTTCATACATGCGTGGAGATGCTCAAATGCATTAACGTGTTAAGGTCTTTGCTCAGAGCACCACGTTTCATTAACCACCATTAAATAGTAACTGTTGCTCTGTCTGGGTGGCTCAGTGGGTAGGAACATCATCCCATACACCAGAAGTTGGTGGGCATGATTCCAGGTCAGAGCACATACTTAGTTTGTGGGTTCAATACCTGGTCAGGGTGCATGCAGGAAGCAACTAATCTATGTTTCTCTCTCACATTGATCTCTCTCTCTCTCTCTCTCTCTCTCCCATCCTTGCTCTCTAAAATCAATAAAATATCCTCAGGCGAGGATTAAATAATATAAAATAAATAGTAACTGTTATTATTGTTTTTTTCCATCCTCCTCTAATAATTTTAATTACTATTCTAGGTTTCTACAAACTAATAATTGACCCCCTTCCATTTCTTTCCCTCTTCACTTTGAATCCCAAATTCTACATGTACAGAACCTAAAACATCAAAAGATCACACCCTTCTCCCATGCCCCAGCCTTGACACCAATAGCCCTTCTTCCTTGATCTCTTTCAATCCTCCTTCTTCTATTTTAGTATCTCCAAGATACATGTCAAAAATCAACACTGCAATCATTACTCCTGGAGAGCTTAGCAGGCAAGAGAGAAAAACTTACATTTGGTGCTGTTAAGAAAAATATTCCCCAACCGAGAAAAAACTGAATCTCACTTTCTGTCTAAGCAAATCAGTGTTTCAGAAGATGTGTGCTGTGGGATGTCTGTGGATATGCAGCAAAACTGTCTTCTTCCCCCACTTAAGAAGAGAATGAAACTGTCTCCTTTAAGTAGGGACATTTAGAATAGCAGTAACCAACTACACTGAGCATGAATTAGAGTGAAAGTTTGCTAATTGTGAGTAACAGGGAGCAAGAGTGCCTGAGTTACTGACAACTCTAATTCAAAACAACATTCTGCTAAAGAGGAAGGCAGTCAGTATCCCCTAATGATTAAGAGCAGGTATGTCACCTTGGGGTTTAAGAATCTGGTCCAATATTTACTGGCTGTGCAATCTTAGCAAAGTCAGTTAACCTTCTGAAGCCTGAGTTTCCACATAAAATAGGTAGAGAAAGAGTTCTAATGCACACTTTTGCTAAAGATTAAATAAGATAATATAAAACATTATCTTAATGGGTCCTGGCATAGAGTATGTGCTCAGTAAAAAAGTGGCTGCTACTACTACTACGTTATCATCATCGTCATCTGCATCATCATTACGGTATTGCACATAAACAGAAAGAACGGAAAGCAACAAATACAATACTGCCAAATTTGGATCCTTGTGTTTCCTTTCAGAATAGATAAGAATAGCTTGTAATTATATAGTTATTATTGAAATATAAATTTGGATTTAACCAACACTAATTAAGTGCCCACTGTGTGTAAGAGCTGGCATCTTTGCAAGTATTACAGTGTTTAATCTTCACAAAAGCTTATTTAACAGTTCAGAAAATAGTAACAGAAAAGTTACTATTGGTTCTTCCAAGGTTAGAGAGCCAGGGGGTGCAGAACAGGAATGCAAACTCAGTGACAGTGCCCCACCCACAGGAAGTGCTCCATGGCAGTTACTGGATGGACGAAGGTGTGAGTGACATGGTGTGGTTTAGTTGAAACACTGAATTAAACCTCCTGATTGTGGATATTTTGTTTGAATTTGTTAATTCTCATTTTCTGACAGTGTGATCTTCATAAAGTTGACTGGATGGTCTTGATAAGAGTTGTTTCACCTGAACCTCAGTTTTCCTGCCTGTAAAATAGGGATAAATACAGGGGTGGGCTTACAGTTATTTGTATGGAAAATAATACGATAGGTTTATAGTTATTTGTATGGAAAATAATACAATAATTAATAATATGAGAATAAACTCTGTATTTCATGTACTCACAATTATATACCTAGTTTTGCCCACCCCTGTGTACCTGCCCCACAGAATTAAGGTAAGATGAAATGAGACAGAATCTAGCATCATGCCTAGTACATAGTAAGTGCTCAATATATGCTAGTCTTTTCGCCTTGTATTAAAGTCTTTCTCCCCCCAGAAACTATCGCAGCCTTTTTCTTAGTATAGATAGTCCATAACTGGCACTTCCCTTCCTCCCCAGAATAATCATATATTACCCTCCAGGCCAGTTTGAAAGTCCCAGCTCTGTAACACTTACTTTATCTGAGTCTAAAGCTGTTCACTAGGGTACTGGCCACACCCCCATGCCCATCTTCTCTGCCAACTTTGCCTTTTAAGGACTTCTTTAGGACACAGTCTGATAGCTTCTCCTCACCCTTTCATTTCTCTCTGGCTCCCTCTGCCTTCTTCAAAAGTGTCAAAATTCATAAAGCCTTGACGTGCTTTTTTCCCACCTGTCAGTATATTGTTTTTCAGGTTTTTGAACAGTATTGCAATCCCACCTTCTCCAGAAAGCCTTCCTAGATGAAATCACACAGTTGAATCTTTTTTATTTTTAATTCTATACCACTGGGGAATGGACTTCCCATTTTCCTAGCCCTTACCCCACTTAATACAGTTAGGGTATTACTCAATCTTGATTTGTACCCTTAGTTTACACACTGTGTAAGTTCCTTATTACCTATTAATGTGCTAAGGGCCAAACTTTATGTCCGAGTTTCTCGTAATTGTAGCATAAGACAATGTGGATGTATTCTTTGACTATGCGCTCTAAGAGCATATCGACTGGCTCATATCTCATTAGAACTTCAGAAGGAGTTTGCATTATAGCACGACCATGTGGTGGTAGAATTCCCTCTTCACAGGTTGGGCTCTTGTTTATCTTTGTGTCACCAGTGTTTTCCATACAGTAAAGCTCAAAAGAACCTGAATAAATTGTCTGCTATTTTCTAGTTTAGTTCTATGAACACAAAGAGGCCTAGCATTCTTTTAACTCATTCTTTTATCCTCCAAAAGAAAGGAAGATAAAAAAAAAAAAGAAGAGAAACACTGGTTCAGAATAATAGCTAGGTACTTTGTCTAAAAGCTTTATGCACACCATTTAATTTAGTTCTTAATAGCAATAGCAGGAAGTTTTCATTATTTTTAGAGATGAGAAAACTGAGACACAGTACATTGAATTACTCCTTCAAACTTAAATAATAAACAAAAGTCTAAGTTTAAAACCTTGGTGGAGCCTGTCCTTTCAACCATTATTAGACTGCATTGCCTTGTCCAAGTGGTTTTTGAACTAGTTATACAATGTCCACCTTGTATTCATGGAATTAGATTTCGGCTCCTTACCAATATGCAAGGCTTTTCTAAATCTGGCCTACTTTTATTTTTTCCCCCAGATGCCCTCTCTTTATAACTACTTACCAACCAGAATGATACACCTAGTTTCCCTAAAGCGCTCTAGTCATTTAGCTTTTCCTGTTTTTTTTTTTTTTTCCCCTACCCTGGAATACTACCCTACCCTTCTCTGCCCATTCAAAATCCATATCTTTCTGACTAGCATGTTTTCAATATTCTCCATGAAGTGTTCTCTATTTCTGGGCTTGAACTATTTGTTCTTTCTTTAATATATCTAAAACTCCTGGGTTTTGCTTAAAGACACAATGAACAGTGATTTGCCTGGTTCTTACATTAAAATGTAAACTCTTTAAAGGTAAAAATTCACTTTTATGAGTCCTGGTATACTAATAGTAATCTACACATTACTGTGTAAGCACTGATTCCAAGTTTCATGAATGGATGATAAAGAAAAAAAGAAAAGACAGAGAAAAGAGAAGGAAAGAGCAGAAGGAGAGAGTCAGAGATTACTCAATTTGGTGTCTCATACAAGGTCCCTAGTGCTTAATTAACTCAAACCTGCTCTTACTTTGAAATTAAAATGCATTGAAAGTTCTATATATGCTTTCAAATCACTCATTGCATATAATAATATCTGCTCACTATCCATCCCTATACCTGGGAGAAATTTACACTACTAATGTAATAATATGTTATTGTAGTAAATATTTATGAGCTTCAATATTATGCAATCACACCAAGTGCTTACAGAAGTACAATCTATTTATTCTGGACTTCATTTAGAGCATCCTGAATATACTGTCTCATATACAAGACAACCCTCAAAAACCCTTCCATTGGAAGTACAATATTTGAGAGATACAAATACTTTTAAGTTTCTCTTCTATACTATGGACACAGACACACAAATACACATCCACAGAAAAAAAAATCTTCAAATTACACAAGTATCTCTCTCTTCAAAACATCCCACTGCAACACCGTCCTCCCCACAGGAGCACAGGTTTGTGGGGAAGGCTCTATGCCCCCTTTAAGTGAGAGCAAAGTCTCAAGTGTGAGGTAATCCCATTATACTCACTAAAATTACAGGCCCGTGTCCTGAGCCTCCTGCTGACAGAAGGCTGCCTCATCTTGTTCCTAATTAAGAGCACAAAATTCTTCCCAAACCACCTTCATTATTACACACAGCGTGCTAGGCTCTATCAGGCAATACTCTCATATTCTGGAAGAATCAACTGCCTCTTTTAAATCCAAGGTAACCACTCCAGGGTTAAGTATGTCTATTAAAACCTTTTTCCTACACTCAGCAGATGAAGCCCATTTCCCCATAACAGCAATGGGACTGCAAAGAAAAGAAACCTTGGTTACAATCAAAGGTAATCATGTTCAGCTGAAAAACAAACACACAAACCAAATAAACAAAAACAAGAGAAAAATCTTGTCTAACCAAAAGAATATGATCGTGTAAACCTTTTAGGATAATATATACATACTTTAAAAAAAACTGAAATGATGAAACCACTAAAAAGCAGTCAGATTTGTTTCCCTTTGACCATAATACTGCTAAAAGCATAGGGAATATGAAGAGATCAGAGCACAGGGTTCTTCTTAGCAGACCCCTACATCGCAAAGCAATTTCCTAGATAGCCAGCCCTGTGAGTGGGGGCAAGTCTCTTCTCTCCCATTTGAACTGACTTCTTCATTTAACAACCACCATCACCACCACAGCAACAAAAATTGAGTAAGGAAATTTCCAAGGCCTTTTACCGCATTGACATTCATTGAGGGCCACAGATCACTCTGACCTGCTCTGATCCCACAGCAGGAAACAGCTGGTGAACTTTATTTCACTTAACACCCTCCAGCATTATCAAATGCCTCAGGCACAGACATACTAGCCAAGCAAAATCACAGCAGCCAAAAATGTATCACAAGGGCGCTTCTCATCAATGAGGCCCTCACAGTGGGATTTCATTCACCCCTCAGTACAAGCCCTGGGTAGCCCCTTATCATTTAAATGACCATGATTCTCAAAATGGGGTCCAGAAGCAGGTGCTCCTGAAAGCTCATTAAGAATGCAGATCTGTGTTCCTCATTCCAAACCTACTGAATGCAAAACTCTTGAGAGTAGAGCTCAGCAACCTTTGTTGACACAAGACCTCCAGGTGATTGTGAGGCACACTACAATTTGAGAATGCTGGAAGTCTTCTGAAGTGTCTCCTTGCCTCTACTCTTGTTCACCTTTAATATATTCTTCAAACTGCCACCAGATCAGTTTTCCTAAAATCTGAATCTGACCATGTCAAACTTCCTCTCTTTCTCTCTCTTGCTCCCTCTCCTTTTTTCCCTCCCTCCTTAAAACCCTTCAGTGACCCTGGTGCTCCATCCGTCATCAAATAAAATGAAAACTTCTTATACGGCAAACCAAGCCTTTCACCATCTGGTCCCATTCGACCTTTCCAAATTCACTTCTTCCCACTCCTCTGCATGCATTCTGTGCTCAGACAGTGATGAGGCTGCTCCGGTCCACGAAAAGGACATGCTCTTTGAGGAATCTGTGCTGTGCTCAAGCTGTTTTTCTCTGCTGAGAATGACCTCCCTCACTCTGTTGGCAAATTTCTTCTCATCCTGTTAGAGACTCTTTGCAAGCATCATCCCCTCTCTGAGGCCCCCTCTGGCTCCATCCCTTCTTCTCTACTTCTCCCTTTATGCCTCCAAGTCAAGTTCATTGTACACTACTTCTATTACTGCACAACTTTGATGAATACATATAAACATCATGCTATATGATAGTCTACTGACATAGTTCTCTCCCTCACTAGCCTGAACTTGCAGAGAATCTGCGGAGGACACCTGGGTAAATTATGGCTATTTTATTTTTATATTTATATCCTTAACTGAGAATATATTAGGCATATATTAGGAATTCCAATTACAGTCTTTGAGCAAATAAATGAATTGGCTTTTGAACACCTAATGTCTACAGCACTGCTATGCTAGTGATGTACCACTTTATCCCTGTTTCATATAGAAATGTAAAAACTGAGTCTCGGGGAAGTTAAATAACTTCGCCAGCTGGTCAAAGGCAAAGTTGATTCAGGTGTAGGTCTTTTGGGCTCTAAAACTGATGCTTCCTCAACCAAACCACAGTGCTTTCCCAAATGAACTGAAGACTGAGTGACTGTACACAGCTGTCTTTCCTTTGACATGTTCTCACATTGTCCTTATGTGTACTTTTCATTATATGAAGTAAAATAAATATCTAAGTTATGATTGAGCTAACATTAAGAAACCAAACCCTGGATATATGAAGCCAAATACTTCAGGGCCTCAATTTCTTCATCTGCACAAAAGCTCTGTTATATATTACCCACAATAATCAGGTATTATTATTCATTACTAGTATAATAGCATCTAGCCATAATAATCTATGATTATGAACTGAGTTCTTGTGTTTGATTATGCTGTTTCAATTGCCTAGCTTAGTCTGGGCACATTCATGATGCTGTTTAAAATTTATTTAATTGACTATTTGCTATGGCAATTGTGTTAAATCTCATTAAAAATGGCTTGACCGAATAAAGGTATAAAGTTGACCACAAGGTCTTTCTCCTCAATGCATATTTAACCCTGGTTTAGATTTGCCAATCTAAATTCACACATACACACAAAAACAGCTGGGAAAAAATTGACTTTTTATCTTCTCAATGAATTACACACACTCTTCACAATTTTATCCTTGGTTGGTGCAGCTAAACTATCACAACAGTTGTCATCACTGTCAAAGTTTTCACTTCAGACCCTCAAATTAATAAAAGCTAAGGAAGAGTTTAATTAGCTGAAACCTGAACTGTCATTATTAATTCACTCGTTACATTATAATACCTTGTAAAACATTTATGCTGCAGTAAATAGAGCACTCACCCCACTTTCCAATGATCATGTGGCATAACTAATTTACTGCACAACTAAATATTTAATTACTAATCTTAGCAAAGCTAAAGGTATGCAGCTAAAAAATTACATTGCATTACTTGCAACAAAATGCTTAACATCATTACTTTGAATATTTTAAAGTCTTATCAAAGAAATAATGGAATTCAGGCCTTTGTAAGTACAACATTTTAACAAGTAAAAGGAACTATTGTAAATTAATTTGCAGATATTTTAGGAAGGTCAAATTTGGAAAATCTGAAACCTTTAGCATTAAGACTATATATACTCAGATGGGTGCAGAGTTTCTGTGTGTGGTGATGAAAAAGTTCTCACCTGTAGATGGTTGCACAGGACTGTAAGTGTGTTCAATGCCACTAATTGTAAACTGCACAGTGGTTAAAATGGTAAATTTTATGTTATCTATTTTTAATCACAATGAAAACAGATTATATTTCATTTTACTTATTGTTCGCCCCTCCGCCATACCATGTAACCCTGTAGTTCTGAATAGTCTGTGTCCACCATCGCACCACAGCTTCCCAGGATATTGTAAGTCACCTATCCAATACATAACTGTGTGGCTTGCTCTGGTTTCTTTCCTGCCACTGACGCAGGAATGTCTAGTTTCTTTAAAGAAAGTAGTCCTGTTCCATAAAGAAAAGGTATATGTTTAACCAGTGATAAAATTATATAAATTATAAATCGGTACGGTATGATGAAAGAGGCCATACACATTCTAGAATGTTAATTAGAAATGAGAAACTAAGCCGCCTTCGGGTATTTGAATGTTCTCACATTCGCTGAACAGGCCCTAAGAGCACAGAAACACATGGAAGTATGTATAACACTGAGCAACAAATAGTGAAGATGGATATTGATTCCTTTCCAAAAGCAGAGCTGGTGCTTTGGGAAGACAGAAGTTTATTATACTAATTAGAGGCCCTTGCCCGACCTCCTCAGAGGATGTTCTCTTGGGTAGATATCAAGGCAGACACTTTTGTGTAGTTGCTTTTTAAATTAATGACTCAAGAATGTAATGGCAGTAATCCTAGCATTTCTGGTGAAATTGGCTGCTCAGATCAGGGATGCAGACAAGAGTCACCTTCCGAAAGCACCCCTCAGTCAAGATCAGGGCTTGTTGTCCTGGGGCAGAGTTCTGCTTGCCCATCCATGCTGATGTGGAGCATATGGTTATGAAGCAGTTCGAAGTCAAATTGCTTTAGATGGAAGAACTGCCACTCATTTGAGAAGTTCCACAGAACTGCACTGACCCCAAAATCTCTCTTCTTTCAATCTGTCCCGTTGTATTTATTAAAAGCACTAATGAATGCCTCTTACAACACAAATATTTCCTCACTCGGTCCTCATAACAACCCTATGAGAGGTACTTTTATTTTCACGTTGTTGCTGAGGAAACTGAAGCACAGAACGTTTAAATAACTTGCTCAAAATCCCACAGCTAGAAAGTGGCAGTGATGGGATTTGAACCCAAGATGTCTAGATTCATAAATTATGTTCTTAAATAGTCCACTCTTCTGTTTTAATACCTCATAAAAGAAGTATTAAAAATATTTTATTTTATTTATGGCATTTTTTTCCTTAGAAGGATGTTATGCATGTGTACATGTGCTACCTCAGAGCACTATGACACCAGGTGTCAGAGTTTATTCTAAACTTGGAAAGCGAGACTCCGTGCATGAGAGACATGCCAGGTGGATTGTAATCAGGCATGATCACCTAGGTCTAGAATGCTAAATTCAGCAAAAAAGCACAGAGGGTTAGGCAACACAGAAGAAATAAAAGTATTATTTATACTGCTAAAGCACACCTAAGAGTTTACTTTAATTGTACATGCATGTTTTATTTTATTCTTCCTAAATCATATGTGAACTTCCCCAGCATAGGGATCACAGTTGATCATTTCTGCACCATACATAAATCTCAGCGTAGTAGTATTAGTAGTTGTGTACAAGTAAGTCTTTGTTAAATGCCAAGAGTTAAATAAGGCTTGACTTGTTGATTGACTTAAAAGGCCACAGATTTTACTTGAATTTATGTTCTGGGGTCTAGCCAGTAGTTAACCTGGAAACATGGAGAAAATATGGCTGTGAAACTGCTCAGGACAATCAAACAGGTGAATTTTAAGAAACTAAAAGACAAAAAGCATATATAAATTTGAAAACCGTTTAGATTTGTTTTATAAAGGCATAATGTAGTTCATAAATGCCAGCAGGCACCATTTCATTACGCTACATTTCATCCCGTTTTCCTCAAACTACTGGAGAAATGACTGATACTGAAAGACATTCTTACTTCTGTATCACATAAAACATTGCCATAAAGCCCTTGAAAATTCTAGAGACATGCAATGGTAAAAACAACTTTAATAAAATAATGGATCATATTTGAATTAAACATGATGTTCAAAATATTACACTTGGGGAATTACCAGACTGTTATATGCTAAAAGAGCAAGAGGCATAATGTCCTATAATGTCCCAAACCTTCTATAAATTAAATCTGAGAACATTAAAAACTGTGATGACAATAAAAAGGATTACTTATGGAATGAAACAGAAAACAGAAGCAGATTAGTGAAGATATTTGCCTCTAAAGATCTCAAAAGTATTCATCCTAGAGCAGAAGTAATAAAAGTGGTTATTTCTAAGAAATAGACCCAAAGTGGCTCCATTCAGTTCACAGCAGGAACATCCAAATTTGCAATTAAAGCAACCACTGGTGTGGAATTGTTTTCCCAGTGCCATCCTGTTGGGTGACTTCTTCTTCTTTTTTTTTTTTTTATATGGAAACAGGGCTCAAAAGTCACAGTGATTTTGGATCAATTACTTACTGAAAATCACCGTAGATTATTAATACCACCACTCAAAATATGAATACAACCAGGAACACTTTTTGTGAAACAGAAGGAACCTATCAGCTACTGCTTATCTCTGACAATAAGAGTAGTAACTGAAACTCCTTGAGACTTGACCGTGGGAAATAAATTAAACACATCCATCTCGATGGGGTATGGAGAGCTCCTGTCAGAATGGATCAACTGGTATTTGAAAGATCTGAGTTCACATCTCCAGAGTCTGGCTGCCGACAACTGATACTGGGCAGAAAAGTCCCCAAACCTCATGTTTCCTGAACATATAGTTTGTTCATCCAGAAAGACATGGGATATATCACAGCACTGTGTTTAAGAATGTGGGCTCAGATCCCGGTGCCTGGGTTCAAATCCTGGCTTTATAACATGCTACTTGTGTGTCTCGGGGCACATTAATGGACTTTCTGTGCATCTGTAAAAATGTTAATATCATTTATCCCATAGAACTGTTGTGAAGATTAGCTGAATTAGAACATGTAAAAGTCTTAGAATAGCCGCTAGCCCATAGTAAAGACTCAATAAATTACTATTATTTATAAAAGGAAGGTTCTTTTTGGTTCTAAAGTTGAATGTAACATTGCATGGAGCTCTTTCTCTCCCTTTCCTCCCCTCCAGGACCTAAATAGAGCTGCACAGGTGATGTGATACAATCATCAGGTGGGAATAAGTGCCTTCAGTCATTCAGCATATACTGCTTCACTTTAAATGAGAAGTAATGTGCCTTGATTCATGTTCACCAAACATAATCCCTCTCCCATAAAAATTGCATTGTGTATTTTAAGAGAACAGAGGTGTGGGAAAGGCAGAGGATGGGGCAAACTTCTCATAAGAATGATATAAAATTTATTTATTGAAAAAGAAATAAAAAACTTAGAATAAAAAACTTAGGAAGGAAGGAAGGGACATGTGTTTTACAATGGATCTGATAATGTACTACTGTACATACAGTTTTTAACTGGATCAAAAATATTCAAGGATGGTTCTCACCATTTTTATTATATGAGAACAATAACAATTAGGGAAATACAGTTATTTGCTCAAGGTTACCCAACTGATAAGATATTGAGTCAAATTTGAACTCCAGTCTGTAGTCTTTTTCTTCCATACTGTTGCTCTTGGGTGTGCCAGCGAGAGGATTTATAGGACATATGGAGGAAAGTGGTCAATGAAGAAGAGCTTAGAAAACAAAGCAAAAGAAGTCCTAGGCTAAAATCACGTTCAGAGAAGGAGAAAGAAAAATACTTTTCTTATTCTCTCAAACTTTCCAAGTACCACCTTCCTGTAACTTTTTCCTCACCTATGGCTCATCAACATTTACCCTTCCTGTGCTAAGGGAATCACCAAACTTTCTCCTGTTAAATGAAATAGTTTGATGCTGCTATGGGAGTGAACACCATGGACACTGACTTCCTGCCTTGGACAGTGTGCACTGTATCATACCAAGCTGCAAACTCTTGTGAAAATCAGAAGCCCTCCTCATAGCAGAAATATTCTCCTACAGTCAATATGGAGTGAAAGGTATGGAAAGCAAACCAATTCTGTTTGTAAATCAGAGTGACCTAAAGGAACAAGTGGGAATGGATGGGAAGAATAGTATTTGATAAGTTTTATTTTATTTTCATACCTTATCAAGTTTGCTGAGGGAATAGTTGGCATTCACTCCTCTTTGGAACATGAAGACAAGTACAGTGATTCTCCAAAAAAAAAAAAAAAAAACCAACTAATTCCTTTCCTTTACCCTCTACCTCTTCCCTTTTTTCTTATTACCAATTTTAATAACCCCTCCTTGTTCCTCATAAGAGCAGATGGTACTGATCCTGCAGAGACCAGGTGTTTGTTGGAACTTACATGCTTAGGGTAAAAAAAGAACACATAACTATCAAGTATTTCTTTCTAATAATGGTGCCCTGACCCTGGGCTCTAGAAAATCATTCCTCATTGAGCATCACCATATATAGCAATCACAGCACCATTGTGTATTAGTTTGCTTGGGCTACCATAACAAAATACCATGGACTGGTGGTCGAAACAGCAGAAATTTATTTCCTCACAGTTCTGGAGACTAGGCAACCCAAGGCAAAGGTTTTGGCAGGGCTTGATTTCTGGCAAGAGCTCTCTTCCTGGCTTGCAGATGGTCACATTCTTGCATTTCCTCACATGGCAGAGAGAAAGAGAGAGATCTCTTTTCCTCTTATATGGCCCCCAATTTTACCAGATTAGAACTTCACTACTATGATCTCATTTAACCTTAATTATCTCTTCAATGCCTTGTTTCCACCTGTCCACATACAACTGAGGGCCTGGCCTTCAATACATGAATTCTGAGGAGAGGACACAGTTTAGTCTGTAGCAGATGGGATGAGAATCCTTCCTCTACTTAACTAGAATTTTCAGATTAAGAAGGTACAATAAGTACATGTTTGTAATCTTTTGGCATATAGGACAAAAACAGCTGAAAATGTGATAGTTTGATGTATCATGATTGGTGGTTGAAGAGATCCCTGGTATTCTGATAGCCATTGTCTGTTTCATGTCAGTTAGTGGCATAGAGAGTGAGAAAGAATGACAACTAGAGCTTCCAGCCCAGGTTAGAAAATGCTTCAGATTCCTTCTTTCTTCAAAGAATGAAGTCAATAAAGAAGGAAAGTCCTGAATGTCTCGTATCATGCTCTCACTTGGAAAGTAGATAGATTCTCCATTATATTCTTCTTACTCATGCTTAAATTCCAGGCCTTTTGTATATATTCATTTCAGATAAATTTTCTTAATTTTTGTTTGTTTGTTTTTGTTTTTTGCTAAGCATCATGCTAGGTGTTGGAACACAAGGAAGAATAAGATCAAATCTTTCCCTTTAAGGACTCCTCAGTCTTAGAGTGGAACAGAATTAGAATCAGAGACTGTTAGAATGAAAGGATTCTGATTTCAGATGAAAAGCTCAGGCCCAGAGAGGTTAAGATACTTAGCCAAGGTGCCAGGCTTGTTGAAACAGTCCCAGCTAACACAAAGGCCTACTGACCTCTGTCCAGTCTTCATTCCTATACAGCTCAGAGTACTCCATACAAGTCAATCATTCAACCAGGATTTATTTAGGGCCTACTATGTGTTGACCGAATGGGATAGAATTTATAGTGATTTAACAACCTAATTAATGATTTAATAATTTATTTGGAGAAATAAGACTGATGAAATTATTAGCAATTACAAGGTCTTATCTAAAATGAAATGGTTTCTCTACTAACCCCATAAATATAATACATATGCAAATGAGAAGTGTACATTATCTGATTATCAATTTTATCTTTACAATAATTGTCATGATTGAGCTAATCTTGCTGGATGGAAGAGTTGCCCCTTCCATTTTGATCACTCTATACAGTGCCATGGAATACCAGCTAGAGGAAGACTATTCTAAAGGTATATGGAAGATAAAACAAAAAAAACCCAAAACCATCTTGCAACTAAAGTTCTGTAAAGTGGTCTGAAAGTAGGCTACCTGGATGTGTGATTTCTGGAGGACCCCCAATGAGAAATCAGCCAAACAATTACTCAACAGAGATAAGGACAATTAGAGAAGATGTCTTTTGTGTTGGTCTATCTCTTCTCCACATCACTGGCTCACTCAACCCAAGAAAAGTTTAAGAGTGCATGGTCTAAGTGGTTAGGGTGATAGTTTCTAGATTTGGCCAGACCTATCTCTGAATGCTGGCTCTTCTACTTATGACTTTGGGTAAGTTCTGTAATATCATATACCTCAACTTTTTCATCTATAAAACAAGGGCTAATCATGGATTACCTTAGGAGTTTGTAGTGAGGATTAAATGAGATGATACATGTAAAGTACATGCATAGTGCTTAAGTAAAGTTGTCAATAAACAGGCATTACTATCATTCATAACAATTCTACAGTGGTTTTGGAACCTGTTCTCTTCCTCTCCAGCCTACTCTCCCCACCTCCTTCATTTTGGCCACTTCTCTGATCTTGTCCTTTCCCTTTGTCTCTCTCCCTGTCTTGCTAACAGCTGTGCCTTGTTCTCTGCCAGGGTGGGCAGCAGTGTGGTAACTTCAGAACAGGTGTTACTGACCATTTTCCTATGTGAATCACCTGCCAAATGACAGGGAAGAACTGCAGGGCTGCATTCAGCATGGACAAACACCTGTCCCCTGTGTCACCACAGCTAGACAGACACTGGCGCTGAGTCATGCTGCTGCTCACAGCCAACAACCAACATGCTCCAAGACTCAGAAGGTTCTGAGAAAGGGACCTGAGGGGGCAATGTATCCTTCCCTCTCTCTAGGTTAGGCTGCTCTTCAATCTGCCAGGAGGCAGAAATAGACAAAGGAAGATTCTATCATTCACTGAGGAGTGGAGAGTCTTTAACATCAGGATGTTTCTTCTTATCTCTAAGCTAAATTCAGGTTTTGCATTTAAATTCATTTTTAAGTGTACCTCTCATAGGGAAAAATAAATGTGACATCTAATTCATGGTAACACATATCATGTATACAGTACAATACACAGTGTATAGTATTAAATAATATAGAGTACTCTGTAAGTATGTGAGTACATCTACACACACACACACATACAGAGTATTATTTACCAGTTAAGAGCTTGCGCTCTAGAGTCAGACATGGTGTCTTATCCCAGCTAACTAATGGTGATGTGTTTCTGCTGTAAAAACTAGTAATAATAGTAATAATCTCACTAGAATTTGCATTAGCACAGTTCTTGTCTCGCAGAAGGAATTCACTGAAAGTTCACTGCTACTGTTGCTGTTGTTGAGACATATAAATACATAGTGAGAATACAGTGGGCTTCTTAAGGTCTGTCTTCTGCAATCTAAATGGCTCCTGTTTGATTATTGCTTTTAATCTGTTTCTTTTATAACCTTCAATTTCATTTTCCCTCTATTCATTTCCCTTTCTAAATCCAGAATAGGACATATAATGCCAGTTGAGTCTGGTTAGCAAGGATAAATGTATGATATATTTTAGGTTATATATTGTATTGCATGATGTCAACTAATAATATGATTTGCAAAGAAATAAAAGTAATTTGATAGCAAGTGTGTAAACCTTTAAACATTTTATTTATATTAACTCATTTTATCCTTAAAATAAAGCCATGCATTATTTTTTCAGCTATGCCATACTTCATTGATTTAAAAAATGTACTTTCTTTTCACATTTTAACATCTCTAAAATCAAGATGTGTCTTGCACTTGACAACATATTGTAGTTCTACTGACAATTTTTTTCTTAGTAATACATGAAATAATGTATTCAATCTTGCAACTGATGACAATGTAGAGTCGATGAAATAGGGTACAAGAGACAAGCATGTTGCAGGCAATCCTTAGGATCCAAGAATTTAGTGAGCAAGGTTAAACAATCTTACTTTTAGAGAATCCATTCTAATTAGAAATACAGAGAAATAAAAAATTATTTCAACATATGCATAACTACTCAGGATGCCAATGAAGATGGCTCCTGGGCTTGTCCATGTCTGGGACGGTTTCTGGGTGAGGATGATGTTACCCAAATAGGGAATGCAATAGGTGAGTGTTGGGGATACCTGCCCTGCCTGGTATCAGGAAGATGTAACCTCCCGTGACTTAGGCTGAGTGACAGACGTCCGGACCAGGAGCTACTAAGGAAACAAAACTTATTTCCCTGGCATGAACACTACCTGTTCAGTGCCTGACCTCCTAGCTTGATCAGTTAGCCAATAACGGGTAAGATTTCCCACAGAAGGAATCACCTAAAACAGGCATGATCACGTGGAGGCCTCAGGGAAGAGACTTGGGGCTGTGGAAATGAAGGGGTGATCAACATCAACCCCTGCCCCCTCGGTTTTGTCAAAGCCTGAGTCCTTGCTCTTAGATGTGAGAAATCCAAGTCTCTTGGCTACCTCTGTCTCCTGCCCAACTCAGGCCTGTGGAAATAGCTAAGGGGTGCAACCCAGACCAGAGATGGTGGATCCCCGGGGTAATTGGGCCTGGGACACAGAATATGCAAGATCCTATGAGATCTGTTTGCTGAAGGATGTTATTAACTTGGAATTTAAGGGCACAGACAGGAAACCTTTGGAACCTGTAGTCCTTTCATATGATAAAACTCCAATCTCTGCCCGGTATCACAGCGGGAGTTCTGTAAGTCACCTATTCACCTTTGATCCTTTCTGCCAGACTCTGAATCCTCAAACTGAGTCTGCTTTCTTAATAAAAACCTACTTGGGTAGAGGAATGGCATGCTCTCCACTAGAGAGAGTGCTGTGCTGTCTCTATTCCCCCACAGGACCTGGTTGTGTCTGTGTATGTTTTTCTCGTGTTTCGATGAGGATCTGCAGCAGGGATGGATACTGCTGGCCGGTATCCTGTACAGGTAAGGGGTACTACTAGCCTGTGATTTGATCGTCAGCCACACAGTATAAGCAAAATCCTAGAAGCTGAAAGAAGCATTCAGAGATTTGAAAGCAGTTTAGAACAGATTTAGAGTATCCATGGAAGAAGGACAAGGTGTGAAGACAGAAGGAAAGGAGAAGCCATTTCCTGATGGGCCCTGCAGACCAGGTTGGACTGCATTTTGAGGACTTTGGGGTTCTACTGAAGCATAGGTGTTATGTCCATTTGAGGAATCAGAAAAACTGAGATCTAGAGTAGCCATAGGATTGGCTTTAGGCTGGATAGCAAAGATCAGAACTAATTTAATTCCTTTCCTCTGAGCCCTCACCTTAAGCTAGATGCTCTTTATGTTATATCAGGATTACCCAGGACATTATTCTATCATTGGCTATACTGCCAGAAAATGCATTACTAGATCATCCTTCACTTTAGTTTATGTTAAATTAATGTGTTTGGTTTAGATGAGAGGAGCCTTGAACCAGTATGTTGGTTTTTAAAAAATTCTTTAAAGTGCACGTGGCCTAATTTCAGGATGTTTGGGTTCAGTTACAACAGTAGCGTGTTATATATCACTGCCAAGTTCATACATAGGTGTGTCTATTAGGTAATGAACATTGATGCCAGTCTGTTCTAAATGCATCATGCATTCACTTCTCAGGGTGCATGTTTAAAAGAAGATAGATAGACAGATAGATAGGTACATACATACATACATACATACATACAAAAACAAACGAAAACAATGCTGATAGGGAAGGGAAGGTTCACAATGTCTTTGAACTCTTGTATATTATTATGCCAACAGAAATTGCACTTTAATTTATTGTAAAGCTTCTTCAGCTGCCCATTTACAGTAATATAATCTTGACATTGACTAAACTAAGAAATTTTGGTTGAAATGTGACAAAAGGTTATAGTAGAAAGACACTAACTTTATTATACAGGGTCAAATAAACAAAGAATAATTATTTGAATGAAGATATTCTATTCCAGCCAGGTTTTCTTGACTCATATTATTACATTTAAAATAATTTTGTTCACAGGATTTCTTGGTAGGCCAAAAATGTCTTTTTACTGAAAGAATAACAAAGAGCCTTTTGCTTTTCCTTTTTGGAAAAACAACATTGTGAATCACCTAGTATCTTTTGACTCGAAAAGGGAGTGCATCTACAACTGAAAAGCATTTAGGTCCTTTTTCCTCAAAGACATCTTTAGTATCTATAGGATAAGCAATGAGTATAAATGTCAATGTTTAGTTCATGATGATATGACAATTACTAGCTATTTAAAAGAAATAATAGGTGCCAAGATGCTAGTTTGCTACACTAATCCAACTAAACAGGACAAATAGTGTAAATTCTTTAATAATAGGACAGACAAATGTCTATTCAAGATAGTTTAAACATAGTCTTATCTGAAATAAGGAGGTTGAGTTACAGGATCAGTAACTTTGATTCCATAAACCTCATAAATTTAGATTCTAATATAAAAAGAGGAGGACAAGAACAAATGGTAAACCATGTTACCACAAGACCGATACATGATAGGAGGATAGACGAGAATGCTAGAGACTCAAGGAGTCATTTTTAGAATGAGAAACTCAAGTTCAAATTCCAGCACTGATACTAACAATTCTGTGACCTTGGGCTAGCTACTATTCCTCTGGGATTTAAGAAAAACAATTTCTACATCAGAGGATTTCCATGAAGATTAAACGAAACTCTATGCATAAAGTAAGTGATGCATAATGTGTGAGAACAGGGACTACTGTTAACATTATTATTTTTGTGATTATTATTATATCCCATGCTTCTATTTAATTCTGTTGGCATTAGATGAAGTAAACAGTAGACCAGGCAACCATGAATAAGGCATACTGCATGTTTAGGGATGGCATTTAGGCTTGCACATTCCCAATTAGCTTTTCAATTAACCCCAGCCTTGAGGAATATACTTCCCAGACCATTTCTGAATGCTAAAATAGGACTGATGAGCTATTATGGATGCAGGTTGTTTTATTAGAGTAGGAAGAAATGAACTATGCTACCTCTTGCAAGGAGAAGCTGAAATTTACAGAGCACACTAAAACTAAATCACAATTACTATCTGTGATACAGATTCATACCCCCAAAAGCTAAAATATGCTGTTACTCTATCAATAGTTCTTTTCCACTTAAATATACTAGTCATTTTCTAAATAAAACTCAATAACAATCTTATTTTATTCATCTTCCTTCATTTTACAATAAGTACGACAACCTATAGTCAGTAGCACCTTCTACCCCCTCTTTTTTTGCAATTATGTGATTTCTGCTGTTATAGTGACACTTTATATACATTTATTCAGCTTTCCATATCATTTCTTAACTGTCTTCTCAGTTAAAGTATATTACTGAGATCATTATACAAACAGTAATTCACAATAGTTGGCTTAAATAAGTCATGTGATAAAATTAGGTACACAGAATAAATCAACTATTTCCATTCACCAAGCACTGATGGAGGGCCTTCATTGTTCAAGGCAGCGTACCTTTTAAATTATTCCAGGAATTCTGTGAACACAATTTCCATGGGGAAAAATGAAAAAACCGAGATGCCCTTTTCTTCTTAGTTATCATCACCTAGTACTCAAAATTAACTCCTCCTAGCTCCCCTGGCTAGCACAAGGGCATTAGAAATAATCATTTTTCATTTGTTTTTTATCATTCAAAGAGCAACATTTCAGTTCTCTAATGTTGGTTTCCCTACTCTGTAAGATAGATAAAGAATTTAAAACCCTTAACCCCACAGTGGTTTCTTCCCCTTCCCTGTCCTATCCCTCACAGAAATGAAAGGGAAATACCAGAGTTCCCTTACTAGCTTCTTCCCATACTTAAGAGATAGAAACCTGTGTTATTTTGTCAGATCAACATCCTTTTTAGGTTCTATACACTAAATTTCATGGGCTGCTTTCCTCCACATTTAGGCCCAGGCCTGAATTAAGTGTTACTGGGAGATTCAACTTCTCTTTGCATATTAATGTGGCATAAGGCATTATCTCCCAGTGGCTTTCAGAGTCATTTGTGGTCCCTGACAGCCCATACAACCTATAATTTTCGGAGGGTGAAGGCAGTTCTTCAAAATATTTGCTCCAATAAAAAACCTACTTACAAGTCTTTTTCCTTAAAAATTACTTGAGAAGCAAAAAATAAAAATAAAAATAAAAATAAAAAATAAAACCCATGAAAAAACAAAAACCCCAAACAAACAAACAATAAAAAACATCAAAACCCAACTGTTCAGTATAAATGGTGCTGGTACCTGACAATTAGGTTTGTAGTCTTTTTGCCTGTGATACACAGAATAGAAAAGGGATCAATTCTACCCCACTCTTGCCTCCTCCTCCCCCACCAAAATGTCATTAAATAACAAGTTTGCCATCATTCTACAATCTTCAGTTCTGGATATTCTAAAAGGTTACAACCCTGAAGCCCGAACTCCAGTGACGTTTTCTCTTTTTGCACTACAAACAATTGTATCTTGGTTTATCACTGGATTCTTGTTCATGTTATCAACATTCCTACTCTGAAGAAACAAATAGCAAGTTAAATTGAAGGGACCTTCGCAGTGGAGAGGGAGGACTGTGTGTGCCACAGGCCAACAAAGCCATCTCTGGATCAACCTCACGAGTAGATTTAAGGCAGAAAGGACAGTGGACTGAAGATTGCATCCTCAGAATAATATGAAAAATCTCCATTTCACAAAATTTTGTTACCTTTGGAAATTTCCCCCACATGTCCCCAACTTGAACCCTGTCAAACTGGATTCAGATTACCTAAATATGACAGTTTGGCCAGTACTCCAAAACCAGAAGACACACACGTTAGAGATACAAGCTTATAATGCATCTTGGGATATAGGCCATTTTAATTTCTTAGAGAATGATAACTAAGGAGGTAAATCTACATAGGAGGTTTTCTTGAAACAACTAGTCATGCCGAATAAAAGAAACACAGAGCCATCCTCTAAATGCCCATGACTATCCGATTACAAATACAATTCTTGCTCATTGTATACACTTTATAAATGATGGCTTTGCGGATTTGAAAAAATATCAGACCCCCCTGTGGAATCTGGTCAATGTTACTGAGAGTCTCCAATATGTGCTCCTAGGACACAGACTGAGACGCAAGTGCTAGAGAGAGGCTCAGGGATTTACCATGCCCCCTTCAGAATCAAAGACTGTGGTAATAAAAATAATGCAGTACAGCAACAAGTTTACTAGAGAGCTCCCCAAAGAAGCAAAAATTGCAGCTGCTCACGTGCTTTCACCCTATGTCATTTAAAGGAAAATTAAGTCTCTGTGGAGACACTGTCTCAACTGATGATACCACCAAGTATTATTTAGAATAGCTAATGATTCTACTTAACCCTGTATGCTCCCCTCCTAAGTAGCTAGGCTCCAAAAGTCGTCCCTTCTGGACAAGTGGCATGGACTACATTCCCAGTGAGAGGCAAGCTCTCACCCCAAGGTAATGAAGACTGCGTCTGTGCTCAGACTAGCAGTCCAGAGCAGGCAGCTGGCAAATAGGAGAGGTAATCTTGATCCCCACTTGCTCCATACCTTTTCGGATTTCGCCTTCCTGGCGTTGTGCACGAACCTGCGACCCAGCTTCTTGGCATACCAGATAGAGGCAAACATAGCGATGCCAATGGCAGAAATTCACAGTGAAGCTGCTGCACAATTTCCCACCTCGGCTCAGAGACAAACGGAGTCGGGCGGGAGCTGTCACTTGCAGGCTGTTGCTTTCTCAGTCCCTCTCATGCTGGTTAGCGGAGGGAGAGGGTGGGAGGAGGGAGGGGTTGGGGGGAAAGGCGGTCCTGTTTGGCCAGTCTGCAGGTACATTTACATCCTGCCAGCAGGAGCTCCGAGCGAGGCAGGCGGGCGCTGCCTTCCCAGCCAGCTCACACAACGAGGCAGCTAAGTATCTGTCTGCAGTTCTTCGGCACCGTCACCACCAAAACTCCATGTGTGTCTGGGAGGAAGGGAAGCCGCAGTCAACTCGTCCGGGAGGAGGCTCACCTCCCGCAGTTACACGCCTGGCTTGGCTTCCCTCTCTCCTGACTGCCGGCAGTGGCGTTGTAAAGAGAGACCCACATACAACCTCCTAGGTAAATCTGCCAAAACAGGAGCCGCCAGGCACAGGGGAGAGGGAGGGCCACCACAAACCTGGCCCTGCGGCCACAAACAGGTGTCCTTGGAGCCTGTACCCTGCTCCGATCCTCGGAGAATGTGAGAATATCGGACTGGTAAAGTGGCTGGAAACAGAGGAGTGCCTCCCTTACCCTCTCCTCAACTCCATTTGGTCCAGGGAAAGTCATCTCTGCATAGCCAGCCTTACCCATAGCTTAAGAGAGTAACACTTTACGTTTTGGAGACTGGCCCAGGACAAATGACAAAGTGAGCGGGATGAAGTGTACTTCAGACTCAGAACAAGGAAACAAGTTAGAAGCAGGGTCAAGGTTAGATCCCAGACGATTCTTTGTGTCTGAATAAACGTCCCCAAGTTTTCAAACTCGTTGGTTCTATCTCTAAAGCAGCTGGGGCCTCTTTTATGAACACAGGTTTTCAGCATGGGTACTAGAGAATGGGGAGGAGAGTAAATCTATCTTTAAACTAACATAGAGCAATCTACTCTTTAAAAACAAAAGAAAACAAAACAAAACCTTGAGTCTTCTTGCAGTGATAGCCAGTGTGTTACATGTAGGACTGTAATACTGCTTTTGGGAAGGTAAATTTGTGATTTATGTCAGCTCTTACATGGCTTTCCTTTGCAGAACTTTCATGTTTGATTTTACCAGTAGGTGCTCTCAATTTCAGTTATTGTATTAGGGTTTAGACTGTGAGGCATTTAACAGGTAAAGTCAATTTTAAGGATTAAGTGTTTTGTCCAGTGAGAAAGCATTTAAGCCTTTACCCAGAATACTAGAGAAAAAACATTACTGGAAAATCTTCCTTCCAGTGACATTCAAACAAAACTCAATCCAGTATATGTTTTCCAGCTGACCTGACAGAAATGCCCAAAGAATGTCAACACACTTACAGATACTTGGACTGGAACTCCCTTCTCTCACTCTATGTCCCTTGAGGTTTACCCCCAAAGACGTTTGGGTCTTTAGTCAACAGCATGCTGTTTTAAAAGGTATATCTGATATCCTCACAGGCAGTAGGTTAGTAGGCAGTATGGGATAGGACAACGGTGGTCAGAACGCATGTCCCTGTTCATTACTAAGGTAACCTTGGTGCCTAGAAGAGTGCTTAGAAGAAGTCAGAGTGTGTTTGCTGAACGAAAGAATGGTCTGGGTTCTAACCTGGACCCTGCTTCTAACTTGTTTCCTTGTTCTGAGTTTGATTTGCCTCATCTGTCAATTAAGAGAACTGGGCAGATGAGTTTTAAGGCCCCTTCCTGCCCCATGAGGTTATAATTGGGCTTATGACTCTACATGTGAGGACGGAACAGAGATTCGTCTGGTTCTCACCAGGGGCATAGACTCTGGTAAAACGACTCAGTGTTCTGAGAAGCCCACAGTGGCACCCTGAGGTCAGTCCAGATCCTTCTACCTCTGCAATATGCCTAGCTGCCACCTAGGGTTTGGTTTTGCCAGCAGCTCTGGCTGTGGTTGCCCTGTGCTTCCACTTCTACGAATTCCACTTTCTTTCATCTCCTTTTGACACTCTTAGACAACCCCTGAAATTCTCCACATCATACCCTGTACTCTTTGGAAGAAAAGTGTCACGGAAATTAAATAAATAAATAAATAGATAAATAAATAAATAGTCCTGCTTAGTTTTCAAACGGCCACTCAGCAGGAGCATGGCTTAACTTAATATTGCCGAGATGCTGAAGGTATTCATTATTTCTGCATACAAGTCTGTTTAAGCCTAGTTGTAGTTGAAAGACTATTCAGTTAACAGAAAAAAAGTAGATGAAAAGAAGGGGGAGCAATTCTTCCTAAATTAATGAGTAAGAAAAATTCTGTTTTTAACATTTTAAGATGGAATCACACAATAAAAAGGTGAGGAAAAAAATGTTGAGCTTTCAAACTACTGATATGAAAGGGGGGAATCAAAGAATGTTAATTTACTCCCATGGGGTTGCCAGATCATAAAATAATTTTTGCACTTTCTTCATAAGTTAAGATTTCCTGGGTCACTGAAACTGGGGCCTGGAGAGATCTTTGATGTTTGATCATTTTGTTGGTTGGTTTTACTTTTATATTAAAACTTTAATGACCTTCTTCACACACCTGACCCAGAGCCTTTGTAAAACTTTTACAGGATGGAGTTTTGAAGAAAATAAATTGGACTGCCAGCTATATTATCTTAAAAATAACAATAACAATTACTGTTCCTTAAATAGGCAATTGGAGGTAGAAAAGGCAGTGCAGAGTAGGACATTTATAGTCGGGCCCACGTTTATGTTCTGCGAATGTTTAGCATGATGTAGATATTCAAAATATATTTGCTGAATGTGTCTATGACAAAGGAAAATCCACACACTTTAAAGACTAGAGAAGTCAATAGAAGCATGTCCACAAATTTTCACTTGTAAAAGTTTTTTGAAAGATGGACACCATTTAATGAAAGGATGCCGTTGCCATAGCTATGCAGTGTTTCCCCTGGGTTTCTGCACAGATGTGCCTGCTCCAAAGGGGGGCAGCTGCCATCGTAAATCCTAATGGTCTCTAACCATCGCTCTCCTGATTGAGATGAACAGCTTTTGCAGTCATGCCACGTAAGGAAAACTAGTTTTTCAGATGCTTTCCATCTGTATATCATCAATACCTGCACAGACCTTTTCCTTTGTCATTTCATTTTTAATACCTCTCATATGACAGAAGCCTTATAGTACAGCTGAGTTTGAGATGCAACATTAATCCTTTTAAGCAGCTTTGGGTTCATGCCTCAACACACACACCATGTGAGCCTCCTCTGAATTCTCAAGGTAAGTGCAATGTTTAAATCAAGCTATTAAGTATTATACCATTACCTTTTCTCCCTAGCACATGAATGATTTCCTTTTTAAAATCATCTAGACATATCATAGATAATTATATAAACAGACTAAACATTAAACCTGAGAAACCAATACCTACTACCTTGAAAAACAATCTAAGTTAGGTGTTTAATATACACCAAAGAAAATACATGTTTGAAACATAAACAAGCTAATGTACAAAATTAATAAACATTCAAACATTTGTTTGATTTGTTTGCATATCTGATATGTATATTGCCCTTTGGTTAACATCTGGTATTAGTGAATTATTAAAATAGCAAGTGTAGGATATACACTATAGTAGATAGTATTACTAAAAAATATATAAACATAACATTTAACTTCAGTTAACAGGAATGCCAAGATATTGATGTTCCCTCTGTAGAGGGTAGAGGAAAGGAAATATAAAAATCAGTTAGTTTTGCTCCATATTTTGTGTATCATTTGAGTCTTCTACAATGATAATATATTCGTATTTTACTTGTATGATTAAAAGGTGAGCAACACTTCTTCACAAAAATATACTGATTATTTACTTTTCATCAAACTGGGGACCCCAAAATGAATAAGATAATTCCTTCCTCTCAGGAAGTCCTATATAGTTGGGGACACAGGTGTATAAAGAAATAAATTTTAATGTAGAATAGCATATAGGGGATATGTGAAAATTAAATGAAAGCTCAGGAATAAAATTACTGGGGTTTTTTTGGGGGGGTGCTTTCTATATTCTATAAGCCCAATAATAAATGTTATCTATAAAAAGTGCAATAATTAGTGTGAATGTGTATAAAAGTAAAAGTAATGGCTAAATCTCTCTGAATGTTTTACCTGCATGGACAATAGAAAAATGGTCACTATAACTTTATATGTATGTATCAAAACCAATGTGTACAAACTGACCCACTTACAGATAGATGTGTGCATAAAACTGAAACTCACAGACAAAGACAGTAGTATGGTGGTTACCAGAGGGAAGTGTAGGGGAGTAGTAAAGGGTAAAAGGGGCCAAATATAGGGTGATGGAAGATAATTTGACTTTGGGTAGTGGGCACACAGTACAATGTACAGATAATGCATCATGGATATGTACACTTGAAACCTATATAATCTAATTAACCAATGTCACCCCAATGAATTTAATTAAATATTAAAAATAAAAATTAAATAAAAATTAGGTTGTATTTTTCTTATTGATCTATAAACATATTTTATATATTCTATACATTAATTCTGTATTTATTACATATGCTGAAAATATCTATTCCTTAGGACTTGTCCTTTAAAGTCATTGTATGTTATTAGAGTCCTCAGAAAAATTTAAATGTACTGAAATTTGTCAACATTTTCCCTATATATATGTACAGTTTTGTATCTTAAAATTTTTCTCTATTCCAAGTTTATAAATGCATTATCTTATATTTTTCTCCTAAACAATTTAATTTTTTCCTTTCACAAAAGATTTTCAATTAAAAAGTGTATTGTGTGCAATAGGAATCTATTTGTCCCCGTGTATATGGATGTATGGCAGTTGTCTTCCTCCCTCCCTCCCTTCCTCCCCTGCTTCCCTCCTTCTTCCTTCCTTCCTTTTTTCTTTTTTGCTGCTAGTATATAAAAATGCTATTTCTTTTCCTTTCTGACTTGTAATGTCCTAATTCATATGTCTAGATCATATGAATATGCATATGATTGTTCTGGGTTCTTGTGTAATTGTTCTATTTTTATTTATATGTGTCAGTACTATATTATATTGATTACTATGCTTTATAATAAATTTTGATACCCATTTCATTTGATCTATCTCTTCAACTAAATTTTTATAAAGTTATATATTATATGCCCAACAATCCATGTTACTCTCTTATAGTATTTTAGTACTATGTATTATAGAGTATGTTTCCCCATACCTACTATTATATCTTGTAGTAGTTCTATTCCTCACCAAATCTGATTATTATCATCACTATTAGTTATTTTTTCTACAATTAAAGGTTACTAAAACTAACTCCACATGCTATCAGTTTATTTTCACATCATTATTTTTAGCAGTCCAATCCTTCTAAATGTCTTCTTTATCAAAGTATTTTAATACTTACTTCTTCAAAAATCTGTGATGACCTTTTAATATATTTCCTGAACTGTCTACATTGACCTTAGAGTTTGAAGGATAGCATAGGTAAACAGAGATTTTTAGAGTGACAATTATTTTCCTTCAGCACTTTGAAGATATCTCACACTGACTTCTGGTATCTATGTATTTTTATGATAAGATGTCTGCTGTCAATCAAATTGCTACAGTGTAAGGAATGCCTCCTTTCTAGGTTTGTTTGAAGACTTTTTTTTTTAGTTGTTTAACTGCATTTTCAATACAATATTTTTTTCTAAAATTCTGCTTGGAACTCACTATCATTCTTGAATCTGATGAGTTATAAAACACTCATTATTTTTTCTAATATTCTTCTCCCTCATTCTCTCTATTGTTTCCTTCTAAAGTCATGTTATAGTTTTCCTGGACCATTTCATTTTATCTATCCTATTGCTTCATATATCTCCTATTATTCTTTTTTCTGTGTTTGCTATTTTCATGGTTATATCCTCAGATCCAATTATTATTTTATTTTAAGTTTTAATCTACTGTTTACCTATCTAAGAAGTATTCATTTTGAATTATTATATATTTTAATTTCTAAATATTCTAGATATCTCTTTTTTAAATCTACCCAGTCTTTTATCACGGTGTTCTGTTCTTTATTAAGATTTTTATTCCATCCTGTATTATATTTTTAATTTAAAACTTTTACTTTGTAGTTTATCTGGTATGCATATTACCTAGTTTTTATGGAAGCCCAATCATGCTGATCCCACTAATGATGGGTAGTCTCTGGAAGTCATTGCACATTTTTACTCTGAAATCTCCTTTAATAAGATACTGCTTTCTGTGGGAGTCCCAGGGACTGGGAGTTGTGCAACTGTGGGTACAGAATAATTCTGCACATCTGCTAGTTGCCAGGAGATTTCACTAGTTCAGAAGCCATTTTGTGATTAATATTTGGTTTAGTGCTATTCTTTCCACACAAAAGGGTTAAATATACTTTTTATTTTCCTTTTCCACTCATAATAGAAACATGCTTTCTTATTGTTTTTTGGGTATAATAAATGAAGTTTTTTAGAAGCTCTTTCATTAAATGAGCACACTTTTAACTTTGGAGTTATATGCAGGTATTTCAGTTTCATTTTTCTTCCTTGGATGACTCTACAGTCAACTGTCTTACTCTGTATGAGCAACAGAATCTCATATTCTTATCTCATGGGCCTTTATTGAGTGCCACATACCCCTGGGAGACCATAGTCAGCTCAGGAACTCACTGCACTGGCAGTCATTTTATACAAATTCAACCAAGTCAAACTGACATTAACCCAAAAACAAACTGGAGAATTTGATTAGCCTGCACATGAGGTTTTAGTATTTGATTATTAGCATTTCTGATAATAAGATTTATTGTAAAATGTTTCATGCAAAAGATTCTGTGAAGTCACCTAATTAAAACACTATTTGAAAGTTACTATCATATAATAATTAATTACTTAAAGTTAGTAGTAAAGTAGATAACTACCACATTTGCTACCTTTGACAAGTAATGCCGTGTATAAAATGGGGTAATAGTGGAAACCATTGTGTTGATTATAAGTATCAAATCAGATAATACATGTAAACTATTTAGACCTATACCTGGCATACATTATGGGTACAATAAAAATGTCTTTTATATATTTATTCTTCCTCTAATCTTCAGAGAAGAGAAAAAGTACAACAATTCAGAGGGAAAATGTGTGTTTACTATTATGAAGGAGTGAAGAATGCTTTTTAAAACTCTCTTTATGTTTGCATTTAATCATCCTCACTGTTAAGATGAGGATGGTTAAATCCTACCTTCTCTTTCAAAATTAGTTAAGATAACCAGTAAAAATCTTTCATAAATTTAAAGATTTTGGTTTCAAATATGTTTCTTTTGAGAGGTAGATTAATATTTTCTTAAACTTTCTGAATTTAAAAAAAATTTGAAAGTCTTCTCAGAGCCTCTCTTCTTTCTAAAAATCTTTCAAAATAAAGAAAACTCAAACTGATCCCAAATCACTAGTAATTCTGGATCCACATGCTGCGATTTGCCCACAGGCTTACAATTAGAGTATGCTATAGCTGATAAGGCAATGGCTATCGAAGGAATGCAGAGCCGAGTGGATACGGGCAAGGAGCAAAGTAGAATATCATGCCAGAAGCCAAGAAAGAATGGGTATCTAATGAAACATGCAAGGACATTGACTTGGGAGTAAAAAAAAAAATGCAGTAAACATAGTTTTCCTGAAATAGCTACTCGATGCTAATGGAAGCATAGTTGAATAATTTTGTTACAGAGGATTCAATTGAATTTCTTCAAATTTACATGCCTTGGCAAAGCATGCTACAGACACAAACATTTAAACAACACGTTTAACCTGAGCCCTTTGGCATGGGGACTTTCTCATCAATTATAATTCAGTTAGATAGTCCAGTATCCTAGCTGTCTCAACAACAGCATTATTTCTATCCATAGAGGGGGTGTGCTAATTTGGGAGTCAATACTCAGCTTTATTTGTATTTTTACCAGTTGTCTTACCTCTATATGTTGAGCTAAATAATCAATTTTAAAATTTCCCCTTAAACTCAAGTAATCTATTAGTCTATGACATCATGGCCCAAGAATTGATGGGTAAAACAATTACTGTATTTTTCAGACCACAAGATGCACCTAGGTTTTAGAGGAGGAAAGTAGGGAAAAAAATTTTGAAGCAAAAAATGTGGTAAAATATTTAATAACATAAATAACATAATATTTCACCAATGTAAATGTAAACAGAACTCAACAGCAGCATTAACAACCATTATTCCTCCCAAATTTGTGAGGGGAAGTGTGTTTTATAGTACTTTAAGAATATGGTATCTTTTAAGTCCAATGGCCAATTTTATTTTATTTTATTTTAATGATTGTTCAAGTACAGTTTTCTCCCCTTTACTCCCAATCAAGCCCACCCACCCCCCTCCCATCTTCCCTCCCATTACCACCCTCCCCCTAGTTTTTATCCATGTGTCTTTTAACTTTGTTCCTGTAAACCCTTCCCCTTTTCCCCTGAAATTCCCTCTTCTCTCTCCTCTGGTCACTTTCTG
>PVIA01001614.1:0-264431 GCA_004024845.1 Tonatia bakeri
ACAGTCTCAAGTTACCACCCCCCCACACCCCCACCCCCACCCCACTGTCTGGTCTTGCTGATCCCAACCTCTCCCATGCTTTCCTCACCTCCGGACAGAACTACAAGATTCTGCACAAGTACGTGGCTTTGTATGCAACTCACCTGATCCGAGAGGGTGGCTACGCCCAGGCACTGGCCCTGTATGTGCAACACGGAGCCCCTGCTAACCCACAGGTACCAGCCTGCTCCTTGGGGTGAATGTTTCCTCAATAAATTGTTTCCTTCTCCTCGAGAACCACCCTCTCCTCAGGAGCTGTCTTTGTTAGGGATTTTTTGATCAATGTCATGCCCAGAGACCCCACCCAGTCTCTCCAAAATGTACGGTCTCTCTGGAGATTTACCCTTTGAAGAAACACCAACCTCCCAAGCTTTTACCTAATACACAGGGAACAGCCTTTCAGAAATGAATCCCGCACACCCTTCCCTCCAGGGCCTTGACTCCTCCCAGTGAATGTACACCGCTGGCCCATCTGAGCATCACAGCTCTCTGGAACGTTAGCCCACTCCCACTGTGACTGTGTGTGCAATCCCACATTTCCCCGCAGTCACAGAGTACCAGTTAGTAAGAAATAGTTATTGTCATCCCCACTGATGTGGTTCAGTGGGTTGGGCATCGTCCTGCAAACTGGGAGGTTGCTGGTTCGATTCTCAGTCAAGACACGCCTGGGTTGCAGATTCAGTCCCTTGGTCCCTGGTCGAGAAGCTTGCAGAAGACAGCTGATAGATGTTTTTCTCCCTCTCTCCCCCTGCTAAAATAAAAAATTAGAACTGAAAAAAAGTATTTTCTTACTCTTCGTTCTCTTTCCCCAAAAATAACACTTTCTCCATCGCTGTCCCCCAGTTCCTCCACACGCACATTACAGCCCACTTTCCTCTTTGACCCACTTCCACTGACTTTCTCTGGAGCTGTCCCCGCCTCACTCAGCTCCTCTTACCTACCCCTCTGCCTTCAGAACTTCAACATCTACAAAAGGATCTTCACTGACGTGGTGAGCTCACCCGGGACCAACAGTGCTGAGGCCTACCACACCTGGGCTGACCTCCGGGATGTCCTCTTCAACCTGGTGCGTGAGGCGGGCTGACTAGTGTCCCTGTCTTGTCTCCTTTCCTGCACTTAAACCTCTCGTGTACTGTGCCCTCCTCTGTCCAGGTGGCCACCAGCTGACCACTCTGTGGCCTGGCACTCTGGCCCCTGACCCAGGCTGTGCTCTCCACCTGCTCTAGTGTGAAAACCTGGCGAAGTCCAGTGAGGCCGGCTCCGCAGCCCACGAGGAGTTCGAGACGATGCTGCTGATCGCTCACTACTGCGCCGCCCGCTCTGCAGCCCAGAGTGTCAAACAGCTGGTGAGGCGGTGGGGAGGGCCGCTCGGGCTTGTGGACGCCCCTTCACATGCATATGATTGAGTGGATTCACGTTCCGGGTTCTCAAGCTTGGCCCAGTTCTCTCCTAGCTTCTTTTCTGTTTAAATAAATCTTGACTCCCTGCTGAGATGGTTTGCTCCCTGCCTTTGATCTTCTCAGGGCTGTCTGCCCACACAGCTCCAGCCTCATTACGCTTTAACACTCAGATCCCATGATGTCTGCATCGGCCTTTCATACCCCTACCTTCGTCTTGTTCATCACAGTATCCAATATGCTGCAGCGATTTTCAACCAATACAATATACCAGTGGTTTTCAATCTTTTTCCTCACATAAACTAATTGCTAAAATTCTGTGGCACACCAAATATTTTTTGACAATCTGACAAAAAAAATAGGTATAATTTTTTTATTCATTCACACCAGGCGGCTATTGTTGTGTTGGCTGTTGTCATTTTTTTTGTTATTTGTTTTTTAAACATCAACATGTGGATGCCTCTCACATGACCCCGGCTGGGGACCTGGCCTGCAACCCAGGCCTGTGCCCTGACTGGGAATCAAACCTGCGACCCCATGGTTCACAGGCCAGCACTCAACCACTAAGCCACACCAGCCAGAGCTGTTGTCATTTTTTTATGTGACAATCTAAGGGAAAAGAAGGCAGCCCCTGACTCAACGGTCAGGTGTTTCATGTTTTAAAAATTCTTGTAGCACATTGGCTGAAAACCAATGTTGTATCACTATTTCATGCACTTGGTTGATAGAATTCTAGACGTGAAAGGAAATTTAGAAGTAATCTGTGCCAAATTCTGTGCAGATGAAAATAACTAAGACCCAGAAGAGCTTGAGACCCAGCGCAGTTTAATGATGATGGTTGGTTTTCCGGCTCTGTGGCTGCCTGAGTCATCAGATCACTGGTCTGCTTGCTTGGCCACTGAAGGGCCAAGGTCATAATGCTCTGACTTTAATCTGTAGGAAACCGTGGCTGCCAAGCTCTCTGTTTCACTTTTACGTCACACCCAGCTACTACCTGCAGACAAGGCCTTCTACGAAGCAGGTGTTGCAGCCAAGGTGAGCCGGAAGGAGGAAGGGTGCGGCTGAGGAGATAAGGAAATGAGGCTGGAAGGCAGACTTACCCCATCTGCTCAGGAAGAGCAAAGCTGAGTGCGGGGCTGACGTTATGGAGGATACCGGTTTCCTGTACCTTCCTGGATTTTTCCCCCTGCATCCTGTAAAAACAGCATCCAAGCCCAGGTGCTCACCCCCACTTGCATCTTTTCTCTGTTGCAGGCAGTTGGCTGGGAGAACATGGCATTCATCTTCCTCAACCGCTTTTTGGATCTGACGGATGTGAGTGGGGAGGTGGTGCCCGCAGGTGGGGAGGTTTTGCCTGTACAGCTGTGCCTGTCTCATGACAGCTTACCCTGCCGCAGGCAATCGAGGAAGGGACTCTGGATGCCCTTGACCACTCTGACTTTCAGGACACAGACATTCCCTTCGAAGTGCCTCTCCCAGCCAAGCAGCATGTACCAGTAAGGACACACGATTGGAGAAGGGGAGGCTCACCAGTGCGCATGCACTGAGAAGGGAGGACATGTTAGGATGGTCCTCCCAACACTTTGTACTGGCCGTCAGTCAGTCACGGCCTCAGTCCTCACTGGCCCTTTAGTGATAGTAGAAGCAGAGTGAAAAAGCTAAGGCTGTGACTGGAACCCCTAGTTCAAAGAGGATCATTAATGGGTGAAAGGATGAGGCTTAGCAATCCTCCCCACTTGCCACCAACCATTTGCCCTGCTCGCCCTGTGTGAAGCTGCTGCTCCCTGTGTCCTCCCCAGGAGGCTCAGAGAGAAGAGGTTCGAGACTGGGTGCTCACAGTCTCAATGGACCAGCGGCTAGAGCAGGTTCTACCTCGGGATGAACGCGGTGCCTACGAGGCTTCCCTGGTGGCGGCGAGCACTGGCGTTCGGGCACTGCCCTGCCTCATTACAGGTACAGAACCCCAGAGCGCCGTGTATTCTGTAGTAGGTGGAAGGAAGGGGGAAACAACAGGATCAACTCTCCTGTGATTCAGTAAAGGATGCAAAACATCCTATTCCCTACCCCTAAATTAATCTTTGTTTTCCCCCCTTAATCCCTCTCAAACCCCAGTTCATCTTTTTTCTTCCCCCACAGGATACCCCATTCTGAGGAATAAAATTGAATTTAAGCGGCCGGGGAAGGCGGCTAACAAGGACAACTGGAATAAGTTCCTTATGGCTATCAAGGTCAGAGCAGGAGACTTGCAGGGTGGGGCAGGGAGAGCAGTGCTGAAGAAAACAGACCACTAGAGGGGCGGGTGGGACTGTCAGGAAGGCAGGTGCAGGCCCTGAACCCAGATGCCCACACTGATGGAGCTGATTTTCTTTAGAGCAGGCATGCTTTTCTCAGCCCTGATGAGTTCCTGACGTTCTTTCTGTTTGCTCACAGACCTCCCACAGCCCGGTGTGCCAGGATGTGCTGAAATTCATTAGTCAGTGGTGCGGAGGGCTCCCGAGCACCAGCTTTTCCTTTCAGTAACTGGCAGAGCTTGGAGAGGAATACTAAGTTATTTCCTTCATTAAACTCTTGTGACTAACAGAGATGGCTGTATTCTTTGATCAAGGTCACCCTCAATACCAGCCCAGTGCCCTTTCCCCCGCAAATCAGAATCAAGTAGAAGAAAAGTTCTTTTATTACAATGTTTATGTCATCCTAGAGGTCAGTGGAAAGCCGTGTGGACTGAGCCTTTGGGTGAGCAGCGCCGGCCTGATGGAAGGGAGAGCCTGGGTCAGAGCACGAGCGGGACAGCAAGGAACCAGACTCAATTCTAAGAGCAGTTCCCTGCCCCTACCCTCTCCCAGGCCATAATCCTCATGGCCAATTACCTGTCCTAGGTCCAACTTTTCTATGATGCCTGGATTTCTTGATTTTGACCCAGTAGCTGCTCACTATCCTGCCTGTTACATTTAGGATGTTCAAGCTCTCTCAGTTCCTCCAGCTGCAGAAGAGAGTGGAGTTAGTACTCTGGCCCTGAATTACAGTCCAGCATCTTTTCAACACAGCCAATCTGTGTTGCAGGAACCCTTCCCGTTCACCCTCCTTACCTGCCCCTGTAGCCTTTCCTTCCTGAACGGTCCAACCCCAAGAAGGGTGAAGGCTGCCACACAGCAGTAACCAGAGAGAGCAGCCTCCACTGCGGACATGAGCAAAGAGGGAATCCAGAGAGCCAAGGCTGTATCCTAAAAGGTGAAGAGGAAGGATGGAGGGACTAGGAAGGAGCAGGGCAGGAGTGGCAAATCGGAACAAGGCTTTGGGGGCTGTAAAACTGAGAAGACACACTCACATAGATTCTTGTGGGGTCAAAGGGGCAGTCAGAGTGTCCAGGCCCCTGGTCCAGTGGCACCAAAGGATCCAGCAGTCCTGGATGGCAGTCGGCAATGAGCCGGCGGCCACCATTGGCCACAGTAAGTGACACAGCGAGGAGGAGGCCCACGGAGCAGGCAGCGGACAAGAGCAGGTTCACCAGAGCTACTGCCAGCAGGGCCCAGTGCTGACAGGGTCGGAAGATCGGGTGAACAGCCTGAGGTGGCTGGCTGTCCCACTGACTTTCCCACTGGGTCTCTCTATTCCGGGCTCCTCCTCCCCACTTGAAGTTGGGTCAGCCCCCATTTCCCTGACTCGAGGCCCCCTCATTTAAGCTGTACAAATCCCCCCTCACCAGTTGTGGGCGAAAGAGATTCCTGGATGCCATGAGGGCCACAAGTCCCAAGGAAACACTCTAGAAGACACAAAGCCTGAATGAGGCCCAGGCTGCTCTGGGCAGCGCACGCCGCCGGCCCCGTAATTCAGCCCGCCCATCGCACTCACCAGCAGCCCTGAGCCCACGGAGATGACATTGGCCGTGGTGTACTCAGGGGTGACGGCACCTCGGGGGTTGGCAACATGCCGCAAAACGGTACCATGCAGCACGGCCCCCAGCAGCAGGTTCACGTGGCCAACCAGGATGAGGGCGAGGCCCACGCGCATAAGCCGCCAAGGGCCCCGGGCTGCGTCTGCAGTGCGGGGGGGAGGGGCAAGCCTGAGTCCAAAGGAACAGGGAAAGCCCGCGCGGCTACCCCGAGCTATCCCGGGCCCGGGAGTGTGGGAGGGGTTCGGGTGAGTACAGGAGAACGAGGCCAAAGGGGCAGTAAGTTACCGAATCTGCAGGCGCGGCAGCACCGCATTGTGTCCCTTCTCCGGGCCGGACAGCTCTACCTGGCCCCACCCCGCCCGCAGGCGGCCCCGCCCACCACCACCTGAAAGCCCGGCCTCCGGCCTGCTCCCCCTAGCGGCGAGGCACGCGCACGCACACAGGACACTTAGCAAAAAGTAGATTTTTATTACAGCAGCAACTGAGGCGAATGGAATGGCCCCCTGGGCCACCACTGCAGCACCACCCTTCTCTCCCGCCCCTCCACCCAGCGGGATTGTGGAACTCAACTCCCCCGGCGCCCACGGGCTTCCTTGCCACACAGGCTGGCAGGAGCCGGCAGATCAGCCACTAGCCCCCAATCAGAAGGCGGCTGCTGAGAAGGCCCAGGCCCACGTCTGTGCAAAACAAGTAAACAAAGTGCAGAGGGGAGGGAGAGAAGGGGCAGAGGGAGGGTGATGCTCAGAACCAGGGAGCCCCAAAGCCCTCCTAAATAATAGAGGAGAGAGGGGCTTCACAGGGTAATACTGACTGGGGAGAGGGGCGGGGGGCTGCAGCGCGGCTAGCGCACCCACAGCTCAGACTAGGGGCCTGGCCCGAGGAAGCTCTAAGAGGAGACGGTGACAGCGGCTGAGTTGAGGGTGTTGTTCCTGGCGAAGTTGAACTTGTTCAGGGTCTCCTCCAGCAGGCAGGTCAGCCGGCTCTGGTCAGCCTGGGGGAGAAAGTGCAGTGAGAGGGGGAGGTGGGCAGAGCCCGCCCCACCCCATCCCACCCCGCCCCACCCCATCCCACCCCGCCCCAGGGCAGAAACCTCACCTCGCTAATGAAGCCCAGCTGCACCAGCTCTGCCGCCAACTCCGGGATGTTCTCGTCTGATAGAGAAAGAGGAGAGCGTGAGCACAGGGGGGCAGGCCGGGGCAGAACAGGTCGGGTTACCCTGGCTGGGAAAGAAGGATACAAGCAAAACTGTCAGCTCCGCCCTTAAATTTTAGGGGCTAACATAGCCACTCCATGTGAGTCAGTATGTCACTGTCCTGGCACCTTGCCCACCCATGAACATGTCCCTCACAGATAAGGCTCACAGACTCTCCATCCTCTGAGGGAAAGGAGAGACTCACTTGGCATCAGGTCACAGCTCAGGTGCCGGTTCAGTTTGTCCTCCAGCTTCAGCAGAAGCGTCAGCTGGAGAATAGGATAGTCAGAAATGAGGTCCCCCTGCCCCACCTCTGGCCACCAACCCTATGCAACCCTGGCCCCCAGCCTTACGTGGTGTTTGACTCCCTCCTCCACTGACTCTATGTTGCATTGCATCAGCACCACCTGGACAGAGGGGACAGAGGGTTACCAGAGTAGGGACTGGAGAGTGACATGGTTGCCAGGGAGCAGAAACACAGTTCTTTCTCTAAAGGACAAAGCCTTATTTGAGATGTCCTCTTCTCCCTTCCACCGTGACCATACCAACGTCCACACCCACACAGCCCCACCTTGCGGGTCTCCACCTCAGCTGGCTCAGGTGTTGGAGTCTTGACAGAGGGGGGCACCACAGGTGATGTCACCTCCTCCTGCTGGGGCTGCTGGGGCCGAGGTAGCCCAAAGGCTGTCAGGGGGTAGATCCCATTCCTAAAGGGAGATTACACAAGTGGCATGGGCTCCTGAATGCCTGAGGATGCCCACCCCTGCTTCCTCAAGAAAGCCTTCTCACCCTCCTCACCTGACATCTTCCAGGAACTTGTCCAGTTCCAGAGCTGGTGACTGAGAGTACCTGGACAGAGAAGACAGAAGTTGGAAGGAAGGAAACAGGCAAAATAGTAGATTCAACCACTCCCAGAGAAAGGACAGGTGACAGAATCCTCAGGATGGTACTGACCAACCTGTCCCTTTTGGACCCTCAGTTAGTTACTCACAAAGTCTGAACTGGTTCTCTTCCTGGTCCTGCAGGGATTTCAGCCAGTACAGCACTGGTGTCCATGTTTTTGGTGATCTCTTCTAGGGCATTCTCTGGGATCATGTCTGGAGAACATGATGGAATGGGAAGTTAGGCAGGGACAGTCATATCAATGTCATAAAAGGCACAGAGGTCCTGGGGGTTAAGAATCCCTTTGGAAGTAAAAGAGGAAAGGCAGCAGGCTAGTGACAGTTAACAAGGCTCCAGACAGGAAGAAAATTTGTAGGAGGGCCAAGGAGACTCACGCTGGTGTCCCACAATGCAGTGGGCAGCCAGGAGTTTGAGCGAGGGTACTTCAAAGAGTGCTGGGTGGAAAAGTAGTTCTCTGGCTGTTGGTCTGCGAGCAGGCTCGGACTGCAGGCACTTCTGAATGAACTCCTGGAAGAGGCATCAAGGAAGCAGATCAGGCATTTGGCAAGCACCCCCCACTGTGTGCATCTTTGTATCTCCCCATGTTTCTTCTAAATCCCCCCTACATAGGTCCCATGATAATTAACCTGCTTTCCTCCTCTTGATCTTGAAGGTCCACAAGGTGTATCTCATCTTCAGTGTTAGAACACCCATCCTAACATTGAGCTGAGAACTTACTCCACACTAGCCTCAAGACTTCCCGCTAGTCTTCCTTCATTTCTCTCCTTTTCACAATTAACCTAACAAGTTACAAACTATCCTTGTTTGGATACTCCTGTCCTGACTCTACTTACTGTAGTCTACCTACTAACTCCTAATCCTTATATCCTTTAAATCTTAGCTAATTATTTAAGGTCACTTTCTCTAACCACAGCTGACCCTTGAACAACAGGATTCTGAACTGCACAGGTCCACTATTACATTTTTTAAAAAATAAATACCTAGCCCTGGCTGGCGTAGCTCAGTGGATTGAGCTCGGGCTGCGAACCAGGCATCGCAGGTTCGATTCCCAGTCAGGGCACATGCATAGGTTGCAGGCCATGTCCCCCAGCAACCACACATTGATGTTTCTCTCTCTCTCCCTCTCCCTTCCCTCTCTAAAAATAAATAAATTAAAAAAAAAAATCTTTAAAAAAAAAAAAAGAGTCTCTCTTTAAAAAAAAAAAAAATAAATAAATACCTATATTGTTTTCAATCCGTGGTTGGGGGGTGGGGGCGACAGTGTGTATTGATCTGTGCCACTTTATACAAGGGACTTGAGCATCCCCAGAGTTTGGAATCTGCAGAGGGTCCTGGAACAAATCCCCTGTGGATACTGACGGACAACTCAAGTTTTAGGGGAGCCATAAGTTATACACAGATTTTCAACTGCCCAGGTCAGTATCCCTACCCCTGCATTGTTCAAGGGTCAACTGTGTGTGTGTGTGTGTGTGTGTGTGTGTGTGTGTGTGTATCCCCAAATAACTGATTTGATTAATTCAAACTGATTGACTTATTTAAAAATATCAAGATGGGCTCTGGCTGGTGTAGCTCAGTGGACTGAGTGCTGGCCTGTGAACTAAAGGGTCACCGGTTCGATTCCCTGTCAGGGCACATGCCTGGGTTGCAGGGCCAGGTCCCCAGCAGGGGAAGCTCGAGGCAACCGCACATTGATGTTTCTCTCCCTCTTTCTCCTCTTTCTAAAAATAAATAAATAAAACCTTTAGGAAAAAAAAAAAGAGTACCCCTGTCATTAAAAAAAATCAAGATGGATGCCTTAGAGTATATGTCAATTACCTGAGTTAACCATCAAATTAGTTAACCCCCATGTGTACACACCTAAATTAACCCATAATCTTTAATCCCAATAATTACCCATCTTAATCCCCACACCTGTGTATATACAAAACACACAGTAGGTACCATGTAGGGAAATGTTCACTACTTTTTTTTTTTTAATCCTCACCAGGAGATATATTTACTGACTTTAGAGAGAGAAGAAGAGAAAGAGAGAAACACTGACATGAGAGAGAAACACCGACCAGTTGCCTCCTGTACACACCCCACAGCACTCCAACTAAATTAAGCCACCCAGCCAGGGCAAGTGATTACTGCTTTTGTCGGTCCTTTCTGCTTTATGTTCTCCTCCTCTTCAAAGAAAGCATATTCACAGTAGGTAGAAAGAAAGAAAAACTTAAGACATTTTAAAGTCAGTTAAGGAGGGAGTGAGTCTGCTGATTCTTACCCTCTGTAACGGGTCTTCTAGAAGCTGGATGGCACTGCTGATAGCTTCCTGTGGAACATATGAGGACTCTCCATTGCCCTGAATCTCCAGCACTGCCATCTGCGGTGAGGGGGAATGAAAAGGAAAGCAGAGAACTAAGAACCTCAGTGCTCCCACAATCATTCCCTCAAGGCCAGTACCTCCCTTGTGCTCCCTCCACTTTCCCTTTCCATCTTCTAACTTCACTCCCTTCCATCACCAACACCCCTCCCCCTTGTGGTTTCCTCACCTCTAGTGCACACATGCCAAAGGAATAGATGTCTACTGCTGTTGTCACATTAGTGACTTCTAAAGAAAACAGAAAAGGCTCTGGTGAATCAGAGGACGGGAGCAGGGCATGGCAGAAATGCCTTTAAAAAAACTGGTATGCAAGTAGAGAGGGACTAGCACTTCCAGTTATGTTATTCTGTGGCAACCTAGGGCGAAGAAGAGGGCAGAAAACTGGGATGCCTCACCTCCGTACTCTGGTGCAAAGAAGTGTAGATTCTTCTGCTCCTCCCGACAAGTCTTCACATGATTGTTGATAGTGTCAGGAGCCACTGGGAGTAGGGGAGACACCCACAATCTGACCACCATCGACAAAGCAGTCGCACTCCAGAGAGACCCCCAAAAGCCAAATTCTCTGCTGAAGTCTCTAATACTCAGGCACAAATATCCTTTCCCATCAACTACAGACTAAACATGAGCACCACCTACCTACCTCCCCTTTCCCAGGTCTACCACTGTTCACAGAAGGTCCCTAATTCAACAGGAGCAAAGGCTCCACACTAAACAGGTACATGGGGGGCTTTGGGCTAGTTAAGGAGCAAGACAGGCTAAGGAAATTTTCACTTGTGACCTGTTCATCTTCCCCCAAGCCTAGGTACATCTAATCTCTAGTCACAGGAAAATGTTTGATCTAGTTCTTTCATCCACCCTGCAAAGAGCATAAAATAACAGGCAGCCCTTCCTAATTGAGGGCAATTTGAGACCTCAGAAACTTGGATAAAAGATAAAGCTACCACCAAGTAGATAGCCTCCTTCTTGCCCACCTCTGCTGACTGAAACTCAGAAATAGCTTAAAACTGAGCCAATGCCCTTGAATCAGTTTCACTTTTAATCCCCCCAAAATTTTAGGCCCTAACTCTATCCCCTTATCCCCCTCAACACTGCCTGCCACAGGGCTGAATGAGGAACCAGGGCCAGGCCCAATGTGGACTCACTCGAATCATAAACAATGACTACAAGTCACAGAGAGTTTGGGAGCACAGTATGAGTTAGGGAACCAGCCTGACAATGAGAGGGAATAAGAATCCAGGATGTAAGTGGCCAGCCAGGCAGAATCCACAGGAAACAAGCAGGTTATGGAAGGGCAAGCAGGCCAGTAGGGCAGAAGCCACACAGACATAATTAGGCAGGGGAGGTAGGGGAACAGGGCTTGCTCCCACGACTGCATGCACTGGGCAGCCGCAAACGGGAGCAGAGGGAGCACAAACAGAGCCCCACATGGGGCAGAGGGAGCTCTCACCATTAGCAAAAATCCTATGAAAGACTGTTGGGAACAGAGCAGCCCGTAAGCGGGAGGGAGGAAAACAGAGAAAAGTTGTGAGCGATGGAGCAGCCAAGCCCCTGACAAATGGCCACACAAACACCACACAGACACGGCACACAGAGATGTTAGACACCCACACAGACACGGCACACAGAGATGTTAGACACTGCACACAGATACACGGCAAATGGAAGCACTCACAGCAGGCACAGCCTAGAACCTCCTTTGGTAGGGTCCGGCCCCAGAGGCTCAAGTTAGTCCTTACCCCATCTCTTGCCCTTTCCCAATCTCCTATCAAGATCTCTTGTATTTATCCATTTCCCTCCAGAAAAGTACACAATTAGACCCTATGCCCTTTCCACTAATGGACTGGTTCTCCCTATGAATTACCCCTAGAAAATTCCTTTCTCTCGTCATCAGCCCACGCCTCAGAATTTTACTTTGTTCTCCCCAATTCCTTTCATCTTACCCCCGTGGTTCCCAAAATCCCGAGGCTCCCCTGCCCAGAACCTCTCCCTCCCCTCACCAGAGCCAATCTTGATGAGTCCGTTGTGCTGGATGAAGATGGTGTCACAGGTCAGGTTCCCATGGATGATGGGGGGGTCACAGGAGTGCAGGTAGCTGTGGGGGCACTGGGCTGTTAGAGGGGCCACTGGGAAATTAAGGGCAGGGGGAACCCAAGGGTTAAGAGGAGCAAGGGCCTGGTGGTCTCCTGCTGGTCACCACAAAAATAATCCCCACACTCTGAATCTCCATTATGCCTGCTGAGTTAAAGAGTTGGATAAGCACTAGGAGAAAGAGTTGGGAGACAGTATCGTACTTAGGGCACTAGGATGGACCCTTTAAGAGACCCATGGAGACCTAATCTTGACAGGATATGACTCAAAGAAAGTGGGGTGAGGCAGCACAGAAGAGCAGAACAGTGCTCTCAAATCTGTTTGGAGGAACTCAATCAGGAGATACGGGAAAGACTAACCAGACCCTACTTACCTTAGGGCAGAGAGGATCTGGGTGCACCAGCGCTTCCAAGCCTGGAAGAGAGCGATCAAGGGTCATCAGTTATCCCCTCTCTAACCCTCGTCACAGCTCCCTCCAGCCCTTCCTGATCAGCTTCATAACTAACACAATCTTACCCCCAACTCTGCCCTTCCTCATACCTTCTCATTCATAGTCTTGTGGTTCTTTTTGGTCTTCTTCAAAAATTGCTTAAGACTGCCAGATGACATGTACTCTGTGATAAAAATGACCTGGAGAGGCAAAGCGCACCAGTAAGGCCTTACAGCAAAAATGATCCCCCACCTGGTGACAGCTACACCACATGTATATTAAATTTCAAAGCTTGGGTTTTTGTTTTTGTTTTTTAAGTTTCTCTCCTTTTGTTGTTAGTACCACTTCCTTATATTGAATACGACGATGAAAACTACCGAGCTATGGGAAGGAGGAACAAAATTTCATTCATTTCTGCCCTGTCTATAACCAGATGAAAGGCATAGGTGGTAGTCAAGGCCCTCCTCTCAACACCACAGCGGATGATTCCAGTTCTGTTTCAAGATTATGTAGTTTTAATATCTGAATGTAAAAGGGACAATAAATGTAACTAATCTCTTTGCAGCAAGCTCAGGAAAAACAGTTCTTACCCTGGCCTTGTTCTCTTTAATGTCAGCCCAATACTTGTGAAACTTAACAATGTTGAGATGTTCCAACTGAATCAGATTATCAAACACAGCGCGGACCTTTTCCTGGGAGCAGGGAAGACGGTGGGTTACAGGGTTAGAATCACTGTGATCCTGAAAAACCATTCCCTAGCCCTTTCCAGAAATGATCTAACCACAAACACACTCTCGTCAGTCAGCCTCCCAACACCAAGTCCTTTTTCACAGCAGCATTCTTACACCCCACAGGCTGCATCTTTTCACCACCACCTACCTCCTGCAGCTTGTAGTTCTTGCGTTCAGAGAATTGTACCTCATTCCAAACAACCTCTACACCCTCCTCTGTATCCATGGCCAGGTATGCACTGTCAATACCTGGTACGTTCCGCTGATTCACCTAAGAAATTCAAATGAAAGGTAATTAAAGTTACCTCACGCATCCGCAATTTTACTAATCTATGTGATCATCTTCTCCTAGGCTCTGACTTCTCGAAGTTCTGGTCGGCCCCTTTTAGAATCTGCCCCTCTACTCCAAACCCCTTAGAATTCACTCTCCCAAAAGTGACACCATCACCTTACCTCTTCTCGCCTCTTCTGCCAGCGCCCACAGGGTGACTCTTCCAAGATCTCAGACTCATCTTCACTTTCTTCTTCTTCCTCAGGGGAAGCAGCAGAGGTCGTCGAAGTGACAGGAGGTGACACTGATGTCAGGCCAGGAGCTGATGATGAAGACTCTACTTTTGGATCTGAGCCGCTGCTGACTACTGTCTGGGACTCTCCTTCCGACATGCTGAAACACACACTCAGGCCTGCATTGGTTGGGGCAAGGATGGAGAAAGAAGGCAGAAAGGGTCAGGATAGTTCTATAACAATTTAACCTAAAAGCCTCATCTGAGATTAAAAAGTAAATAAAACATACCTGCTTTGTTTCCTTAAAATCCCAAAGCAGAAACAGTCCTGTCTGACACTGACACATTACCTGCTCTCCTAGCCCCGAGAGAGGAGCTACTGTGGCCGAAGATGACCCACCCAACAGTGGCAAACACAAGATTTACGGCAATATAAGCCACCCCTAGTGCAGTCCAAACGAACAGCAGAAATCAGGGCCCCATTCCTTCTCAGGGAATATTCACCTAATAGCCTTCCCTCTGAATCCTTATCTACCCCTCTCTGCACTGGAATCAAGAACTAAGATACAAGGGCACTGTTCAGAGCACATGACTCCAAACCCCAAAATGTTCCACTAACCCAGCCCAAAGACTGGACCTGTAGCTTTCTCAGCCCAATGTATCCCCTGAAAACCCTTGGCTGATTTACTCCACTAGAACCAACCTTGGCACTCACTATCCATCCTCCTACACATGGGAACTTTCTGAGAGGCCACCCTTGGGCCAGGTGACTGGGAGTGGTTAGTGACTTCATCCCTGATGACCTCACCTTCCCTGTGATGTGAGTGTGGCAAATGGGTATTGGTTAAAGACATTTTTTTCTCACTCACTCATTCAACAAATGTTTATTAAGCACTTACTGTGAGCCAAGCACTGGGCTAGGTGCTTGAGATATTATAGTGAATAAAATAAAAAAGATGCTCATACTCATGGAGCCACAAATTTAAGGCAACTGTAAGACTCAGCTTCCAGCTTTCATTTCATTCACAAGGCTCAAAGGCACCATCCCCTGGGGCACTGGATCTGACATGCGTACTCTTTGAAGTACAAGTCATTCAAGATACATCATTCAGCCTTCCATGGCTCAAAGGCACCATCCCGTGGGGAACTGGATCTAACAGAGGGTACTCCTTTCAAGTACAAATGGCCATAAGAACAAGTACTAAAGTACTATACGGTGTAACCTTTTTTTTTTTTTCAGGGGCATTGCTACTTGAAGAAAAAGGATTCTCAAAAGCTAAGTCACTAACTTGTCCAGACAGTCATAGGACAACCACCAAATGTTATATTCCGCTTTTCTAAGAGCAAAGGCTGTGAAGGAACTGGAACCTGTGTGTGCTAGACTCAAGGGAGTGCTCTCCAGAATGAAATGATGTCCTGGAAAACAGAGCTGTTGCTCTAAGTCGGTGCAGAACACAGAAGCCTGTGAGCACCAACCTTCTGAAAAATCTTTACTTCTTTTTAGAACTCTAGGATGCCTCCTTCTGCCCATCTCTGCCCCCAACCTACACCACATTTAACTCAGGTCAAGAGATTTTTTTTAAATTCATTTTTAGACAGAGGGGAAGAAAAGGAGGAAGAGAAGGAGAGAAACATAAATATGTGGTTGCCTCTGGTGCACCCAATACTGGGGACCTGGCCCACAACCCAGGCATGTGCCCTGACTGGGAATTGAACTGGCAACTCTTTGGCTGGCAGCACACGCTCAATCCACTGAGCTACACCAGCATTGGGAAGTCAGGAGATTTTTATCAGATGACATTATAGAAAGTACCAGAAGGCAATAAAGCACTACACAGAAAATCTAGCAAGCCAGTCTTTCCCTGTGTTATTTTCTAAGTTCTGGACTGTCATAAATTTTATTCCATCAGCTGGGAAAGCTACAGTCTTCATGTGTTAGTAATCCACCAGAAAATGAGTTAGAGATCATTTTCCTTCTTCTTCCCCTGAAAAGTACCTAAGAAAAGTTCATATGGGTTACTTTCTAGAGCAGCTATATTTATAGAATGCATCCTGAATACAAACAGCAAAGTAAAATTTCCAGCTAGATCACAGTAAGAAACTCTAGTGGAATTCTAATACTGGAAGCCTATAGCCAATGGACTCGAGAGAAATCTCTGAACCCAGAACACAATTAATCCATAGTAGGGCACCACCAGAAAAGCCAAACTTTTTGTCAGTCATAGGGATGTCCTCGGAATGCGCTAGTCATTTCTCTTGCCGATCTTTCCCGAACAGGCAAAAATAAAGGCAATGCCCAAGAGCCCAGCACTCCCCCTACTGATGAAGAAATTTTGCAACACTGGGAGTTTTGTCCAGCTTGTTCAGAGGTGTAAATAAACCACACACGTAAAAGGCCACTGACGCCCCTAAAGGGAATCTTCATACCGCCTCCAGCCACCCCGAGGTGCACAGCGTGCTAACTTCTGAGAAATGTAGGTGCATCATCCTGCAAAGTTTATCTCCGAGATTTGCATTTCTTCCACTGCGACCCCTCCGCATTGCCACTCCTCGGCAACAGTTCGCAGGCCGCAGTCCACAGGCCTCTCGGCTGCGCTCACCGAGACCCGACTAAAGAGGGCCTCCGAGACCTACAGGACTGTGCGACCAGATACACAACGAGCTCAGGGGAGGAATTTCACACTCCTACAGGTCGCCCTGCCAGGTGTCGGCACGTGAATGCCGGCCCCGGAGGCAAGCCGGGGGCGGCCACCTCATCACAGGAGGGCCCAGCGGCGCAGCCAGAGGCGCAGGCCACGCCCCCGCGCCGTGGGCGCGCGGACCCGCGAGCCGGCGCGGTCCCGACGCTGCGCTTCCGCAGGCCTCTGGGCCCGCCTCTCACCGGCTCGAGGTGGCCACGAATGCCAAGATCTCGCGCCCCGCACCGGCAGAATTCTGGGCTGCCGTGGCCGCCACTATGAGGAGGTGGTGGATGGCCCGGCAGTGATTGTGGGGCCCAGACCCAGCTCCTGATTTGCCGAGGGCCGGGCCTGGGCCGCCGAGCAAGCAGGGCCGCCTCCAGACACCCGTCTCCCGGGGTCCCACCGCCCCAAGTCGCGAAGGCCGATATTTCCATCCTCTCGCTGGACCCCTCTCACCGCCCTCAGTTCCCTGGGCGCTCACCTCCCGACTCGGCTTCCCGCAGCCTACGCTTCAGCTCAGGTTCCGGGGCCAGAGATCCGAAAGACTCCCTCACAGCTGCGCTCCACAGCGCAACCGAACTGTGAGCCCCGCCCTCTCCGCATCCAGGCCAACAGATGGGCGGTGCCGCACTGCCGTTGGGTTTCCATTGGACAAGGGGGCAGGAGGGGGCGGTGCCCCAGGTAGACTGTCGCTCGCTGGCATCGTCTTCCTCCCCTTGAGTTTGTCCCGCGGAGACCTCTCTGAGTATTTGATAATTTTCGGTCTCAAATGGGGCCCATCTTTCCGTCAACTCCAGGTGCCCCCAGTGATTCCGCTGGGCGAAAGGAAGGCCCTTTCCTTCTTCTTGAAGACGCCATGACAGTTTTTGTCCGACTGAAAGACAAAAGGAGCCGAAGACGTAGCTTCAATCCAAGAGGAGCGGCCACCCACTTTCATTATTTAGGGACGAGACTGCGCAGAGCACCAATTATCCAGAAAGCTAAAAAAAAAAAAAAAAAAAATTACTGAACTCGTTAACACTGAAAATTAATAGTTGATACTTAGTGATTGCATAACACTGATATTTGCCAAAACTTTGCAAAAGATTTTCACAGACATCTCATTTGATACTCATAAGAAATTGAGTTTATCATTCAGTGAGAGCTGACAAGGGCAAAAAACGGAATCAAAGGCATTATTAGGCTATTTACCGAAAGTTGATAAGAGCTAAATCTAGAATCCACAACAGTAAGGCTCATGAAATAAGACTTCCTTGAGAAGATGTTTGGGAAGAATTTTGATTGCGAGGAAGAGGAAAGAAAAGACTTTGGGTGAGCCCGTCGACACGGAGCCTAAAGGGTAGAAGTTCACTGTGCCATTAAAGAAGTATTACAGAGGGAGAAGGATAAACCCATCATATCAGAACTTGAGTATGTCATAATCATCAGATTTCACTCCTTAAATGGAATCTCTAATCCTGTTTAACTGATAGGGAAAAAAGGATATCTGGCAAAAGCCTCTCTCTAGTTTTCTCCTCTTTTCACCTCAAAACATTTATTTTAAAACCACTCTCTCATCCTTCCTTGATTCTTTTACTTTTGAAACGGAAGGCTCAAACACTCTTAGATATCTGGTCAAAGTTATGGAATTTGTTTTGGATTTTTTTTAAAATCATTTTACCCACCAAAATTGGCATATAATTTCAGGGAATTGAGATTAAAAATCTTTATTCTACCCTTGGCCAGGTAACTCAATTGGTTAGTGTCATCCAGATACACCAACATTGCCAATTCGATCACTGGTCAGGGCACATACAAGAACCAACCAATAAATGCATAAACAAGTAGAAGAACAAATCGATATTTCTCTCTGTCACTTCCTCTCTGTAAAAAATAGATTTTTAAATCTCTGTTCTAATATCAAAGAAAGTATGTTCCTTCTCTCCAGATTAAGCTTTTCTTCCTGTGAGTTCCAAAGCAATTGGACATCTGGTGTGTGGGTAAACCCATTAAATATCAGTTGATAATATCCTTATAGTTTCCCATTCTCTCTGAGCCATAGCATTATCAACCTTTCCTTTTCAACTATCCCCTTTCAAATACACAGAGAACCCATTGGCATCCTCAGGCTCTCATTTTATTTTAAACCTTTCATTCATTTTCAAAATGTTCAAACAGTGCTCTCTTTCCCCTCCTGGTAGCACCCAAGTCATTTCCTGTCCCCCTTTACCTTTCTCCTAAGCTCCAAGCGCCCCTTCTTTTGCTTCTGTAACTTGTTCTCTGAGCTTATTTCTTCTACAGCTCATTTCTTCTACCTCTGTGACTTTCTAAATAAACTTTCTGTTATTATCCTAGTTCACCAGAATAATTAAGACTTTGATGTATATTTCTCTAAATTTTTTCATGTATATTTTAATATATGTGTACAATTCAAAATAAAAGCACGTTTATACGTACAATATTATCTACTTCAATTTACTCTTTTCATGTGTTTCCATGGCAGCACTTATAGCACCACTTTAATTTTTTTAATTATTATGAAGTATTCCATAGTCCAAATATGCCAATGTTTAATTAACAACTACCAATGGATATTGGAGTTGTTTCCAACACAGTATTGTACACAAAACTGCAATGACACACATCTTTGTCTAATTGTGAAAATTATTTTTATACATTCTTGAAAGGGGAATTACTTGCTAAATTAAAGGCTAAGAACATTTTAATTTGAACAGATATTGCGAAATTGCTCTTCAAAAAGTTACCAAATAAATAATACCCCAAGAGTATGTTACAGTTCTGCTTCTGAACATCCTTACCAACATTGGGAATTAACAATCTTTTCAACTGTAATGATATAGTTTAAAAAATCTGCTGTTTTATTTTGCACATACTATTTTTTGTTTTAGTTTATTGGTTTTTTCTTTTTGATACTTTAATTAATTTGCATATATTTAATTAGGAATGAAGTTAAACATCTTTTTAAGACTTTTTTTAGAGCAGTTTTAATTTTACAACAAAATTGAGAGGAAGGCACAGAGATTTCTCATATTCTCCCTGCCACCACATATGCATAACCTTCCCTTTTATCAACATCACTCACAAGAATTATATATATATTTTTTAATACTGTAAAAGTTAACAATTTATTATAATTTATTTTATTTAACAATCTAGGAAGTTCGCAGCCATCAGCAGTTCCACTGCAATTTTAGGTGCAATTGCAAATTCAGGAATCTCCTTGGGGCTGTTGGTGTAGTGAACCTTGTAAGTAAAATACATACGTACTTGTGATAGCACATGTGAGGGGATCTCTCTAAAATTGACTTCATTGGTTTCATTTTCAGCAAACTGACCTGGGCCACTCAACATGGCTTTCATTGTTCTGATGTTAATGTGTGTTTTCTCTTTACAATAAATTCGTGACCATCTGAAGATCTCAATTTGACATACACGGCATCAGAGCCTTCACAGCCACCATAGGTTTTCTCTTCTCCATCCGTTATGTTCTTATAAATTCTACTTCACTTCCACAGGAAGTTTAGCAGTTTCTCCTCAGCCCTGCAGCCACCATACCAGGTCCCCTTGTACCGCCACAGTCCCCACTCCAGAGCGTCCCCTCCACCCCCAGAAACCTGCCCAAGAATGATATATTCTTATCAAGAGTAAACCTACATTGACTCATCATAATCACCCAAAGCTCATAGTTTATAGGTTCACTCTTGGTGTTTGTACAGTGTATGGGTTTGGACAAAGATAATGGCATATATCAATCATTATAATACCATAGAGTATCACAGAGTATTTCTATTGCCCTAAAAATCCTCTGTGCTCTGCCTACCCATCCTGGCAACCACTAATCTTGTTATTGTCTCTATAGTTTTGCTTTTTCCAGTATGTCTTTTTGTGGCTTCATAGATCATTTCTTTTTAGTGCCTAATAATATTCCGTTGTTTGGGTGAACCAGTTTATCCATTCACCTATTGAAGAACATCTTGGTTGCTTCCAAGTTTTGTCAATTATAAATAAAGCTTCTTATAAACACTCATGTTCAGGTTTTTGTGTGGTCATAAGTTTTCAACTCCTTTGGGTAAATATCAAGGAGTACGATTTCTGGATCACATATTTAGAGCATGTTTATTTTTATAAAAACCCACTGAACTGTCTTCCAAAGTTCCTGAGCCATTTTGTACTTCCATCAGCAAAGTATGAGAGTTCTTGTTGCTTTATGTCCTTGCCAGCATTTGTTGTCAGTGTTCTGGACTTTGGTCATTCTTCTGGGTACATAGTGGCATCTTACTGTTTTAATTTCCATTTCCTTGGTGACATACAACATGGAGCATCTTTTCATACGCTTATTTGCAATCTACATATTTTCTTTGGTGAGGGGTTGAAGTTTTGGGCCCTTTTTTATTTTTTGACCCTTTAAAAAAAATTGAGTATGTTTTCTCGTTGAGTTTTATGGGTTCTTTGTATATTCTGTATAACAGTCTTTTATCTAAAATGCGTCTTTTGAAAATATTTTATCCCATATGTTGGCTTGTCTTCTACTTCTGTTGCTATTGCATTTATCAGAACAAAGTTTTTAACTTTACTGAAGTCCAGATTATCTTTCTTTCATGAGTTGTATCTTTAGTGTTGTATCTAAAACAGCATCACCATACCAAAGGTCATGTAGGTTTTCTCCTCTGTTAACTTCTAGTTTTACAGTCTTGCACTTCACATTTAGGTCTATGATCCACTTTGGGTTAATTTTTGTGAAGGGTGTAAAGTTTGTGCTTAGATTCATTTTTTACATGTGGATGTCCAGTTGTTCCAGCAACATTGTCCTTGTATGTTTATTGCCCAGTTGCATTTCCTCTTCAGTTTCTTGACTTTGAAGTTCTTTGTGTACTTTTCACTGGGTTGATCATGTTTTTCTTATTGGCTTGTGAGAGTTCTTTGTATTTGGGAAACTCCCATTGTCTCCCCAGTCTCCTACAGTGTGAATCCCATCCTACATCTATCACTACTAAAGCTTTGCTCAGTTTATTTTAAACTTCTCCTCCAAAAGCCCATTCACATTCCTCATTATCCAAGACCTTTCTAATATCTGGGACCACTGAACAGCATGTTCTTAAAACTCTTCTCTTATTTTTTCAGATGCTGATTTATTTCATTTCTTTCTCAACTCATCCTAATTTTCTCCTCTGTCTTTAATTTCTATTCTTTCCTCTTAGGACTGTGCCCAAAGTTGTATTCTTTTGTTCTCTACACCATTCTTTGGAAAACATATCCACTGGTGAGCTTTCAATACATCACCTGAATTATATTTCTTTTTTGTATGATATTTCTATTCACCTCTAGCACTTACTTTTTGCCCAAACTCCAAAATAAGAGTAGATGCTCCACTGTCACGTCAAACTTAATTTGCCTTAAGATTTCTACCACAAGAACTAATATATTGGGAATAAAAGCCAAATGGCTAGGTGATAGGGTAGGAGGAAAACTCCTTATGTTCCCATTTTTGCCTTTTGAATATTGTGCCATGTGTATTTTTAATTTAAAAAAGAAACAATATTTAACAAAGAAATAGTTTATTACAACGATCGTAAAGAAAGACAATACCTTAAGACCACCCATATCTATTTGTCTGATTCTACGCTTCCCAAGTAACCTGCTAACCTCATCTCCAGGAGAACTATAGCTTGCATTGTGACATGCTGGTTGTGCAAATCTATAAATTTATTAAAAATCACTGAATTCACAGTGAGTGAATCTTATGGTATAAAAATTGTACTTCAATAAAACTGTCCAGAATCTTTCAAGATTTTGGTTTCCATAGATTAAGACAATTGGAAAATCTACTGGGCTTCTGCTCTAAGCTTTTCTTTCTCAGTGAGAGACTCACTAATCATACTCCCAATCTAATCACTCCTCTAAGGGATACAACGTGGATCTTTTTTTCAAAAAGAGCATCTTTTCGAGTTGAAGGTATAGCCAAAGGAACAAAAAAAGCTCCTTTGCCTCAAGCTTGGCATTTACATTTCTGCAGAGCTTCAAACAAACAGAACACTGGATTTCTTGATAATTGTGAATTACCTGAGGTACCTTAAAACATACACATTCCCAGGTCTCCCCTGGATTCAGCAAATCTGAACCCGATGCAGGGGAAGTGCTTGAGTATTTGAGTGTCTAAGAACCTTCCCAGGTGATTCTGATGCAGGTAGCCTGGCCTACAGCCATTGCCCCAGCTCATTCCTTCTCCCTGTCTAGGAATGATTCCTTGAGACATTGCCTCATAAGTTAGGTCTCTGAGCTTCATTATTTAAGTTGTGAAATAAGAACATTATTTAGCTCTATACCTCTGTCATGTCGTAAGACATTGAGTCAACCTCTAAGATAAACACAATAAATAAATAGGGGCACTGGGGTATAAAAAACAAATAGCCCACCTAAATTAAGGATTCACCTTAGATTATTTGACTCCCCACAATTGCATTCAATTGTGTGAAAATCAAAAAATTTTTAAAGATTTTATAATTTTTTAGAGAGAGGGGAAGGGAGGGAGAAAGAACAGGAGAAAAACATCAATCGGTAGCCCCTCTTACATACCCCGACCACAGAGTGAACCTGCAGCCCAGGCACGTGCCCTAACCACAGACTGAACCTGCAACCCAGGCATGTGCCCTGCCCAGGTATTGAACTGGTGATCTTTCACTATGTGGGCCAGTCCCTAACCAACTGAGCCACACTGGTCAGGGCAAAATCAAATTTATTAATTTATTTTGCTCTTTGTTTTATTGGCATAAAGGTAATATTTATCTCATAGGGATATTGTACCTTTAAAATAACTCTCAGGTATACCCGGCTGGTGTGGCTTAGTTGGAGTATCGCCCTACAACCGAAAGGTTGTAGGTTTGATTCCCCATCAGGCACATGCCTGAGTTGGGGGTTCAGCCAGTTGATTTTTCTCTCTCTCCCTTCCTCTCTCTCTCCATCTCTAAAAAGCAATGAAAAAAAAAAAGTCCTCAGGTGAGGATAAAAAGGAATAAATAAAATAGTTCTCAGGTTTTCTTGGACTAAAAACCCTAATATAAACCTTTTCGATTTGACTTCATATAGTCAATTTATCTTTGTTGTAATGATAACAACAACTTTCCAAAATCTAAAATTATTTCCTGTAAAAATAGATCAAACTGTAAGGAAAGGCTTTGGAGATCCTTTGTAGCACTAGTGGTCTAACACTCCTTTATTTCACTGTGAAATAAATACTTATTTAGTGCTGACTATGCACCAGGCATCAGGCTAGGCAGTAGGGTAACAAATGACTGTGACAAAGTTCCTGTCCTTGAACAGTGTGTATTTATTTGGGAAGATACCTGTGCAAACAAAAAAGTTACAATACCCAACAAAAACAAACAAAAAAAACAAAACAAAACAAAAAAAAGTTTTAAAAAGTTACAAATACTTAACAGGTGCAACAACAGATGTATATATAAAGTTCTATAGGCTGAATAGATAAGGACTGTCTCAGTCCTGATTGCCTTCTCAGACGAGAAATACCTGGGAAGATGCGATAGGCATAATGGCCTCCAAAACTATCCATGTCCTAATCTCCGAAATTTGTCAATGCTACCTCATATCACAAAGGGGGACTTCGCAGATGTGATTAAATTAATGATTTTGAGATCAGGATATTATCCTGAATTATCAGGACAGGCCTTAAAGGTAATCACAAGGGCCCAGGAAAGAGGGAGGCAGAAGATTATTTGACTACAGACCAGAAAGAAGTAACACCAGGAGAGCAAGAGGCTGGAGTGATGCCTAAGAATGCAGGCAGCCTCCTGAAGCTAGAAAAGGCAAGGAAATGGATTGTTCCCCAGGGCCCCTAGAAGGAACCAGGAAGGCCAACAACTTTAAACCCGTGAAGCTGATTTTAGCAACCTGACCTCCAGGACTGTAAGAGAATCAATTTGTGGTGTCTTATGCCACCAAACTTGTGGTGATTTGTTACAGCAGCTACAGGAAACTGATTTATAAGGTTTCTCAGACAACAAGACTGATGCCTGTCTGACCTGGGTTTTAAAAGAAATTAAATTGAAATTCGATTAACAGGGAAAGAAATGGAGAAGAATCCAGGCAAGACTGAATTCTTCTTTTCTTGGACTATCCAGCCTCAGAAGATAGAAAACTGGACAATAAATCCTATGATTTTCCACTCCAAATTATGTCACTTTTTAACAGTAAGACTTGAAGATTTCCAACATAGGTGTTATTTTTTCTTCCTTTACCTCAAGTCTGGTTTTTCAGTTTGAAATTTAATCTTTGTTTTTACAAAGTTTCTTACTTCTGGGAGAAAAAAAGACACTCTCCAGGGAAAATATTAAGAAAATAAATGGAAAAAACTAAAGAAAGAATCTGATAAGAACAGCTTTTTATTTTTGGAGAAAACTCGGGAAGAAAGTGACAAAGCCCTCCTCAAAAGCAAGCAAAGGAACTCCTTTCCTGATTTGTTTGGGACTAAGATAAACAAAATAGTGAAAATAAAAAGTTAGTAAGAACTCTAAACTGGGTGTAATTGAAGAGAGACACAATGATATATAGCATATAGCTAAGAGAGAGGTATAATAAATTGAGAGCCCCAACATGAGAATTCTAGAAGAAAATAAAGAGAATGATGATTAAACAGTTTGAAAACATAAGAGATAATTTTTGCCCTGTCTGGGTGGCTTGGTTAACAGGTTCAATCCCTGGTCAGGTCATATATCTAGGCTGTGGATTTGACCCCTGGGTCTGATGCGTACGTGAGGTAACGAACTGATGTTTCTCTCTCTTTCCCCCTCCCTTCCTCTCTCTCTAAAACCAATAAACATATCCTCAAGTGAGGATTTTTAAAGGTATTTTAAGTATAGATGAATGACATTAGTCCTCTAATTTTAAAACTAAGCTTTAAAAAATAAAAATAAGCTTTTCTTTACCCTTCCTCCTTTTTATTTAAAATAAGCTTTTAATATTAATAAAATAAACACATGCTAAGGCACATCATAGTGACATTTACATAACATCAATGATAAAGAGAAAATTGTAAAAGACACCAGAGATAGGAGAAAAAAGCAGATTACCTATGAAAAAAACAGTCAGACTGATAAAAGACTTGCTTGTAAACCTAGAATTCAATGAATGTGTTATAGAACAGACCCAGGGTGGGGGGAATGATATACTATTACCTAATGGACCCACCCTTGTGCTCCGAAGACACCCCACCCTGTGCTAGGTTCACCATGCCCGCTGCCAGGGAAAGATGTCTCTCAATGCCAGAGATTGGTGAAAAGGAAAGGGATTATTTATTTAAAGAGTTATACAGACTTAGAGTAATAACTTAATGTCTTCATTGAGATCCCAAAGTCCTTTAGAATACCCACAAACGCACCGCACTTCCTTCTCCCTTTGCCCAGTCCGGGGTACCATATCTCAGAAAAATAAATAGAATGGTTCTTCTCTGCCCTAGTCGCATGGTCCAAAAAAGACACCTTGTGGCTGCTGCTCCTGGGTTTAAATCCCAGTGCCAATCTTCCTTTGCTGCACCAGTTCCAATTCTTCCCACAACTGGTCACAGCTGCCAGTATTCCTGTATTTTTTCCAGCTTTACTGAGCTGCCATAGTAAGTCCAGGCAGGTGTGGCCCCGTGCTGTGGAGTTAATCGATCATCTCCAAGCTCTTACACAGGCTCTGCAACCAGGGGGAGCTGCCTTCCAGTTACATCCTGGGTTGAAGTCACTCCCATCCCCCAGCTCCAAGCATAGTCACAGCTATTTAACACATCTATGAAACCAGTTAAAGGTTATAGATGCATTAAAAGACCATTCTAGAGGTTACCTGCAAAATTGTTGCTAATCAAAACAACTCTCAACGGCCCTGCTCCATGTGTCCCATCCCCTAACTCAGACTTGTGGGGGTGAGGACACCCTATATATATTTTTCTAATATTTCCTGGACATCAAGTTCTGGACCCCATTACAAATCCCTATTTGCTCCCCACCCCCTTGGCTGCACCCTGTTACAAATGCAAAATACATTTGACATAGTAGAAACAATGAAGAATTTAAAAAAAAAAACAACACCCACACAATCTTACTGAAAGACCTATTTATAAATAACTTATAAAACTCATTGGGAAACTTACGCTCTGGCTATGATGATATAACAGGGACCAAATTTACCCTCCTGCTTTAATCATCCAGAAAACTGGACAAGATATATGAAGCAATAGTTTCAGACATTGGATAGCAGGTAGCACAGAACAGTGATCCCTGAGAGAAGGGAAACAAATGAAGTGTATCCTAAGAGTACCCCAGCTTACTGCCTAGGAAGAGTTTTCAGGTCACTTTGTGGAGAGAGGAAACCCAAACAAAGCCTGACAATCTCGCTGCACTGAGAAGAAGGGTTTGGAGTTTCAGGCCAAGGTGGCAAACATTTTCAGGGTAGAGTACCAGAAAGGACTGAGCAACACACAGAGAGAACAGTGGAGCTCTGCAGAAAGATCCTCTCAAGATCCGGGCTGAGCACTGAGCTAAAACATACACGTGAGGAAACTATCAAGACTGAAAAAAAGAACCAGTTGAGATGAGTAGGTGGGACAGCCGTGGAAAGAAAGCCATTTTGGTGGACCGGGTAGCAGGATACTGCTGGCAGATTTCCTTTTATTGCTGGTTTTGTTATTTAGTCCCTAGCAAATTATAGAGCCAAATAATTACAAATGTGAAGTCATGTGTTACTTTGAACGTGAGCCTCAGTTAAGAACTTCTGCCTCACTGATGAATGCAAGAAGCAGCAGGGCTGTTCTAAGGAACAGTATGGTTCTTCCGGGGCAGTCTGCCAAACTTGACTCGTGTGTCCTCAGTTCTCAGCAGCCAATGTGGCAAAGGACTTCCCTTACCAAAGAACTTTGAGGAATCCCTAAGGAATGGTTAAGTGTGCCACGGATCCTCTCTGGAAATTACTATGGCTTTTGCCAGCTGCCCTTACTCCAAACCACTGCCCCTCTTGAACTTTGCCACTGCCTCCTTCAGGCTCTGCACATGGTACCATCCCAATGGACATAGATCTCCTCACTTTATTCCGAAAAGCTCAACTCAGTCCAGGCTGTTTAACAGACACGGAGGCACCAACATTAAAAATAAAGAGTAGTCCACAATTGCCATTGCAAGTGGCTATTCGTCAGATTCCTGATAAGGCAGAACTGGTTCAGCCTGTCCACTTCCCTCAACAGGAATCTCCAGACTTTGTCACATCTTGAAATCCTAATGCTGGCAACTGGCATGGGACCAAAGAGAATCTTTCTTTTCCACTTCAATGTCTCCTTATTTCTACTCTAGAATGTCCAACTGAGGGACGACCTTTTCCTTAGAGGGGAAAACTCACCACTTTGGTCTGCTTGATGTAATCCCAGAAGTTACTGACACTTTCCAGACTCGGGATAATTTGGCTTTACTTAATACCACTTGGTGAGATACCAGTGATTCGGGTCAGTCTGTCTGTTGCCAGGGAGACCTGAGTCTGGGGGTTCCCCCTTCTTGGCTCTTGGCTCACTTGCAAGAGATGAATTCAGGGTAGAGACAACACATATAGTGGAAATGAGATGGCAAGTTTACTGATGAAATACACTCAAGCATGAAGCTGCAAGCTGGTGCCCAGCTAGTCTGAGTGCCCTGACTATTAGAACTTTAGAGATTTTACACTTGTAGCCAGCTTCTAGGTTCTCCCTCCTCCTCCTCTCTCCAAACCTTGGGATCAATATACAATTCCAAAGCTTTCTTTCCCAGACAGTGGAAACAATACATGCAGAATTTCAAGGGCTCTCCTCTTCCTGCCCTATCATGATTTTTCTTGTGATTTTCAGAACACCTGGCAATATTATCCGAGCAGGCTCAGGACTGCTGAATTAATGAGTGACACATGTCTCCACCTCTCTGCCTTGGTTTGTTATCTATCCTGCCTAACATGTCCACTTAAGTGAGATGTGAAGATAATATTGGCACAAACTGTTCAGGGTGGCACCAGTTTTGTGATCATCTGTGAGCAAACACTTGGATAAAAACATACATCGGTTTCCTAATAACAAATAAGGATTTTAAGAGATAGTCCAGTCTATTTTCTTGTTTAGGGGAAAGAAATGGTGTTTTTCTTGCAAGGGCACAATCCTGTGAAAGACACAATTTATATTACTAATAAATTAACCCTAGCATCTCAGTCTGAAACATCTGACTTTTGGTTAATGGTCATTTCACAATTATCTTTAAGCTAAAGGTGAGTCTTTCTTTTTTAAAAAAATATTTGTGTTATTTATTGATTGATTTGAGAGATACAGAGAAACATTAATTTGTTGTTCCACTTATTTATGCATTCATTGGTTGAGCCTTGTATGTGCCCTGATTGGGGATCGAACCCACAGCCTTACTGTATCAGGATGATGTTCCAACCAGCTGAGCTACCTGGCCAGAGCTAGTATTTCGTGTATGTATAGAAGGCCCATTCTGGTGATATCCCTGAGAAAAGGCAGACTGCTTCAAAATGAGTTTGTCTTACCCTCTAGAAGTATAAAACTGCAACTGACTTTTTAAAACGTCATTTATTGCATCCTGGCTGATGTGGCTCAGTTGGTTGGGCATTATCCCAAACACTGAAAGGTCACAGGTTCAATTCCCAGTAGGGGCACAAACCTAGGTTGTAGGGTTGGTCCCTGCTCTGATAGACGTTTCTCTCCCTCTCTACCCCTTCTTCTCTCTATATAAATAACATATCCTTGGGTGAGGATTAAAAAAAAGTCAAAGACGGTTTTTAGGATACCAGCTGTCTTCTCTGGCAGCTTAATAAAGCACCCATAAAGATTTAAAATAAATACAATAAGTCACTTATTCGGTACCCATTAAAACTTATGAGTACAAAGAGGAGTATGACCTAGTCCATTACTACTTTCTCATTCCTGGTTACTTCAAAATATCTGTATTCCTTTTATCTAAACCCTAAATCTTGCCCCCACACTTTTCTCCCCTCCCTGGACCAGTACTTTACCTTTAATCACACATGGAAGGAATATAGTATCAAAACCCCTGAACTTCCAAAGGTAATATATTATGACTTAATGTCATTAGAAACAGGATGTGGAGGAAGTATATGAAAGGTCAGAAACAGAATTAGGAAACCCAGGAAAGTTTGGGGTAGAGAGGAGTCTGGGAGCACCTGCTTTCCAAATTCTTTCTCATTCTCTCCTCACTTAACATCTTCCATATGCAGGTTGGGTTTCTCAGTCTGTCTGTTCACCTCTGGGAGTCTTGTATTTTCCAAGGTACTGTGAGTCTTCTATGAGAATTTTAAAACTTTGCATTTTAATTTTTTTTAAGATTTTATTTATTTTTAGAGAGGGGAAGGGAGGGAGAAAAAGAGGGAGAGAAACATCTCTTGTGTGCCTCCCACTGGGAACCTGGCCTGCAACCCAGGCATATGCCCTGAGTGAGAATCGAACCAGCAACTCTGTGATTCACAGGCCAGCGCTCAGTCCACTAACCCACACCAGCCAGGACTGTGTTTTAAGTTTTATAATATAAGCATATTAGCATATTTTAAGCCATCTGATTAGCACCATATATATACATACATACACATATATACACATATATACATATATGGAACCTTATTTTTTTGTGTGATCTTGTGTTTCAGTTTACAATTGAATTGGTGTCACATTATACTCTGAGGTTAATTTAATTTTTGAGGCAATGTTGTCTGGAGTCCCTTGAATCCCTTGAGGTCTGGAGAAATATGTCTCAATGGTTCACAATATCTCATGTTTGAAAAACACTGGCCTAAACACCTTCTCTTTCCTCCCTTCTCTCATAAAAGGTAACTGGAAAGAGGCTCATGAATGGCTAATAGGAACAGACAAAAAAAGGTTTTAAAAATGCTAGTAGTTTTCAATTTATCTGCAATGTTTGACCAATTTTGAGACCAATAAGAAAATATAAACAATCTAGTGATTTGTTTAGAGCATAGGTAATACCAGAATATATAGTCATGAACATGTGTAAGAATTGCCAAATGCTTAGAATTAGTTGTTTTCTATCCACAACAAACCAATCCCATGCCTTTATAACCCTTGCTGTCGAATAAACTTGGTGTATATTTCAGAGACCTTTTCATTCAGGACAGCCCCTAGAGTACATTTTCAGGAGCTGTTTCTTTTATTATGTTTGATTAATCGGATTTTTGAAATTCATTAATTAAAACATTCAGAAAAATCAATCTGTGAACATGATGGGTTTTTTTAGTTTAAAAAATTGTTTTTGCTCCCTATCAAAGCATGAAAACTTTGGGTCCTTGGAAGTGTACCACAGGGTTTTTTTGGGGGGAGAAAATGGCGGTGGAGAAGGGAGAGGACAATCTTCATGTTCATTGTCTCTGGTCCCACCTTTTTCCATAAGCTCTTAGTCGTCTTCATTTCCCCTGAGACACCACTGCCCTCCTGTTTTTCCTTCAGTCATATTTTCTTTTCCCCTTTTTCCTTGTTTATTTTTCTTCCATTTTGTTTCAGGTAATTTCCTATCTCTTCTTGTGAACATAATAATGTTACTTCCATCTCTTCTTTAGCATGTGTTTATGAATACTTAATAAATAGTCATCTTGGTTGAATAATGATACAACAATACAACCATGGCACTTTTTACTCAACTCCTCTTATCCTTAAAGCAACCTGGAAAAGTAGATATTTTATGTCTGTTTTACAGATGAGGAACTAAGCCTGAGAGAGAATGAGTAACTTTTGAGAGACCACGAAAGTATAACGTCAAAATTCATGCCTTTCTCATTCTTAGGAGGAAAAAAAAAAGGAGCTTGTGTTCTTTATACACTGACTTTGTCAGAGATCTCATGGAGGTTCAAGTCAGAAATTTCACATAAGTCACTACAGGCCTAATTAACACCTTCTGTCCTCATAGTCTAACTTCAATATTTTCAATGTTTGTATATTCAGTTGTCACCTTAAACTGAACCCACCATTCTCTCCCAAAACTAGCACCTTCCCCACCACCATGCCATTTTCTGTTAATGGCTCCACCGATTTTTGTCATTCGGGGTCAAAACCTTGGTGTTCATTCATTCAACAAATATTTAAACACTGTTGAGCACATAAAAGAAATGGGCTAAGGACACTGAGGTATACAACAGCAAGTTGGATGAGGTTTCTGCCTTCATAAAGGTTTATAGTCTATCGGGAAAGACAAATGAGCCGGGGCTGGCGGGCCTCAGGGGACTGAGTGCCAGCCTGTGGGCCACCAGGTCGGATTCCGGGCCAGGTCCCCAGCTGGGGGCGTGCAAAAGGCTACCGAGCACTGCATCTCTTGTACTTCAATGTTTCTCTCCCTTTCTTTCTCCCATTCTTCACCTCTCTATAAATAAATAAATAAATGAATAAATGAATGAATGAACGAACGAATAAATAAATAAGAAAGAAAGAAAGACAAACTGGACCCAAACTAGTGCAGGGATATCGGAGGCTTCCTGAGGGAAGTGATGATAAAGCAGGGGGCGGTAGTTTGCTCTTTGAGTGAAAGCACAGGAAGAGAAAGCACCGCTTTGGAGGAGCCCAAAGGTACACTGAAGTACTGATTTGTAGCGAAAATGTTAAGTGGGACAGATATGCTAAAATCGGTTCAAACATGAAGGGTCTGCTAAACTATGTTAAGGGATCTGAAGCGGGTCTCTGAAGAGCAGGAGGAAGCCGTTACTTTTGGATTTTAAAAGAATCAACCTGCTCAGTTTGGAGAATTTTTTTCCCCTTCTATCCCTAAACCCAATTTATTGCTAAATCCTGTTTATTGTCTAATTTGTTCCTCCATCTCTATTCCCACTGCCACCACCCTAGTCCCAGCCCTTCTCACTTCATGTTTAGATTAAGAGCCTTTTAACCAGCTATTCTCCAGACTTTCTCCCCTCAATCGACTGCACTCGAAGACTAGACTCACGGCTCCTAAAATGCTCTTCCAGGGGAAAGTGAAGTCCAAGTCACCCATCTCGGCACTAAGGACCATCTCTATCCATCTAACACTACTGCATACAATCACTTTCCAACCAGGCTAGCCAGCTTCCTCAAAAATCTTCCTAAATGCACTTCACGGTCTTTCCTCATCCCTGCAACCTGGTAACATTATTCCCCTCTGCTCCGTCCTCCCCCGCCCCACCCCAGAATGCACTCGTGAGGCATCCTGACCTCTCCAGCAACAGCACCTCTTCTCCTCCTTCGATTTCTTCTCACCCAGCATAAAATGTGCCATACATGTCTGCACTGTATTAACTCGTTTTGTGTCGTAGATAGAAGTCTTTTCCTCCCTCCCTCTCTGGTTTATTTTCAGAGAGAGGGGAAGGGAGGGAGAAAGAGAGAAACATCAAAAAGCGAGAGAAACAGAGATTGGTTGGCTCTCGCAGGCCCCCAATTGGACACCTGGCTCGCAATCCAGACAGGTGCCCTGCCCGGGAATCGAACCAGCGACCTCTCGGTTCGGTGGCCGGTATTCAATCCAAGTCTAACAGCCAGGGTTTTATTTTATTTTGTCGGTAAAGGCTCTCTTATACTCTACTCACATAAGCCTCACAAAAGCCTGGCCGGGTACTTGATACGCTCAAAACTAGTCAACTGTAACCAAACCGAGTACGGCGGCGTTTGCGGAGCCTGAGGGCGCGGTGGGGAAGAAAGGGGGCTAGCACACTGGAGGACAGACTGGAAGCACCGGGTCCCACACAAAATAGCTTCGGACAAACAGGAGAGAGGGTGGGGTACGGGAGCAAAGAACAGCGCGTAACAGATACAAAGCGACAAGCCGCCTGCAGGGTCGCGAGAAACAGACTGCGGCCGTTGGTGGGCGTGACCGCGCCAGTCTCGCGGGAGCGGCCGTTGGGCGGGCCGTTGTCCCCGCGGGTGGAGCGAGTTGCTAAGGAAATGACTGCCAGCAGCGCCGGGCTGCGCCGCGCCGCGCCGGCCGGGCGGGGTCTGGAGAGGCGCCGTTTCCGCTTCCGCTCCCTCTCCACAGCAGCCCCGTTACCGCCTCCTGGCCGGCCTCGCGCCTTTCACCGGCACCTTGCGTCGCCGCGCCGCCTGGCCCGCTACTGCCACGCGCGCCCCCGGGGCTCCCGGCTACGGCGCCGGCTCGGGTCGCGCTCCGCTCGCCTGTCCCTGAGGCCGCCGGCTAGCCGCCGCCATGGGTGCCTACCTTTCCCAGCCCAACACGGTGAAATGCTCCGGGGACGGGGTCGGCGCACCACGCCTGCCGCTACCCTACGGCTTCTCCGCCATGCAAGGCTGGCGTGTCTCTATGGAGGTGACGCGGGAGGGATTGGTAGACTGGTCGCTGGAGGGCGGGAACCCGATGGAGAAAAAGGGAGCAGGGGGATGGGGTCGTCTCCGGGGAAGGGTCCGAATCCAGAGCCTGAGTCCGCAGCGGCAGTATTGGGGGGGGGGGCGGCACCGAGAGCGGGGCCGGGGCCAAGAGGGAGCTGCCGGTGCTTGGGAACCCTGTGTTGGTGGCCAGCTTGGTGGTGAGGTCTTTGCCATGTGGAGAGAGGCATCTTCCGCCAACTGACCGCCCTCTCCCCGTGCCTTCGCGCCATCCTCTCGTGCCAACACGGCTCTCCAGGCTCATAAACGGTGTGAGGTTTAGTGTGGGAGTAAAGATGAAAAGAGGGACTATTTGTTCATTTACTTTTGCGAGGAAGAGGCTAGTGTATGTGAGTGACGGTACTTTAGATATTTAATATATATATATATATGTGTGTGTGCGAGGTCTCTTTGGGCGAGGAGTTTGACAGTGAAAGGAAGCCCCGGCAAATAGTAGTCTGCTTCAAGTTCTTAACACTTAGTTGCCCTGCGCACCGCATGTTAATTTCAGAGGCTCGACGTGACCTCCAAGAATTGTTACTGTGTGTCCTCCTCAGGACCTTTTACCGCGTTTGGGAAACTTGGATTATGGCCATCAGTATTACTCCTTTTTAAAAATTATGCTTGATATTTTTGCCTCAACTGGGGTTTTTCGAAAACTTTATTGTCATTCGCCTGTGCTTGTAGTTTATAGTCTCCTTGATTACAGTCATTTCATAATTTTTTTTGTCTTAACCTGCAGAGAATGGATTTTCCTTTCTAGAAAACTTCACTCTGAGTAAAGGGGGGAAAGTCTGGGTGTAAAGGAGTACTATTGGGTGAAATGGATTTGAAACTACAAAGGAGAACAGGGAAAACTAGGGTAGAAAGGGAAGGGAGAAAGACCTGTGTAAGATGTGTCTTTGTGACGATTATTGCGAGATCTAGGCAGGAGGCTCAGGAAATGCTTTAATTATGTCTGGGATTGAAGGTTTATCCCCTTACTAGGTGGGCTTCAGGTAACAGCCAAATACTGTCTCCCTTGAGAATTTCTTCAAATCCCTCGCTCCTCCCTGTGGTTAGCTCTGGAATGACAGTATAAACTTAAAGGTTTGTTCTCAGACTCAATTATTATACCCACCGCAGACTTTAAACCGTTCTGTCTTTAGGTGTAAATGTCAAGATTGGAGGGAATCCTATAGTTCATTTTATCTATAGGTTGGCCAAAAAGTTCGTTTGGTTTTTCCCGTAAGATGACTCTAGTAGCACTTAGTTGTCTTTAACTTCATTGGAAACAATTTAGTTAGGTTGTATTGTGACAGCTGTCGTATCAGTGTGCATTTAAAAAGCTTATCAAAATTGGTGAATTTTTGTGTAGCCATTTTAATATGGAAGATGGAAGAAAATATGCAACATTGTGGGCATATTATGCTTTATTATTTCAAGAAAGGTAAAAACACAACTGAAATGCAGAAAGAGATTTGTGCAGTGTATCGGGAAGGTGGAGGGACTGATCGGACATGTCGAAGTGGTTGTGAAGCTTTGCCCTGGAGATTTCTAGCTGGACGATGCTCCACAGTCGGGTAGACCAGCTGAAGTCGATAGCGATCAAATTAATACATTGAGAACATTCAACATTATAACACCTGAGATAGCCAACATACTAAAAAATCCAAACCAATAAAGTTACTGGTGAAAATGAAAAATGTGTCTTTTATTTTAGGGACAAAACTAAACAGATCTTTTGGCCAACCCAGTAGTTTAGCTCCCGCATTTTACAGCTCAGAAGTTGAGGCCCTGATGAAATAGTCAAAGACACACTTATCATCTGTTTCAACCTGAAGTAGAACATTCATGTTTTCCTGTGGTGCACAGTGAGCTTACTGAGTGCTTGGTGCATGTAGTTATCTGACTGTTGAAATAACGATATAATTTCAAAAGGAAAGCATTTATGTAAGGCTAGGGTTTGGGTTATTTGGGAGTTTGGTGGTTGCGTTTCTATGGCCTCTGTTAATGTAAGATTTGAGGTGACTAATCTCAAATCTCACATTACAGTAGGAAGGCTTTTCCTTTAGGTTTCTCATTCTGTATTTTCCATTTTCCTCTCTGCTATGGTTTTTCCATTTGTTTAGTGCTCTTCTTTCTTGTTTTCTTTATGGATTTGATATTCAGTTTTCCAAGTCATTTGCCCAGTAATTCTGTGCTTTTTGCTTCTTTGCAGGGCATTTCCCTTTATTTTTGGTTTCTCCTTGGTAATTAGAAAATGACCTTTTTTCCCTCAGGGGCTGTTTGGTTTGTAGAGATTTTGTTAGAGTATTCCTTAGATCCTAATCTTCCTTTTGGGAGATAACCACTTAGGTTTTAAAATCCTCCCGTTTTGCTGTAACTTACCTTTTTTGAATAGCTAAATGTACCTAATCACATCCTCTCGAGGTCCTGTTTGGGATCCTTTTCTCCTTCCTTGGTACTTTTCCCTTTGGTTTTGTTTTTTATTTCTCCCTAAAGTATAACACAGTTTTCTTTGGTATGACAAGGAAATAAGTATGACTTCTGGCCTCTTGAGTTAATCTTAGCTTTTCACAAAGTGTACCCTCTGATGCCACCAATTAAGTCTATTGACCTTATTTACTTGGTCCTAATGATTCAGTGGAGGTTAGTTTATCATACCAATACACATTACAAAGGTTGCTAAAATCCTAACTCATAGACTGAGCTGAAGAGAGTACTATTTTACCCCTTCTCTTGAGGCATGGATGGCAATTGTTAATAGCTGGCATTTTACACTTTCTGCCTCTCTTTGGCCCCTCTTCATCAGGGTGTTTTGAGGAGGAGTAATCAAAATACCACAGTTGGTGTTACCTTCCTTTCTTCCTACTCCCTGGCTTGGAAGGACCCTCAAGTTGGTAGAGGTATTATGTATTCTGGGGGTTAAGAGGTAGGCTGTGCAGTGGTTCCTTGAGAAATGTGTGTGAAAAGGCTCTGAGTTTTTGGTGACTAATGAGAAGTCCAGCCTGAAATATAGTCTACAAGGGACAAAGGCACTTGTAGTTTTTGGTTGTGAGGTTCTCTGAAAGTGACAAAATTGCTTTCTGTGGGGTGTTAGGATTAAAAAAAAAAACGTTTCTACTAATTATATTTGCCCCAAGGCAGTATCAGTACCTAGAGTATAACTTTGAGTAGGCTGTTTGTTCACTGCTGGTTATTAACAGTCATAGAGGGTCATCTAGAATTGAATGTAAATAATGTTGAGTAGAAAATTCTTTAGATATCTGCATGACAGTTTAATTGTATTAATGGGCAAAAATATAAAATAAGCTACCTTAGGCATGCTGTGGGGTTCCACTTGAGAGAGGGCATCTGAGGCTGAAGGACATTTATGTCTGATCCTGAGATTAGTGTCTCATTTCTAGCTTAAAGCACTTTTTACTTACTGAACCAGGTTAGAATTCCCTTGTCTAGGATGCAGGTGAGCAACTTTTATTATAGGGCATGCTTTTCATTTCATTAGCATGCAGTAGTACCTCTTCTTCACAGTTCAAAGATAGTATAAAATGATGTCAAAGTTCTGCCCATAAATATGGAGAAATTGTTTTCTACTATACTGTTCTTTTATAACTTCTCAAGTGACTGGTTTGGGGTACAATCAGAACTTACTCCTCAGGATGGCAAGAATAGTTTACATAAATTATTTATATTGCCCAATCTCCTAGCACTTGTTACTACTACTTCTCATCCCTGATCCTCTTTGGGGTTATCATCTTGGAATTATATTTGAGAGGTAAGAACTTGATTTTGAGTGTAGAAATTTAACAGATTTGATCAGTAGCTCATCTCATTTTAAGATGCTATCCAAATTATGCTTTCTGGGAAGCACAAACTTTAGAACTGAATTAATCTGGGTCAAAGATGAAGTTTATCAACTTTTAATGATACATAGTATTTGAAAATGTATATACAGGTCACTTTCTAAATAACATTGAGATATAATTCACATACACTTTTTTTAAAAAAGATTTTATTTATTTATTTTTAGAGAGGGAAGGGAGAGGGAGAGAGAGAGAGAAACATCAATGTGCGGTTGCTGGGGGACATGGCCTGCAACCCAGGCATGTGCCCTGACTGGGAATCGAACCTGTGATACCTGGTTCGCAGCCCGAGCTCAATCCACTGAGCCACGCCAGCCAGGGCCACATATACATTTTTAAAAAGATTTTATTTATTTATTTTTAGAGAGAGGGGAAGAGAGGGAGAGAAACATCAATGTGTGGTTGCTGCCCATGCACCCCCTACTGGGACCTGGCCCTGCAATCCAGGCATGTACCCTGACTGGAAATTGAACCGGTGACCCTTTGGTTCACAGGTTGGCACTCAATCCACTGAGCCACACCAGCCAGGGCCACATGCCATATACATTTAAAGTGTACATTTCAGTGGTTAATAGTATTCATCACGACTATCAATTTTTGAACATTTTCATAATCCCCAAAAGAAACCTTGTAACCATTACGAAGTTACTCCTTATCCTCCCTCCTCTAATCTGGCAAGCACTAGTTTACATTATGTCTGTTGATTTGCCTATTCTGAACATTTCATATAAGTGGAATTATATGTCACACTTTTTTTAATATCTGAAATTAATCATACTCTATTTCTGGCAAGAGTGAACAAAACAAGACTAGTTCTTTTTTGTGCACCATCATATTTTGCTTGAACTCAACCTCATGATGTAAGGAAACTTTATTTATAGATGAGAGAATATGTTTGAATATTTTCTAAACATTTTTAACCAGAAAATATTGAAGCCTGAATTCATTTTAGGTCCTGTTGACTTCAGTGTTGCTTCTCAACTAGGGCATCACAGAAGTCTTAAAATATTGGAATGTTGCAAGATGCATCTCTGTGAACATTGAGAAATAAGATAACCTATTAAAAATTGGATTATTTTCTTTCTTTTTTATTTTCACCAAATAACTTTATTGATTTGGATATTTTGAGTACATTGGCTATCTCCACTATTGGCTTCCAGGGAATAGAGTACAGGAATGCTGCTAAATAACTTTCACTTTTTATGTCTGTTTTTTACTAATCATGATATTATTAAGGGTTATCCATGTATCATTAATCAGTCAGTACTAAATACCTTTTTATGGCTGAATAATATAATACAATATGCCATTTTGTGGTCATTTTGTTTATCCATCAGTTGATACGATGCTGTGAACATTAATGTACAAGTTTTTGTGCCTCAATAAGTTTTTATTTCTCTTGAGTATATAGTATATACCTATGAGTGGAATTGGTGGTTCATGTAGTAACTCCATATTTAACATTTTGAGGAACTGCCTAACTATTTTCCAAAGTGATTGTACCAAAAGTGCCAGTTTCTCCACATCCTCCTTGCACTTGTTATTATCTGTCTTTTATTACAGTGTATGTGAAATGGTATGTCATTTTGGTTTTGATTGTGTTTCCCTGATGGCTAATAATGTTTGAGCACCTCTTCTTGTGCTTATGGGCCATTTGTATATCTTTGGAGCAGTGTCTACTCAGATCCTTTGTCCATTTTTAATTGGATTGTCTTTTTTCTTTTTACTGAGATTGAGTCTTTTCTATATTCTGGGTACAAGTCCCTTATCAGGTAGGATTTGCAAGTATTTTCTCCCACTCTGCCTTTCTGCTTTCTTGTTGAAGTCGAGTTTATCAAGAATTTTATAGTTTTAGTTTTTACATTTAGGTCTGTGATCCATTTTGAGTTATTTTTTATGTATGGTGTGGGGAAGGGATCCAACTTCATAATTTGGCATGTGGATATCTAGTTATCTCAAAACCATTTGTTAAAAAGCCTCTTTTCCCCTTAGAGAAATTATCTTGACATCACTGTTGAATGTCAGTTGACCATAAATATGAGGGTTTGTTATGCCAGTACCACATTGTCTTGGTTGCTATAGTTTTATGGTAAGTTTTCAAATGAAGAAGGATACACATGCGTATCTTCCAACTTTGCTCTTGTTTCTTTTCTGGGTCCCTTGCATTTCCACATGAATTTTAGGATCAGTTTGTTAATTCCTGTACAAAAGGCACCTGTGATTTTGATAGGGGTTGTTTGTGTTAATCTGTAGATCATTTGAGGAGTAGTACCACTTCAACATTATTAAGTCTGTAGTTTTGTTATGGTATCTGTCTGGTTTTGGTATCAGCATAATACCAGCCTCATAGAATTAATTGGGAAGTGTTGTCTCCTCTTCTGTATTTTGAAAGACTTTATGAAGAATTGGTATCATTTCTTTAGACACTTGGTAGAATTCACCAGTGAAGCCATCTGAGACTGGGCTTTACTTTGGTATGATTGTGAAGGATCTCTTGGAGGCGGTGAGACTAACCGGACTCTAAGGAGAGAGTATAACAGACAGATGAGGTGGAGGAAAATCGGAGAAGAAAAAGTTTTAGAAGAAGGGATAGGAGGAAAGACTCTGAGGCAGGCATGCTTACTATGCTGGGCTGGGGTGGTCAGTGTTGAGTTCTTTTGAGGAATAGTTACGAGAGGTAAGAGATGAGGTTATAGAAATGGGTAGGAGTGGTGTTGTGTGCCTTAAGTTTCCAGTAACTTATAGGGAGTAAGTCTTATATGCAGTTGAATCCACTGAAGGCTCCAGCAATAAAATGTCATATTGGGAAGATTAATTTGGCAGTTGAATGTATGCAGGTTGGATTACAAGGAGCAGAGGGTAGAGACAGGAGAGGAGTTAAACTACTAAGAGTAAAGTATAAAGTAATTCAGGAACAGAGTTGCTAAGGAAAACTCAGCAGAACTTGGTGATGGAAGGTGGAAGACAGCCAGGTAATGAAGGAGGATCGGTAATAGGTGTTGCCTGGGAGTTAAGATTTCTTTGACAGAAATAAGACCTGTAGGGGAAGCTCTAATTTTTTGGAGACTGCTGAGTTCCTGTTACATATGTTAAGTTTGAGATGGAGAGGGGACATCTGATAGTAATAGGCATTTGCAGTATAGAACTAATGTTCTTCACAGAACCCAAGAGAACTTTTAAAAAAGCTGATGTGGTTTGTACTATTTGATTATATACAATGACTAGGGTGAATGCCTGCAAAATAGCTCTCTGGATTGCTATTAAGATTTTTGTCTGCTTTTAAAGTAAGATCTTGGAAGAGAAGGGTTTGAAGATTAGGAGTTTAAGCAGAAATGTTAAACTAGAAAGATGGGAAACAGTGCTTTTGAGGCAAAGTGAAGGAGAAATTTTGAGGTAGAATAGGGAGGATGTGGTTAATATATTTGAGTGAATGGAAAATACAGAAAAAATGGTAGATATAGTAGTGACCACAATTAACACGACTTCATGACATCTTACGACTACAAGACTTAGTGGCTCTGACTCAGGGGCAAAGAAAGCAGTTGGTCAGGTTGTACAAGGTTGAATGAGGTCTTCTAGCTTGCTAAGAGACAGTGTTGAAATACTTGAGTCTGGCTCAAGAAAGGGACGCAGAGAAAGAAAGGCAAGGCCAAAGGTAGGGAGGCTGTGATCAATGATGTAAAGGGAGAATTTGAAGTGCCCAGAGAAGGTAGAACAGCTCCAAGTGATAATACAGATTCAAAATGCCTCACTTAAGAAGTGGAGGAGAAGGGAATGTGGAGTAGTTCTAGGAAACGAAACCTCAAGGCATAAGATGAATCTTTACGGAGGGCGTTCCTCTTTGAGAATAAGCAAAGAAGAAAAATGTGAGCCAGGTGCTACATTTCACAGCAGAATATACATATTTATATGTTAAATTCCAGTTTACAAAGGACTCTGACATGTTTTGCATCATCCTCACAATAGTCCTGTGATGATATGGGCAAGGTAGATTTTCTTATTCCTTTTTATAGATGATGAAATTAAGGCAAGAGATGGCTGACCAGAGATCATACAGTGTGTGGTAGCATGGCTACTCAAGGCCAATTCATGGGTTTTAGTGTTGTCATTATTATTCAGAATGGAATAATACTGTTTACTGTACAAAAATTAAAAATATAAAAAAATAATTATTACCCAATGTTTACTTTCCACTAAGTTTTAATACATGATCTTCCAGACTTGTAGCATATATATACAGGTACTTTTTTTTTTTCCTTTTTATTACTTAATATACAGGGTCCAGCAGAAGTGACGCCTGCTTGAGTGTGGTTGGTAGGGTAATAATATGGGTGTCATAATTTATAGTTTTAATTTGAACATTTCACCTAAAATATCATACGGTGTGCTTGAGTGTGATAATGTTATGTTGCAGAATTATATGCTTATGATTTTATAATAAAAAGGGGGCATTATTTGTGCCAGACCCTGTATTATGAGCTCATTTCCACATTCATTTGAATTCACCATTTCTAGCAGCTGCCTATCTTCCATTGGAAGGATTTTGTAATATAATCTATTCATGGAAATTTAGATGGTTATGATTGTTTTATTACAAATAATGCTATAATAAACATTCTTATATATCTTTATATCCTTGTCTTTTTTGGGGGCGGGAGCCTTAAAATATTTTTTTTTTATTTTAATGATTGTTCAAGTACAGTTTTCTCCCCTTTAGTCCCAATCAAGCCTTCCCACCCCCCTTCCCCACCTCCCTCCCATTACCACCCTCCCCCTAGCTTTTATCCATGTGTCCTTTAGCTTTGTTCCTGTAAACCCCTCCCCCTCTCCCCTGAAATCCCTCTTCTCTCTCCTCTGGTCACTCTCCACCTGTCCTCTAATGCAGTGTCTTTGACTATACCCTGCTTGTTTCTTTGTTTTGTTGTTTAGGTTCCTGTTAAAAGGTGAAATCATATGGTATTTATCTTTCACTGCGTGGCTTATTTCGCTTAGCATAATGCTTTCCAGTTGCATCCATGATGTTGCAAAGGGTAGGAGGTCCTTCTTTCTTTCTGCTGCATAGAATTCCATTGTGTAAATGTACCATATACCCTTGTCTTATTGCTTCTGTAAAATAAACTTTTAGAAGTCAGATTATTAAAGGGCATGCACATTTAGAATTTTGACACACATTACCAAATTGCCTTCTAGGAAAGCTATACTCGTTTATTTTCCTGTTGATGAGGATATGAGAATGTGATTTTACTTTACTCCTACCACCACTCAGTATTTTTAATCTTTTTCATCCTAGTTGCAGAAAAGGATATTTTCTTATTTTTAATTTCATCCCTTTGATTGCTATTGAAGTTAAATATTTTTTCATGTGTACAGTGAGGCTAGATCTTCTGCTTCAAGATCATATGCTCTTTTGAGGAACAGATGAAGTCTAAAGATGTTTAAAGTAGAGGTGTGAGTTCAAAAGAGATGGTACAGCTGTGATCTGGAGTCACATAGCAAGACAGGGAAAGACCAGTTGATTCTCTTGTTCCACTGGGAAGGAGTGAGAAGGAAGCCTGCTCCTCCCTCCCCTACCAGAAAGTGGATTTGGTGGGACAAGTTTCTGAAATTTTAGTAATACATTTTAAAAATACTTAATTTACTTTTGAAAAAGCTAAACATTTCCTGTGGTTCAGTCTCACTTCCATCCTTCTGCACTCTTGTGCCTTCCCATAGTTAACTGCTTTTAATTCATTTTATGTGTATCCTTGTAGTGTTACAATGTGGAAAGATACATTCCTGTGCTTCCTCTTCTTAGAAAGCAGCTTACTAAATATATCACTGTGCAGTTCGCTTTATTTAACAAAATACCTTGGAGATCTTCCATGGATTTTTTTTTTTTTTTTTTTTAGGAAAGCAATACTGTGGAACTCTGATATTTACTAAAATGATTTTTTTCATTTTATTTATTTATTTTTAGAGAGGGGGGAAGAGAAACATCGATGATGTTGGAGAGATACATTGATTTGTTGCCTGTTGCATACCCCAAATTGGGGACCTGGCCCGCAACCCAGGCTTCTGCCCTGACTGGGAATCGAACCGGTGACCTTTTGGTTCACAGGCTGGCACGTAATCTACTGAGCCACACCAGCCAAGGCTAAAATAGTTTTAATTTAATGTTACTGGAATGTGTACAAATACAAAACTGCATATAAATTTCATGCCAACAAACCACAGTACAAAAACAACAAAATTAATATCAATGTTAACATGATGTACCATTTTTGTGGAAGCTAATTAGACACAGCATGATTTACCTAGTGATTACCGAGGTAGTTTTTTTCTTTATTTCTTTTTTTAATCCTCACCTGAGGACATTTTTTCATTGCTTGTAGAGGGAGAGAGGAAGGGAGAGAGAAGCATTAATGAGAGAGAGAGAAGCATCACTGGGTTGCCTCCCACATGCACCAGGACTGGGAATTGAACCCACAACCTACGTATATGCCCTGACTGGGGAATTGAACCCACAACCTTTTGGTTATGGGACCATGCTCCAACCAACTCAGGTATACTGGCCAGGGCCTGAGGTACAGTTTCTAATGGGTTTAGTGTGCCTGTACTACACTGTGGCCCGTGCTGATTAAGTTCTCCCTCTGCTTTTCTGTAATTCAATCTAGTCCTCCTTTGTTGTACTTTTTATTTATTCCATATCACTACCATCTTCCTATATGAATTGTACCTTCATTCTGTATGATTTACCCATTTATTGTGTTTAGTTTGTATAACCCTTACTAGAATATAAGTTTTTTAATGAAGTGTGGGGGGTTATTTTATTCCCATATTTATCCTGAGCACTCAGAACTTATCCTGGCACATAATGGATACTCAAATATTTGATGAATGAATGAACAAATGAATTCTTAAGCACATTAAAGGCTGAGAACTACTGGTAAAGATTCTGGAGAAATAGACATAAAAGCAGGCAAGAAGGTGTTAAGAATGGTGGTGAGAGGAGAAGGTGACCCGGCAAGATAAGCCCTGGCTTAGAGGAAAGGGAGACAGACCCTCATGGCTGGTGGTAGCGTGGTTGGAAGAGGGAGAAGGTGACCTTTGGTCTGCGGCACTCTCCAGACCCTGGGGATGTAAGAGGCAGTTGGTAGTGACCACAGATAGGCCATCCATGGCAGCCCATCAGATTTGGAGCACTTTTCTTCTGGAGACAATCAGAGTGACATAAGAACTAGGTATTTTTTGATGCTCTCCTTCCTTACCTTAAAATAACTTTTATTTTCTAGACTTTTATAGTGAAGGCATAGTCTTATTTCAGGGATAACAGAAGAACCACTGCACCCAGATTTCCTACCTATTAATACAATTAGAAATTTTAAAATGTTAATGCTTAAAAGAAGAAGAAGAACTGTTACTTAACACAAGGATAATCTATCAGAGTAAATAAATAGTTTATTAAAACCTTTTTGTTTGTGAAATGCACCTGAGGGGAAGGTTGGGTTGTTTTCCAAGATGGGGCAGGGTAGGCTATGGCACACTTTTACCTAGGTCTGACCATCTTGGTTGAACTATGGCTTAACCTGGAATATTAATTTGGGTGACAGAGTTTTGTTGTTAGAAGAATTTGATTAAGCCTAGCCTTCCAGCTGAAACATTGGAGTGACAAGACCATTACAAACTTCTTTTCGTGTGCTAGGAGGTCAGCGTCGAATGATATCTCAATTCTGGCTGGGGATAGGAGATAGCAAGGCTCATTATATGGGGCATTGTAAATTCCAGGTAACAAGTGCTAAACACAGCATAGTTTAGTAACATTACTTGTTGGGAAGATACTCTTTTGTAAATATATCTTCTGCTTACCCTGAGGGTAACTTCTTGAATGAGTTTAAAACTTTGAAGAAGGTGTTTAGATGGTGTTTTGGACGGGCAGGGCAGAGTATAAATGTATATAGTTCTACACATTTCTGGTGCTTTCACTCAGGCTGTTTTAGGATTCTCCTAGAAACTTTTTAGGTTGGTAATGCCCTCCGGTCTCATTGTACTGTTTTCCCTAGCATTTTCTTCCTTGAAGTTCTCTGATTCATGGAGTGGGTCTGGAAGTGACTTTAAAGATCCTTTATTCCAGTTCTTCCTGTAGTTGCTGCACACAGTTTGGATTTGTATCCGAAAAGGTCAGGTCTAGAGTTCCAGCAACCAAACATTCTGCCATCTGGACTGAGCTCTCCTAGGCTGAGGCTGCTAGGTTGGTGCGCCGGTGGTGCACCCACTGCAGAGGTGGTGACCTGATTCATCTCTCTTTCTTCTTTCCTTCCTCCTTCCTTTTGTTCCTCCCCTCACTCCCTTACTCTTCCTTTCTCCCTTCCCTGTATTTTTCTTACTTTATTGTTCCATCTTATTTGTAGGCCATGTAGGTCAGCTAGGGAAGGGTTAGTGATATTGAGGTGTGAACACAATCCTCGTGACTTGAGGTAGACAAAGAAAACTATCCTTTGACCTTGAGAAATGCTAATTATGCTTTACTTTTTCTTAGGATGCTCACAATTGTATTCCTGAGCTGGACAGCGAGACGGCCATGTTTTCTGTCTACGATGGACATGGAGGTAACTTTAACAGATCATATTGGTAACATTCTAACACTCTAATTCCAGACTTTATAGGGCAAGAACAGGTCCTTTGTTCTTTTACTTTCCAAGGTTCCAGTCCTCAGATACTGTTTCCTGTCCGGTGCTCTTTTTCTCTGTTCTACCATTCTTCCTTCCCCATAGGATATTGGATTGATTCATAATCTCACTAGGCCTAGTTGTAATCCAAGAAAGCCTCTTCCTACATTAGCATTTTTTTTTCACTGAAAACTAAGTATGCAAGTAAAAACAAAAACAACACAAGGGATATATTAATACAGCCTCGAGAGAGGTGATGGTGAAGTCCATTTTCTGAGTCAGAACTTCTCAAACATTATCTTTTAAATAGGTTTTGCTTGTGCTAAGATATTCATCTCTTCAACCCTTGGGGTTTGCTCCAGTATGGCGTATAGGTAATACATTACTTTCAGTGCTCTGGGTGACCTTACATTTCTTCCAGGGGAGGAAGTTGCCTTGTATTGTGCCAAATATCTTCCTGATATCATCAAAGATCAGAAGGCCTACAAAGAAGGCAAGCTACAGAAGGTCTGTCTTCCCACAATGTTCACTCTTCACTTCTGCAGGCTTTCACTTGTTTTCCAGTTCTTGGCTTTTCCTTTCTCACTGACACCTAGCTGCTTCTTAAAGAACCCCGTGCCTAAAATGAGCTTATTCCCCCTTGGACCTTTTTAGAGCTGCCTTATCATTCCCAGGTCTCTGAACTATGTTTTATTTATATATGAGTGTCTCCGAGTGTGGCGGGTCATACTCTAATTTGCACCTCATCCTTGTGACCAGGATTCTATATGGGCAATTTATTTTATGCCTACTGTACTTTTTCATACACTGGCATCATACTGTTTTGCTTATATTCAGGCTTTGGAAGATGCCTTCTTGGCTATTGATGCCAAACTGACCACTGAGGAAGTCATTAAGGAGCTGGCACAGATGGCAGGGCGACCTACTGAGGATGAAGATGAAAAAGAAAAAGTAGCTGATGAAGATGATGGTGAGTGTGGCATCTCTTGTTTGAGAGGAAATTGACTTTTTTTTTAAGTACTGTTCTTTAGTATAAATTATTTATGCATCAATTCTAAGGATAACGGGGACCTGGAGAGTCCTTACATTAAAGAACTCTGTGTTCTCCTGCACTACATGTGATTATGAGAAGGAGAAAGAGAATTAACCTCTATTGAGTGCCTAGTGTTATTGTTGTAAGCTTTTTTATATACATTATCTTTTGTCCCTGATGGGGTCTTCCTTGTTCCTATTAATGTTTATGTGACCTTTTTTCAAGACTGGAGCTGTCATTAGGCCCTGCAGCCAGTCATTAAGCCTGGGCTGCACGCCTAGACTGGTACTATGGGCTTCTGGGTCCTCAGCCAGAACAGGGTTTCCAACTTAGCAATAAAAATGAGAGGCGATAAGGAAAATATAGTAACTGCTGTTCCTTTGACTAAGAAGGGGGTGAAAGACAAAGGCCAAAGGATGGAAGCAGAGGGGGTTTTCTAAGACTTGATAAGTGAGAGGACCCTCAGGGGTAGGAAGTGGTGGGGAAGTTGGAACTCAGGCACAAGGGCAGTGGATGTAGTGAGTGAGGGACTTAATCCCCTGAGGAGTCTGGCATGGGGGCGCTGATTTAGCCTCTTACCTGCAGTGGACAATGAGGAGGCGGCACTGCTGCATGAAGAGGCTACCATGACTATTGAAGAGCTGCTGACACGCTACGGGCAGAACTGTCACAAGGGTGCTCCCCACAGCAAATCTGGAGCTGGGACAGGCGAGGAACCAGGGTCCCAGGGCCTCAATGGGGAGGCAGGATCTGAGGACCCATCTAGGGAATCTTCTTCAGAGGAAAATGGCCCCACAGCCAAGGCCCACACAGGCCATTCCTCCAACTCGGAACGTACAGAGGCAGGCCAAGTTGGTGAGCCTGGCACTCCCACTGGTGAGGCTGGGCCTTCCTGTTCTTCAGCCTCCGACAAGCTGCCTCGAGTTGCTAAGTCCAAGTTCTTTGAGGACAGTGAGGATGAGTCAGATGAGGTGGAGGAGGAAGAGGAAGACAGCGAGGTAAGGGCCTGCAGGGGCACATAGATGCTGAAGTTGCAGAGAGGGCCTGCTCCTACTCATAGCTTTTTGACATCATCCCCCAGGACCCACTGTATTCTAAACTTTTCTTGAGTTCATTATCTCCACCAACACAGGCACCATTATCCCTCTTACCTCTTCCTTTGTTGATAAATAGATCTAGTTCTGGCCTCTCAGAGTCTGTCTCCTAGAGAGAGAACAGGAAGATGGTAGTCATTACTTTGGGTATTTGGGTATTTCTTTTTCTGGGCAACTTACTTTCTGGTTCTGTTGCCTAGAAGGTGCTTTTGGCTGACAGTCCTGGCCTTCCCCAGGGCTTTCTGCTAGAGACTGCTGAGCCCAGTTTAGGGTATCAATTAATACCATCCTTTCCCCCAAATTTCTCACTGTGATCATATAATTGCATCTTTAGTGTTTTGAGGACCTATGTTCAGCAAGGCCTCTTTGTTTTGAGTAGGAATTGGGGGAGTGGGGCAGGAGGTCATCCCAGTCTCAGTGGCCTGGGAACATCCCTCCGGCAGGAATGCAGTGAGGAAGAGGATGGCTACAGCAGTGAAGAAGCAGAGGAAGATGAGGATGACACCGAGGAGGCTGAAGAGGACGAGGAAGAAGAGGAGGAGATGATGGTCCCTGGGATGGAAGGCAAAGAGGAGGTGTGTGGGGAAGGGGAGCAGTAAATTTTGAAAAACCAAGAGGCAGGTATGAATATCCTGATTCTGATTTTCGAAGAGGGGATCCCCTTGCTGTCCTAGTACTGAAGTCATGGTCATGGGGGGATTTATTCAAGGGGAACTAGGGTTTTTGGGTAGAGTTGTCTCAGAAAAGGGAGGGGCATGATATAGTATCTGGAAAGACTACATCCGTGTTCCTCCTGTGTGTTAAAACTCTCTTGGGGGTCCTAGTGAGAGGAGAGAACATAGGCGACTGGTCAGGGGCACGCCGACGGGAAGCTCGTGTCCAGAAGCTCCCATGATGCTCCCTTTGTTCTCTTAAGCCTGGCTCTGACAGTGGTACAACAGCGGTGGTGGCTCTGATACGAGGGAAGCAGTTGATTGTAGCCAATGCAGGAGACTCTCGCTGTGTGGTGTCTGAGGCTGGCAAGGCTTTAGACATGTCCTATGACCACAAGCCGGAGGATGAAGTGGAGCTAGCACGCATCAAGAATGCTGGTGGCAAGGTCACCATGGATGGGCGAGTCAACGGGGGCCTCAACCTCTCCAGAGCCATCGGTAAGGGCTTATGAACCATGGGAAAGACTTCTGGGGTCTTGTTCTCTGTTTCAGACTATGTAGTAGCAACCTTTAATCTTCATAGCCCTTGTACCTTTCTAAATATGTTTGTATCTACCACCTATATCCTTAAATGTCTCTCTGAGATCAGTAAGATGGGTATTATTTCTGGATGATGAAAAAGGCAAGTTAGCTCAACAACCTAAAGTCAGGGCTGAAACTAGAAAAACTAGAACTTGTCTGCTAGATGATGGAAAGGTGTGGAAATCAAGAATGGCAAGGCTTCCAAGACAAGTCTGTGAGAAGTGCCCGAACTACTCATTAACAGACTATTCCTTTACTTCAGGAGACCACTTCTACAAGAGAAACAAGAACTTGCCACCTGAGGAACAGATGATTTCAGCCCTTCCTGACATCAAGGTGCTGACTCTCACTGATGACCACGAATTCATGGTCATTGCCTGTGATGGCATCTGGTGAGCACTGGCAGAATGCCTTAAAATTCCCTTTTCTCTGCAGCATTACTTTTTGTGTAGGGCTCTGAGCTGCTTTGGCTTTATTGTCCCTGGAATGGCTGCATTCGGCACCTTTTCTCAAGCTGCTCTAGGAGCAGAACCTAGGGAGACAGCTTGGGGGTATCAGGACCCCCAAGCCTAAGGCAGAGCTGAGAACAAGCTCTGTGTTAACGTTGGCTCGGGCTGTCACTTCTATCCACACTCCTCTACTCTGCTTTGGTGGGACTAAAGATTTATTGTTTTTGATCCCAGGAATGTGATGAGCAGCCAGGAAGTTGTAGACTTTATTCAATCAAAGATTAGCCAGCGTGATGAAAATGGGAAGCTTCGGTTGTTGTCATCCATTGTGGAAGAGGTGAGTTCCAGGGTGGAGGAGAGTGAGTGTCTGGTCTGCATAGCCAAGGTTTCCTCTAAGACCAGAGCCTGGGAGGATCATTCATTAGTGACAGAGGCCAGAACCTGACTAAAGTTGCACTTGCCTTCCTTTCCCTGATTTACCCGTTCACCTCATGGACTAGCAAATGGGCAGTTTTGTAACACCTGTGGCCCATTTTCTTCTGCCACCTTGTTTGGCAGAGCCAGCTTTCTAGTGGGACTTTAGGCTTCCAGGACAGTGTTCAGACCCTGAAGCTGTGCTACCCCACCCCTTTTGTAGCTGCTGGATCAGTGCCTGGCACCAGACACTTCTGGGGACGGTACAGGGTGTGACAACATGACCTGCATCATCATTTGCTTCAAGCCCCGAAGCACAGCAGAGCTTCCGCCAGAGAGTGGCAAGCGGAAACTGGAGGAGGTGCTTTCTACTGAGGGGGCTGAAGAAAATGGCGACAGTGACAAGAAGAAGAAGGCCAGGCGGGACTAGCGGTTTTGGTTGTCCAGACCCCTGTCCCCCTAGACTGTTTTTTGAGCCCTCTGGACCTGAGACTGAGTTTTGTCTTTTTCCTTTAGCCTTAGCAGTGGTTGTGAGGTGTGCAGGGGAACTGGGTGGCTTCACTCAGCCCATTCCAAAGAGGGCTCTCCCTCCGCACGGCAGCCCGGGAGCCTCTGCTGTTCTCCCCAGCCTCCTCCTCGCTCCTCGGGGCTCATCGCCGGTTCTGTGCCTGTGCCCTGTTGTGTTGGAGGGAAGGACTGGAGGTTCTGGTTTTTACTCTTGTGAACTTTATTTAAGGACATTCTTTTTTATTGGCGGCTCCATGGCCCCAGCCGCTTGCAACCGCTCTCTGTTGTACACTTTCAATCAACACTTTTTCAGACTAAAGGCCAAAACCTAATCACGCCCATGGTGTCCTTTTTTCTTTACTGCCGCCCTGTCTAGGTCACCAGGTTGCCTGGGCTTCAGACTTGACCCCATCAGAGGCATCTACCTAGCCTGTGTGTGTGTATGTGTGTGCGCGCGTTTCACGTGCAAGCCTGTGTATGGGGAAGACGGGGGCCCGGGTATTTTAACTCCCTGAGTTGCTGCCAGGCCGCCTGGCGTCGCAGCTCGTCCTCACCACCCCCTAGAGCCAGGAATAATTTCCTCGTTTCTCACCAAGGCAGCAGGACCTGCCAGGTGGCCCTTAGGAAGAAACCGGGGCTGCACTTAATCCCTTTTCAGCCGGTTTCTACCTGGTCTCTGATTGGCTGTCCTAGTCCGCACGTCACAATCACTTCCTGGTCATTCTGTGAAAGTCTTGTTGCTTCTGCTGTCCGCGGACTACCTGTCCCATGAGGCTCTGCGGTAGCGGAAGCGGAAGCAAGTACGGAGGTACCAGCTGGTCTCCGTAGGGAGGGGGTAGGGGGCTCCATGAATGGACGCGGCGTCGGCGGCGGGAGCGGCCTGAGCTGGGCACCAGGGCCAGGGCCGGGGGCTGCCCGGGGCCCGCGCCGCTGTATGGGCGTGGTCTGCGGGCCCTGAGAGGAAGGGCGGGCTGTGCACCAAATTGGGAGGGGCGGGGCCGGGCGGCCACAGGCCAGAAGAGCGTCGGGCTGGAGCCGGTCACGATGCCCCGAAGGAAGCAAAGCCACCCGCAGCCGGTGAAATGCGAGGGGGTCAAAGGTCAGGGGTCAAGGGACGCGATGGGGGGAGGAGCGGGCATGGGGTCAGTGGAGTGGGTTCAGGTCGGGGTGGAAGGGGACTCCTGAGGGATGGGGTAGGCGCTCTGGACTCCTAGCTTCCCATAGAGGTACTAAAGGAACCCGGGAGGGTCTATAGGGCTGGGCAGTACAGTCCACGAGGTCAGGGCCCCCGGGTGCGAATAATGGGTATGGATCATGAGGGAAAATCTACAAGTCCCCTCCCCTCTTCAGTGGATACAGAAGACTCCCTCGATGAAGGACCTGGGGCCCTAGTATTGGAGAGTGATTTGCTACTAGGCCAGGATCTGGAGTTTGAAGAGGAAGAGGAAGAGGAGGAAGGTGACGGCAACAGCGACCAGCTCATGGGCTTCGAGAGAAACTCTGAAGGTGGGTTTTGGGGACTTGGGTCAAGGATTGGTGATGCCTGGAACCCCAGCCCTTCAGGAGGTGGGGTGGGGTTTGATGCCAGTGAGCACAACACCGTTTCCTGCCATAAGCTATGGCTGGTTTAGGTTAGATTTGAGCTACAATCCTTCACTTTTTTAACTGTCCACTCAGTCTCACCCCTTTGTTGAGGTGAAGTTCTGATCCAAAGGTGGTGTGAATAGGACAGTGGACAAGTCACTGGCTAAAAGTAAATGCCCTTTTTATAACCTTGTTCTGCTCCATAGGCCATTCCTGATGTGAATTTACTTCTGAGAGGTTCAGGGAAGCAACTTCTCATTCAAACTAGTACTTATCTCTACCATCCTTTTAACCTGCAGCATAAGATGCTTTTGTATTGAGGTTTTAATCTCTACCCTCAGGTATTCTTCTACATTCCTCTTGCCTGTGACCTTGGCATTACCCCATCCTAATTTGCTGAAGGATGTTTTTTAGTCAGTGAAGGAACCCATGTAAAACAGTCCATCCTTTAGGCTTAGAAGTGGTATTACACGCATTACTTTGTTTATACTTCCCTCCAAATTTCGCCTCACTTTTGAGCATTTTTATTTTATAATTAGGTCCATAATAAAAGGGATATTCCTAATATAGAGCTTACAAAAAGGTCTCAGGCTTCTGCCTGGTGTATTTTTACTCTCCTAATCCTAAGAATCAGTTAATGACATTATTGGCTCATTTCAGTCTGTGGTCCACTGTGAGCCTTTCACCTTTTTCTTTTAAGTAGAACTAGGCACAGCTCTGTCTTTGCTAGGTTAGTCCAGGCTCGGCAGTAGACAATTTGTAATTGACTTGTGGGATCATCAAAGGGAAAAGAGGAGGGACAAGCAAATAGGAAGGCCCCAAGTGAGAAAGGGCGTTTTGGAGTCTGGTCCTGCCCAACACTGATGTCTCTTTTCATGTCTGCCTCACCAGGAGACTCTCTGGCACCCAGGCCTGGGCTTCCCTACGGGCTGAGCGACGACGAGTCTGGGGGTGGCCGGGCACTAAGTGCCGAGAGTGAAGTTGAGGAGCCAGCCAGGGGGCCAGGGGAGGCCAGGGGTGAGAGGCCAGGCCCAGCCTGCCAGCTGTGTGGGGGGCTGACAGGTGAGGGGCCATGTTGTGGGTCAGGAGGGCCGGGTGGGGGGGCCCCGCTGCCCCCACGGCTACTATACTCATGCCGCCTCTGCGCCTTCGTGTCCCACTACTCGAGCCACCTGAAGCGGCACATGCAGACACACAGCGGGGAGAAGCCGTTCCGCTGTGGCCGCTGCCCCTACGCCTCAGCCCAGCTCGTCAACCTGACACGACATACCCGCACCCATACTGGCGAGAAGCCCTACCGCTGTCCCCACTGCCCCTTTGCCTGCAGCAGCCTGGGCAACCTGAGGCGGCATCAACGCACCCATGCAGGGCCCCCCACTCCTCCCTGCCCGACCTGTGGTTTCCGCTGCTGTGCTCCTCGTCCAACCAGGCCTCCCAGTCCCACAGAGCAGGAGGGGACAGTGCCCCGGCGACCTGAAGGTAAGATGCTGGGGACCAAAGAACCTGGCCCACAGGCAGGTGGCCCAAGGGATGGGTATTTGGATTCACCAGGTCTCATTGTCCCCACAGATGCTCTGCTGCTTCCAGATTTGAGCCTCCATGTGCCGCCAGGTGGTGCCAGTTTCCTGCCGGACTGTGGGCAGCTGCGGGGTGAAGGGGAGAGCCTATGTGGGACTGGATCAGAACCACTGCCAGAGCTGCTGTTCCCTTGGACCTGTCGAAACTGTGGACAAGAGCTGGAGGAGGGGGAGGGTAGTAGGCTGGGAGCTGCCATGTGTGGGCGTTGCATACAAGGAGATGCTGGAGGAGGTGCTAGTGGGGGCCCCCAGGGACCCAGTGACAAAGGCTTTGCCTGTAGTCTCTGCCCCTTTGCCACTCACTATCCCAACCACCTGGCCCGGCACATGAAGACACACAGTGGTGAGAAGCCCTTTCGCTGTGCCCGCTGTCCCTATGCCTCTGCTCACCTGGATAACCTGAAACGGCACCAGCGTGTCCATACAGGAGAGAAGCCCTACAAGTGCCCCCTCTGTCCCTATGCCTGTGGCAACCTGGCCAACCTCAAGCGTCACGGTCGCATTCACTCTGGGGACAAACCTTTTCGGTGTAGCCTTTGCAACTACAGCTGCAACCAGAGCATGAACCTCAAACGCCACATGCTGCGGCACACAGGCGAGAAGCCCTTCCGCTGTGCCACCTGCGCCTATACCACAGGCCACTGGGACAACTACAAACGCCACCAGAAAGTACATGGGCATGGTGGCACAGGAGGACCTGGCCTCTCTGCCTCCGAGGGCTGGGCACCACCTCACAGCCCCACTTCTGTTTTGAGCTCTCGGGGTCCAACGGCCCTGGGTACCCCTGGTAGTCGGGCTGTCCATACAGACTCACCATGAACTAGGCTCTTCTCCCCCAGGGCCATATGGATTAGCCCTGACCTTCCTGTATGTTTTCTAGATGGACCAGAAGTCACCTTCTTCCCCCGCTGGCCAGGGGCTTCACACTGACTAATCTAGGCACTATATGGACCAGCCCAAACTCCATAACTGGGCAGGGCCCATATGGACCCAGGCGGGGGAGTGGGGGCCTTCCCTTGACTGGTGCATTTCATTAGCTCAGCAAGAAAGGCCCTGCATTCACCTCCACTGCTCCCAGGAGCTGTGGAAAAACTGGCTGGGGAACTGCCCAGCCTCCCACCTGTTTATTTAACTTATTTCAGCGCTTTATAATAAAGGAAACACTAACAAAGCCATGCCTATGCTGAATTGACGGGCAAGCACAACTCAGCTTTACCCTTTATCACAGCAGTCTGTGCTGTGATGGGGGGAGCAGGGGCAGAGAGGGAACCAGAGGTAGGCAGCAATCAGGCTGAGTTTAATGATGGGTAGCTGGGCCAGACCATACACAGACCTCTGCCCATCCCCTTGGCCCATGGCCCTGAGGAGCCAGAAGCAGCTGGGGGAGCTGTGTTTCCTCCCCAAGGCAAATAGCCATGGTCCCGTGGACTTTGTGCAAAATACTAAATGCTAATTTGGCATTGAGGGCCAGCTCTGAAAAGGGGATAATCCTTTGTGCAGCCAGCCCAAGGGGGAAGGGATGGTAAGTTAGGAGGCCCCTGGCCAAGAGGAGAAAAGGGAAGGGGAGGGTAGGAAGGAAAAGAACCCCCGGCTTGGGGGATATAGGCACAGGGCAAGTTTTTTTTCCTCTGGGGTAGAGGGCAGACATCCTAGCACTGGAGATCACAGATCCTCATCTCCAATGCCCTCGAAGGCGAAATTGCCATGGACATCACTGGCACTGGCATCTGTGCTGGGACTGCCAATCCCCCGCAAGCTCACGGCACTCAGCTTGCTCTGTAACAAAGGCAGGGTGGGGTCAGAGGGCTCGAGCCTCCCTGTGAATCCCCTTACAAACACCCACTGCACCAACCCTCATGGGAAACTCACTGAGAGTTTGACCATGGACTCCCGGCTGGCATCGGGGGACTCCTGGGGAAGAGGAGGCAGAGGTATCAGAGACTTCACTAGGGGACACTGAGGCAAGGGGCCAGGAGCGCTTACAAGGGGACACTTACAAGCAGCGGTGGAGATTTCACTGCTTGCTGGCTGTCTGAGCGTCTCAGGGTGCCCCCCACCCGCCGGCGCAGCATCTGGAGATTACACAAGGTACTGATGAGGGCAGGATCACTCCCTTTGGAATACCCATCGTTTCCCCTCCGTCACGTCTGGGGGAAAAAAGGCAAGGGAGAGCAAGCACAACCACTCCACTGCCTGGCCACACTTGCTTCTCACCTTCCTGATACTGCCACCAGATTTCTTCACCATCAGTTCGTCTACCATGGACTGCAAACAGATGCTCATCATGATAGCCTAAGGGTAACAGGAGAGCTCAGCCTGACTAGAGTTGTCATCCTGAGCCCAGCACCCCTAAGACAAGGGCTTCCACTCACATGGAGTCCTGGAAGCCCTAGACTTGGGTATCTAAGAGAGGCGGTGCAATGGGGTCCAGAGGCCTGAGGGTGGGCTCACACCTGGGGGCTGGTGATGGTGACCCATTGGAGCCGGTCCTTACTCATGAGGTATTCAAAAGCCAGTTCCAGGCGCACCTCACCCCGGCCCCGGCCAGGGCTGCTTGTGCCTCCATTAGGCAATGGCACCTGGGAGAGGAAGGGAGATTAGGCGGAGTTCGTCCTTACCAATCTGCCATGCTCCCTGATCCACTGCAGCCCAGCCTATTCCTGAAGCTCGAGGCTTGCCGGACCCCATCCTGAAGACCTCTCCCTCCCAGTCCAACTCACAGAGGAGGTGACCCGCCAGCACCGCATGCGGGTAACCCGGAAGGAGCCTTCTCGGAGTTGCTGGCCAGGCAGGCGGAGCTGGAGGCTGAGCTCGCTGTTGCCTGCGCTCACCACTACTGGACAGTCCTTCTCTGGGAAGTCAGCCACACAGGCATCGAAGCGCAAGTAGCCATAGTGCCGCAGTGTCTGGGCCAGCCGCAGGAACTGAAACCCAGTCAGCACAGGGGGCGGGTCAGAAAGGGAAGCATGGCAGCTCAGGGGAAGCAACCCCTTGGTGACAGACAGGCAGGCAGTGCTCACCTCCTTCTTGGAGACCTTCTCTTGCAGAGATTTGAGCTGCCGGTGCTGCTCCTTGGTGACCAGGATCCACCCATGCTCAATGTCCGATACTGTCTACAGTGGAGACAACGACTCTCAGTCAGAGGTCCAAGGAAAAGTCTCCAGTTACCTCTATCCATCCTGACTCCTCCCCCCATGCTTGAACGACCTCTTTGCAGTGAGTCCTTGACCATTAGCAGCTTACAAAGTAGATAGAGTAACAGATGTTGGCTCAGATGCCCTGTTAGTATTCTAGGAACTTCCCCATGAAGTAAGATAAAAGACATGAGTTTTCTTGACAGTAGGACACCAGAGTCATTTTCAGGGGAAGAGTTCTGAGGCAGTTCGAAGCTCACCTGAGCATAAAGCAGGTTCAGGCCAACCCGGTTCTCCATGACATCGTCATCATAGGCAGAGTCCCAATAACTGTGAGACCAAGGGGTGGAAAGGGGTAATGGGACTAAGCTGGGGAAAGGCAAGAGGAAGAATGGAAAATAGGGGCAAAACGGGAACAATCTAGAACTATCAGGGAGGAAGCCTGCGAGGCCTGGTACAAACATCCAGTGCTATCCCCTTATCCGGATTATCCTGTCTCAACACATGGCCCCATAATTCAATCTAGCACCCTCCCTCTCCTCCAATCCCAGCCCTGACCTCTTTCTTAGCACAATCTTATACTCTTGACTCCGAAGACTGGTAACAGACACGTAAGGCAGCTCGAACTCTTGCAACTTCCGTACAACTGTGGGTTAAAATACAAAAGGAAAATGTCTTGAGAGATGGAGGCACTTTGACTACTGGAGACACAGGGAAACATGAAGTACAAAGAAACTCACAAGAAAAGGCTCCATCCTCTTTTTCTCGAACTAAAAAGAGACTAAAGTATCCGATCAAGTCATCTGGAAGATCCAGTTTTGCAGCCACAGCCTGGGGTTAGAGAAGGAAGTACAGCTCATCACACTAGCTGGTTCCAATCACTCCCCACACCAGGAAGCCTAGGGTGCAGGGATAGTGCAGAACAAGCACCTCACCTCCAGGACGTCCTCAGTCTGATCTGAAGTTAGCACATTAACCAGAACTTTCTGTCCATTGCTGAGCAGCACTTCCAAGGAGACCTCTTCTGTGGGCACCTGCTGTGTCTCCTAGGAATGCAAGGCACCACTCTGTTAACTCCTGTCCAACTCTCTGTCTAGGTCTGTCTTGTGCCTTCTCAGCTGCTTAATGAACATTTGGGTTTCCTTGATTTCACTGATAAAGCAGGAACCCTATCCCATAAAAATGGTGCCAGGATGACTCCTCTGTATCACCCCCTTGAAGTGAGATGGCTCTACAGGAAGGGCCTTCCCTTAAATCTTGGTTCCACCCAAAGCCTCACCTGTTGTGCTCGACGTAGGAAACTATTGAAGGTTTCACTGCTCCCAAGCAGCGGGTCTTGTCGAACTGTGGGAACAAGAGAATGATGTTCCAGTGACTTAAGACTCCCCCTTGGCTCCTCCCAGTTCTCTTTTTGGTAAGTGCCCAGACTTCATTTCCTCAGCTGTTAGTGGTCTGTCACATCACCAGCTGGCCTCATGTCACTCACTGTTTGTATAAATTCTTCACCTACCCCACGCTTAGCTGCCTTCTGGTTGAGTCTCCTCTATAGAACTAGGGAAGTAACACTGTCAATCGAGAGCGCATCAGATACAAATCAAGCTCTCTGCACCGATTTAAACTGCTCTAAAACTACTTAGTACTATACTAGTACTTCTCATAGATGTTTGTGCCCAAGTTGCTTTGCTAGTATCTAGAACATCCTTGTCTGCTACTTACTTTTGCTAATTAAATGCAGATCAAACAAGAGGCTGCCCAAGTCTAGAATGTAGAACCTTCTACAGAACCAGCTGCCTTATCTCTACCCACAGTCCTCAACACAGCCAGCCTGAAGTTCCCTCCATCTACTCACCAGCTTGCATGTACTTCTCTAACTGTTCTCTCCTCTGCTCTACCTCAGCAGGTGTCAAAGAGAAAAGCTTCTTTGGGGGAAATGCAGGAAGCACATTGGCTCCATACTCCTTCCGAAGCTATGTAGAGAGAAAGATACAATCTTTCACATGCACATAGCAAACAAGAATAGGCAAACCACATTCACAGTGTCATCTTGAGCCCCTTTCCTTCCCTTCATCCCTAGCCATCAGGGAAATGATTCCCTTGGCAGAGGCAGTGTTCCAATAAAGCCATTCCTCTGTTCTAGATGTAAGTTCTTTCCTATCTTACCGTGTACAAGTTAGTCCCTTCACAGTGTGGGGAGCATTTGTATGGGACCTGGCCTAGGAAGTCCCTTGATTATCTAGCAAGAATGTGTTCATTCCTCACAGGAAGCAAAGGGCTTTAGAAGGAAAATTTATGTGCACAAAGAATTAAGTAATAGCTAAATGTGTTCACCAAACAGAACTTCTGGGACTTTACAGATCAACAAGTCCCTTTTTCAGCTATAGAAACTAAAGAATATAGAGACCCAAAGAAATTAGGTAACTTGCTCAGGGTTGCACAAGTAATTACCAGAACCAGGACTCAGAACTGAGTTAAATACAGAGCTCGCAATCCGGTAAGAACAGAGAAACATTGCATCACAGACACACAAAGATAATTGGAGCAGCTATTCACACTGAGATGAGGCACAGAACACAGAATAAAACCGGTTAAGAGTTTGCAAGAGCAGGGAAAAGAATTTCAAGTGGCATCTCAGATGATGGAGGGAATGTGCTTTGCCAACGGAAAGGGGGGTGGGAGAGGAGGTCGATTTTTCATGCACGGTGGACAGAGAAGTAGGAAGGAGGATGTGAGTATAGGGAGGAACAGTTATGGGGCAGACATTAAGCGTCTGGGGAAGTTCCCCGAAAATGTCAAACGATAAGATAAAGTCACAGGTGATTAAAGGGGAACTACGGCCTACAGGAAAGCAATGGGGTAAAATGGAGACACTGATGCCCAGGTCCAGGGGAAGGGCTTGAAGCTGCCTCAAGGCAGGGGCACTAATCCCACCTGCTCGTGCAGCCCCAGGAGTTGGCTGTAGCGCACCCGACAGTGCAGGACTCCATTCACATGAATGTTATAGGCCTGAGGACATAAAAGCAGGTAAGCATTTTAGGGTAGCAATCCCAGCGATCCCCTTGAGCACCCTGGCCGTAAGTCGCCTGCCAACAGCTCCACTTGAGTAACGCGCCAGACCTTCCGAGGATTTGTCAGTCTGTTTTCCCCAGGGCCCTGTCCCGGAGCAGAAGCACCAGTCCTGGGCAAATTCGGGTGCTCGTGTCGCAGTCTCCATTCCCAAGAAGCCAGTGGACACCCACCAGAGCAGCCGCGGCCCAGCTGAAGGAGGCGACACGGCGGAACAAAGGGCCTAAAGGACCTCTGCACAAAGCCGAGACGTGATTTAAGGACCCAGCAAGGCCGTCGGAAGTCAGTGGCCAGGCCTCGGAGGCCGCTCAGAGAGGACTCTGACCCGTTATCCCCGCCCCTGCCCGGCACGGCTCCAGCCGCTCCTCACCACGTAGGCTGAGCCACCGCTGTCCCCGCTGCGGGACTCGGTTTCAGGAATGGAAAAGTGCATGTTCCCTGCCGCAGGGCCCGGCCAGGCACTGGACTGTGAGGGCTGCAGCGGCTCGCCACGCTCGCCTCCGCTACTCAGCGCGTCCCCGCAGCCTCACACGCCATTTTGGGGGCGGGGGTGGGGGGCGGTGGTCTGAGATCGGATGCGGGATGGGCGGTGGGACGTCTGCTCCTGGGCGCCGCGCCCCTGCACGCTGGGAACTGTAGTCCAAAGGGCAAGGATAGGTGGCCGGAACTGGAAGACTGAGCGGAGATGGCCCTCGTTGCCACCCGTAGGCCTGTGGTGCGCCAGTGCACGTCGGAGGTTGTAGTTGGCTTGGGGTGGGGAGACACAGGTGTGGGCCCCAGAGGCGCTGGAGACCTTGTGACCGTGGGGGGTAGAGCCCAGGACTGAGGGTGATGGCCGCCGTGGCTGTGGCTGTTCGCGAGGGTAAGTGAAGGGCCGGGGCGCACACGTAGGCAAATAGGATGGGAGGCGAGGGCCTCCAGACGGCTTCTGCTGGGCCTTGAGGGCCTCTGGGCCCTGTGGTTCAGTTCCGGCGCCACGCAGGACACCGGTCTGCCCGGCTCAGGCGCAGCCGGAGCATCGGACCCGCTGGTTCCCGTGAGAAGGGTGGGTGCCCCTCCTTCTTCCCTCCCCCGCCTACCCTTTGATCCTGCCAGGCACTGCGTCCCCACGCGAATCCTTGGCTGCCTCCTGCCTGCCCGCGGGAACCGTGGACATGCCGACCCATCAGCCAGCTGCACCCTGTACGAGTCCCCTCCAACCCTCCCGGAGCCTCTCTGGGTCACTTTGTGCCCTGTTTTCTGATGCAGACTCGGGATCTGGAATGAAGGCAGAGCTTTCTCCTCGGCCTGGGGTAAGCGAGGGTGCCCTCCCATGCCACCTGTCAAGCGCTATACAGGAGGCTGTATAAGCTTCATTCCGCCCCAACTTCCATCCCTGTTTCACTTTCTGAGTAAGGTCAGAAAATTTTAGAGTTCCTATTAGGGCTCTAAAAGGCCCCAGTGGGATGTGACTCGGACCCTGGAATGAAAGCCTGGATCCCTGTAGGGTGAGAGATAGGAAGGTTTAGGCACTTTGTCTTCTGGGAATCTTGTCAGCGTCCAGTGGTGTTTATTTATCTTTGGAAATGTTGGGGAAGAAGAGCAGTATCCTCTCTGTGTGTCTTAGGCAGCAGGGAGGGAGATGACCCAAGAAGAGAAACTGCAGCTGCGGAAGGAAAAGAAACAGCAGAAGAAGAAACGGAAAGAGGAAAAGGGGGCAGAACCAGAAAGTGGTTCTGTTGTGGCTGCAGCCCAATGTCAAGGTGCGGGAGTTGTTTTGTTTTGTTTTGAAGGACTGGGGTGTGGAGCTGGTAGAGGAATGTGTGGCAGAGAAGAGGGGGAGACAGAATGGAGCTGGTTTGAGCAAGTGAAGTTTGAAGAAGTTATTTAGATAGATATGGAGAGGGACTTTGCTGGTTATAAAGCATAGCTATTACCTACTTGGGGTTTGGGCATCTCTTTCTTCTACCTTTAGTAGGCCCAACCAAAGAATTGCCAGGACCTGGCAGTCAGTTAGGCACTGCTGGGGAGAAAGTTCCAGCTGGCCGGAGTAAAGCTGAACTTCGTGCTGAACGGAGAGCCAAGCAGGAGGCTGAGCGGGCCCTGAAACAGGCGAGAAAAAGCGAACAAGGAGGACCACCTCCTCAGTCCAGCCCCAGCCCGGGTGGAGAAACCCCCTCAGGTATCTTCCTTTCACTTCAAGACCTCTGTTTGATTCTAATTCTTGTGTTAGCTCAGGCTTCCCCGTAGTAAAACAGCTCTCGTCTCCCATTCCTTGTCTTGGTTCCCAGATTTCAGAATTCTCCCCTCAGCCTCATCCTGCCCCTATTTTGTCTTCTACTCTTCACCTCCCTTTCCCCCGTCCCCCTTTCTTGATGTCTTTTATGCCATAAAAGCAAACTTCTCATTTGCTTTTGAGAGTCTTGAAAACATGACCATTGCTTTTTAGGAGTGAAACATGTCCCTGAGCACACTCAGGTCGATGAGCCCACACTTCTGAGAAGGCTTGTTAAAAAACCAGAGCGACACCAGGTAAGAAACAAGTTTGGTATGTGGCCAGAAAGAGCCTAGGGAGACGAGATAGAGGGTGGAAAGGTGCTTGGGGCAAAAATGAGGCCCTGGAGGAGAACAGCTATTTGGGTCAAAGCATTTTCACTGTTTACTTCCTTTCCAGCTTCATCTCATAGGTTTTAAACTCTTGGCCATTGATTCTGTTCCCTTATTCTGTCAAGGTTCCTACACGAAAAGACTATGGATCCAAAGTCAGTCTCTTCTCCCACCTACCACAGTACAGCAGACAAAACTCTCTGACCCAGTGTATGAGGTAGGATCTTCTGTCGTAACTTTTAAGTCTGAGGAATTTTAGAAATTATGTGTTGAAAGTGGCTGGAAATTTGAGATTGGGTTTGCGGGGAGAAGCATGAATGCAAGGCGAGTCTAGTGGAAATGGGGGTGTTTGTGCTAGTGAAGGAAGTTCCCTTTCATCAGGGGCAGGTGGGCAGTAAGTGCTCCAGCTCCCTTGCAAAGTGTATGACACCGCCATCCCATCAGCATTCCGTCCTCTGTGATCCACCCAGCCATGGTGCGACTCGGCCTGCAGTACTCCCAGGGCCTGGTCAGTGGCTCCAATGCCCGGTGTATCGCCCTGCTCCGTGCCTTGCAGCAGGTATGGCCAGTCCGGTTCCCCATTATGACCTAGCCCCACCTTTCCCAGCACTACCCCAGCTACTCTCACCCAGACTAATCTCTGGGGGAAACAGGACATGACTCCTCACTCAGAAAAATGTCCTCAGTGAAGCTCACCCTATCCCGATTTCAGAGACCTTGCTTAGGGGGCATTTAGTTGATCAGCTTGTGTGTACTATAGGTGATTCAGGATTACACAACGCCACCCAATGAAGAACTCTCAAGGGACCTAATCAATAAACTCAAGCCCTATTTCAGGTAAGGACGACCACTACAAGCCCACTCCCCGCTCACCTCGTCCTTTTCTTGTACCCTTTCTGTTGCTGTTCTATCTCATTTTCATCTGTTTTCTGTCCTCTTTTTAAAGATTTTCTTTTTAATGTGAAAGCTTTGTAAATTGTGAAGAGTTGCAAAGGTAAGGTGTTTTTCTTTCAGCTTCCTGAATCAGTGCCGCCCCCTGTCGGCAAGCATGCACAATGCCATCAAGTTCCTTAACAAGGAGATCACAGGCATGAGCAGCTCCAAGCGGGAAGAGGAGGTGATGAGAATGAGGAATAAGCAAAGGCATGCACTGGGGGTAGAGCTGAGAAACATCTTCAGGACTCCTGTGGGACTGTGTGACCATTCTGCCCTGGTCAAGGGTTGAGGAAGTGGTTGGGCTGTTTGATTTGTGCCACCTTTGGGTTCCCTTTAGGCACCCTCCTCCTCCTCGAGCCCATCATTATACACATACTTAAGCATCTGGCATGATCATTAGGAAGAAATGTATTCATTTCTTATTCTCTGAGCATCTTATTCCACTTAGGCCAAAGCAGAACTTCGAGCATCCATTGATCACTATGTGAAAGAGAAGATTGTGCTTGCAGCTCAGGCAATTTCCCGCTTTGCTTATCAGAAGATCAGTAATGGAGATGTGATCCTGGTGTACGGATGGTATGGTTTAGATGCTATGACTGAGAAAACGGGGTTGGGGGGGGCGGTGAAATGACCTGAAGAAGGAAGTACCCTTTTTGCCTTTTAGGAGTGGGCTGACCACCAGCTAGTAACAGCATAACTGAATCCTCCTCTCTGTTTACTCCAGCTCATCTCTGGTGTCACACATTCTTCAGGAGGCTTGGGCTGAGGGCCGACGATTTCGGGTCGTAGTGGTGGACAGCCGGCCGCGGCTGGAGGGAAAGCGCATGCTCCGCTGTCTGGTCCGCGCTGGGGTCCCTGCCTCCTACCTGCTGATTCCTGCAGCCTCCTATGTGCTCCCAGAGGTGAGGACAGAGAAAAGGGACTCCAAAGTTGGAGAAACAGGGTTTAGTACAGACATAATCCCACCTTCCAAGGATTACAGTCATTTAGAAATACTAGAATTGTACAGCCTCGTTTATAGTCACTATGAAAAACACCTACAGTGTGTTTAACAGTTCAGTTACTAAAGGACATTGTATTAAACTAGCAGCCACCAAGAGGAAACAGGACAAGAGTAACATTAGTTTAGTTTTCCTAAACTCTAGCACTGGGAGATTGGTCAGGTGTTTTCCAAGAAGAGCCATCATTAAAATTTGTTAGTTACTGTTTTTTTTTTTTCTTTTTTTTTTAAAGATTTTATTTATTTATTTTTAGAGAGGGAAGGTAGAGGGAGAGAGAGAGAGAGAGAGAGAGAGAAACATCAATGTGCAGTTGCTGGGGGACATAGCCTGCAACCTAGGCATGTGCCCTGACTGGGAATCGAACCTGCGATGCCTGGTTCGCAGCCCGCGCTCAATCCACTGAGCTACGCCAGCCAGGGCGAAGTTAGTTGCTGTTTTAATACTGCTGTCCTGGGCAGGATTGGGGAACCTTATTCTGCATTGATGACAGAGGACATTTCCCCCCGTCTCTACTTTCCAAAATAGGTTTCTAAGGTGCTGTTGGGAGCTCATGCACTCCTGGCCAACGGATCTGTTATGTCACGGGTAGGGACAGCACAGCTGGCCCTGGTGGCACGAGCCCATAATGTGCCAGTACTGGTCTGCTGTGAAACATACAAGTTCTGTGAGCGTGTGCAGACTGATGCCTTTGTCTCTAATGAGCTAGGTAAGGAGGCCCAGGAGGACAGAAGAGAACGTTCTAGGGATTGAGATTTGGGAGGGGAGGTTGAACTACAACTTGTTTCCTAAAGGACTCAAATGGGTATACCTCCCGTTGCAGATGATCCTGACGATCTGTTGTGCGAGCGAGGAGAGCGTGTGGCCCTGGCCAACTGGCAGAACCACCAGTCCTTGCGGTTGTTGAATCTGGTCTATGATGTCACTCCCCCAGAGCTTGTAGATCTGGTGATCACAGAGCTCGGGATGATCCCCTGCAGTTCTGTGCCTGTTGTCCTACGAGTCAAGAGTAGTGACCAGTAAGTGAGGAACACAGGTTAATAAAGGACGTGCTCCCTGTACTCAGCAACTTGGCCGCCTTTGTCTCTCTTAGCGTCGCCACCACTTAGAAGTTTGAACTCTCTCAGTACCTGCTACCAACCTTAGACCTTTATAGAGGCCTTCTCAGGTGACTAGCTCCATGCCGGTGCTTTTGGGTCAAAGTGAAGGTCAATGTGGAGACCGAAAACTATCCAAAGTCATCAACCTTTTATCGGGCATCTAATTGCCAGGCACTGAGCTAGATAGAAGGAGGAATATGAGGACAAGAGTCCAGCTTCAGTGCTATGAGTTAGTATTGTTTGTATTAAATTAATCCTTTACTATTAGTTATATGTTAACATGTTAAGTATTTAGTATCCTTAATATTGAGTACTTCTTGTGTCAGAAATGGTTCTAATCCCTTCCTTATTATCCATTTATACTTAATCTAATTCTGTGAAGTGAGATTTCAGAGATGAGAAAACCGAGGCATTGAGAGGTTATTTGCCAGGGCAACACAGCTAAGGCACAGAAAGTTTAAGTTACTTGCCTCGGATTACACAGTAACTAAACCAGCATGTGACCTCAGGCATTTTGGATCCAGAGACTGTGCCTTTTAACTTTTATGCTCTCTGCCATTAAGGAATATTCATTCGTCACGGTAGACAAAGACAGCATCTATAGTATGAGATAAATTCTACCAGTAATACAGAGTTCCTTGGGAGCAACCAAGGATGATGCCAGGAGATCTAGTTAGGCTGGAGAAGACTTCACAGGTAACATCTGACCTAGTCCTTGCAGAATTAGAAGTTTCTTAGTTGGAAAAGAATGGGAAAAAAGGAATAGCTTGGACACAAGGACAGAATAGACCTTAAAATGAGTGGCTAACTCCCAAGTGTTCAGTAGTGTGGTGAGGCTAGAACTGAGGCCTCCATGGAGAGTGTGGAATAAAGGGAAAGGTAGGGTTGGATTGGGGAAAGCTAGTGAGAGTCTGACCATTGTGGTTAGCTTTAAACACAGACATCATTTTTCTGTTTGTATGTGTTTTATTGAAAAATTTCAAACAGCATAGAAGCAGAGTGATCTATACAAAGAATCCTCATCACCAGAAGCAATAATTGTCCAGGTTTGCTACACCTGCTTTCTTTTCCTTTCCTTTTTTCCTTACTGAAGTTATTTAGAACAAATCCCAGACATATCATTTTACTCCCACAAACTGCAGTGTCTCTAGAAAATACAGTTTACCATATTATACATTTATTAAATTCTGTTCAATCTATAGCCAAATTTCCTTGATTGTCTCAAAATGAAAAAAATTTTTTAAATATTTTATTTCAGAGAGGGTGGGGGAAGGGAGAGAAAAAGAAATATCAGTATGTGAAGGATACATTGATAGGTTGCTTCTCGCAAACCCCCAACTGGGGACCCGGCTGCAGCCCAGGCAGGTGCCCTGACAGGGAATGGAACCAGTGACCCTTTGGTTCATAGACCAGCACTCAATGCACTAAGCCACACCAACCAGGCCTCAAAATGGCTTTTTAAAGTTGGTTTGTAAGAATCAGGGTCCAAACAAATCCACACGTTTTTGGCCACTGTCTTCAATTTCTTGTCATCAGAAGCAGTCTTCCCCACCCCTCGTATTTTCTCACGAGATTGACTTGTTCCAGAAACCAGGTTGACTGTTTCATACTGCCTCACTTCAGGAGGCAAATAATGGTTGCTTATTCCCTTTTTAATGAGGAGCGGGTCCAGGCATTTTGAAGTTTCCCAACAAGGTTCCATACATTGATGCTTGTTGCCTGATTTATGTTACCAGGGGATGCAAAATGGTGATTTTGATCCTCCTATCATTTTTTTCACATTACTAGCTGATAATCTTCTATAAAGAACTCCTTCTCATCAGCTTTTTTCTTTTTGTCACCAGCTATTCTGAATTACACTTCCTACTGAGAAGGCAAGATAAATGCTTCTTACCTCTTGCTAGTTCTCAGGAACTGATCACTAGTTACTTGCAGTTTTGTGCAATGTCTAGTTGATTTTTTTTATGGCTTTCTATTTCTTTTTAAAAATATTACAAACAAACTCTCTTTTTTTTACATTGAGCATACCACCCAAGCATCAAAATTACGCAGAGGTTCAACAGGGTCAGCTCTGCGCTTTAGAAGGGTCAACTGGTAGAGGTTAGAAGATGAGAAGCAGATCAGTTAATAGACTGCCTATCAATCAAAATGACAAGTGCACCTAAATTTTGGTTCAGTAGTTCTAGGAATTTATGCCATCCATGTAGTCACACATTTGAAGTAACAGATACAAGGTGATTTATGGCAGCACTGTTTATGATTGCAAAACAAAACCACCTAAACACCCATTAGTATTTTTTTAAAGATTCAAAAGGGACTAATTAAGTTATACTACATTCAAATAATTAAATACTAAGCAGTCATACCAAAGAATGGAGTTTTTATGTACAGATTATTTTACGGAATAATCTCCAAGGTATACTCCGTTAAAAGAAGCAAAATGCAAAGTGTGTGTAGTTACTGTTTGAATTGAACAGGAAAAGGTATATGTATTTGCCTATGTGTGTAAATACTATTTTGGACCTGTAACAAAAAGCTGCCTGTGTGGATGTGCTGTGGGAGGCAGGAGACAGGTGGGCATCTTCACTTTACACCACAGGTGGCAAACACAAGGCCTGCAGGCGGAATCCAGCCCTCCACCCTGTTTTATCTTTCCCAGCACCTTGTTTTTACCTGGTGGCAGCGCTGAGCTCCTTGCCCCTAGTTAAGTAGTTACATTTATACAGTCCCAAAATTACAGTTGGCCTTTGAGGGCAACTGCAAGGCTGGTGTAGCCCTGGATAAAAGTAAGTTTGACACCTTTGCTTTATATCCTTTGTATCTTGAATTTTGAGCCTTGTGATCTTATTACAAGAACAAATACAATTAATATAAAAAGATTTGGCAACTGTTCAAATTAAAGCCTAATCTGAGGCAAAAGGAATAGAGAGGAATCTACAGAAGCATTTACGATCTTACGTACTGGGGAACCAAGCCTCAGCGGCACCAACTTTGAGCACAAGGAGTTGGTCATAAGCCATACAGCAGCCTTGGCTGGTCTTTAGACCACTAAATTGGGGCAGGAGCGGGGGGCGGGGAGGAATGGGAGACCCTTACTTATTCCAGCTAATAAAAATCTTAGCTAGCTCCTCCGATGCTTTTTTAAACGTTTTGTGTAAACAAAGGAGTTTAATAGGTGAGGTTATTTGGGAAGAGAATAGCTTTACCCCACCCTTTCCATGTGTTTGTACAGCCTGAACCCTCCTATTCCTTTTGTAGACACACGTGAAACAGAGATTTATGTGCTTCAGAAAAGAGTCGAATTTATTACATTCTTTTTCACATGCATCCCACCTCCCAGTGAGGGAGTGGGGCAAAACCAACGACAAAACCCAAGGTCCAAGCCAGAGTCTCACTCGACTATAGTGTCCCCACTATAGAAAAACGTCAGGTTTTTCTATTCCTGCTCCATCCCTTTCCTGTCCTTTTCCCAAGCCCCCTTTCATCGCGTTAGTGTCTCACGTTCATCCTGGACTTCACTAGTGGTTGGATCGGCGGGAGGGTAGGGGGTGGGGTTGAATGCCCCACGGCGGAAGCCAGAGTCCTCTCCAGGCGGCCCGCCGCGAGGATTCCTTTGTCTCTCAGCCTCCGTCTTCGGCTCGCCCGGCGCCGGGCTTGCAGGTAAAGACTCACATCCGGCCTAGCCCAGCCCGCCACAGGCCCCTTAGTCCTGAAGGAAATCCAGGATTCAGCGTTCCGGAAAAACAGCACGCTCAAGTATCGCGTAGAGACCGCGCACGCGTCAATCTTACCTTCTGTACACTGCAATTCCCATAAGGCCGTGCAGCGTCTTCGACGCCGCGAAAGTCCAGGAGCATCGCCGGCTCTGAAAGGGTACGGAACTCTCGCCGCACTGCATTATGGAATACCTAGTGAAATAGAGAACGTCTTCGGGCTCAAACTCCGGACCAAGCTCACGTGTTTGCCTTGTGCACTGGCGTCGACGACCGGGGTGGGGCATCAATGAATTGTAGCTACCGGATTGCGTCATAAAGCCGCGACCAGACGGGCGGCGCCATCTTCGAACTTGGACTTCCGGAAGGACTTTGGTTGAGGGTGAGTGTACCGCCATGGGGTGTGCGGGGGGGTCCCGCGATTACTCCTCCTCCTTTTTCTGTAGCGCTAAGATATTGGCTCCGCTATTCCATCTCTGCACAGCATCGCGACCTCCAGCCCCTGGGCTGCTACAGAAACCATCATGCTCCCCACTTCCTTCCCCACAGTGGCAAGAGTGCATCACCCATCTCTGCTAACCAAGGGTCTTGCCTTCTTCCCCCACGCGGTGTCCGTAACACGACATCCTGTGTCCCGGCTTCGGTGCTGCTTACATTAATTACCTCCCTCGACTCTGCGAACCTACAGTAAGTTCTCAACCTTAGAAATTCAGGGCTGACCTCAGGCACGGGCTAGTGGTGAAAGCTGCTCCCACGCCCAGGACTGAGGGGGGGCAGATAGTCACCCCTATAGTAGTTACGGGTCAGTCTTTTCATTCTGCTGTGTCCCAGCCTCTTCTTCGTTGAGGCTCTTCGAACCCTGGGGGTTGTGCCCCGCGCGCTCTAACCTCATTGGCGCAGTCAAGGGCCAGTTACGTTTCCCTGTTTAGCCCTTTAATTCCTTGGCAAGTTGGCTCTCTGCTAGGGAAGGCAGAGGTGACGACTTCAACCCCACACAGTGATAACTCACTTTGTTAACAGTGGTGTAGCGTATGGCCAAACCTCTTCGCCCCAGCAGCATATTGTTACACAAACTTAAGGCATTCCTGTGCCATCCTCGATTTTTGCCGTCCATTTTCACCAACTGTACTATTATTTTCTTAATATGTTTTATTTATTTTTAAAAGATTTTATCTATTTTTAGAGAGGGGAAGGAGAAGGAGAGGGACAGCAAGATAGATGTGAGAGAAACATCCATCAGTTGCCTCTTGTACTTGCCCCGACCGGGGACCCAACTGCAACCCAGACATGTGCCCTGACGGGAACCAAATTGGTGACCTTTCATTTTTCAGGAGGATGCCCAACCAACTGAAGCACACTGGTCAGGGCACCAGTGTTCTTTGAATTGATTTATTTTTAAAGTTTAAGTGCTTTAGTCTCCATCTAAGCAACATAGTTGAAACCATGGGTTTCATGGGCTTGTGACAGTTTTGTTTTGTTTTTTAACAAGTTAAAATAAAAACACAGTCAGATACACTTGTTAAATTTTGTACTACTAAAATCACCTTGCGTACCACCAGGTGTGCCATAGGAACACCTTAGGAAACTGTGTTAGACATAGAGTTGAAAGTGATTGCATATTTGAGGAACAGTGTCATCTAATTATTTTCCTTGGCCCGGGTCAGGCAGGCATCTTGGAGTATCTTGGGAACTGGACAAGTTGGGGTGCAAATGTAAACTTTTATAAACTCCAGTACAAATTTGTTAAACATTTCTTCCTTTACTTGTGTCCAAATTTTGTATTGTGAAATCATAAATGGAAATTAACCACCATACCCTGCTGCTTGCTGCCTTCTATATGAAGTGAATCTTTGGAAGGGATTTTTGTACCTTGAGAAGTTAGTCATTCAATCAACATAGTCTAATTATTACATTTACCATGTAGCACGGTTCTGCATACAATAGTGAATCAGATAGGCAAGATCCCTATCATGAAACTTTCAGGGATGATAGATAGGAGTAAGTAAATACTCATACCTCTTATCATAAGAAAATTCTAGACAGACTGAAGGGCTACATGTAAGATTCGAATTTAGAAAAAAGTATTAGAAGAAAATAAAATAGGATACGTGCATGTCACTGGGGTAGAAAATGCCTTTTTAAGACACAAGAAACAGAAGCCGAAAAGATAAGATTGAGAATTTTAACTCATAGTATTTAACTTCGGTTTAGGAAGAACATTATAAACAAAGTTAAAAGAAAAGTAGGTACAGAAAATATTTGCAACATAAACCACAAAACTCCACAGATCAGTAAGGAAAAGATCAATTTGCCCTATTAGAAATATGGGCAATTATAGGTACAGATGGTTCATAAAAGACATATAGATATCCAACATACAAAAAGAAATTAACTCAATTATCAGGTCAGAAAATAAAGAATTCTTTCACCCATCAGTTTGGCAAAAATTAAAAATGGGCAGGAGTGTGTTAAAATGGCTAGGTATAATTTGTGGGAATATATATTTGTTTTTATTTTGGTGAAGTGTATGGCAGTATCTGTTAAATTTTTAAATGTGCATACCCTTCAACTCAGTTCAGAATTCCACTTCAGATGCTCATTCTAGAACAATGATTTCTCATTAATGAAGAGATCTGTGCTAGAATATGCACTGCGTAATTGTTTACAATAGTATTATAACCCAATTGTACTTAAATGGAGAATATCTAAGTAAACTATAATTCTGTAGAACACCATATAGTAACCAAGAAGAATGAGATAAATATATGTGTCCTGATATGGAGAATTTTTAAGACATATAGTATAGAAATTCTCTTGGCTTGTCTCCATTTAACTTTCCTATGTTCATTGACATTCTCCATTTCCTTTGTAAAGCATACAGATCCCATGGCACACTGAATGGTGGGAGCCACCTAGGGTTTTCTCCTATGGACCTGATCACTGTATCTCCACTAGTCGAGTTAAATGCTTGCCAAGTCGTTGTATTGGTCCCCGAATCTGTTTATGTCCATTAGTTTGTCATTATGTTTATATAATTGTGTTTTATATTTAAATTTTAAAGAAATTTGAGTATGAAAGAATTAACATCTATTAAAACTAAGTTGAAACGTGGGAGATACACAGATATTTTACTGTTACTCTTTATATTCTACATATATTTATAAATATTTTGTATCACCTAAAAGTTTTGTAAAACAATTCTAAAAGAGAAAAGAAAGCAAACTAAGTTGAATGCTTTAGAAACACAAAAGAGATAACTTTGCAAACAAGCAAAAAAAGCTGCTGAATAGATGTGAGAGAGATAATTGTAGAAGATTGAGGAGCATTTGTAAAAAAATCTGAAACATTACTGCACTTGAAGTACTTCTCAAGAAAAGAGAATGTTTCAAGAAAATAATGGTAAGTAGCCTTGGTGCTGCTGAGAGGTTAAGCTAAATAAGGCCAAGAAGTGTCAAGTGCATTAATTGACAGTAGTTACTGATGACTTTTAGCTTCCAGAATGAGTTGAGGACAATATCCTAGTTAAGAGGAAGCAGGGTAATTAAAATGTAAGGGCAGATAACTCTTTCAAAAATTTGACCGTGAGAGGGAGGAGGGAGATGTTAGCTGGAGGAGGAATATGGGTCGAAGGATAATTGTATGTGTGTTAAGATGAGTATGGTAAACATATTTAAATGCTCTTTGGAAGGAACCCATGAAAAGGAAAAGGATAAATGGCTAGTTTCCATAAAGGGGAAATTGAGGCCTCACCCTAGTGGAAGGTGTGGCCTTAGAAAGTGGATGAGGGAGCATTTCAGATGCAGAGAAGTTTAGGCTACTGGACCAGAAATCTAAGTATTTCCCATATAATGGCTTTGGGTTTTGTTTCAGAAGCCAGAGGCAAAGTCTCCTGCTGAGAACCAGGGGATCAGACAACAGAAGAGAGGAGGTGAGACTGACTAAGAGAGAAAGTGTGATTACTAGCCCTTGGGCATCTTAGATACACACAATGGAGAAGATTGGTGATTGGTTCATCCAGGGCTTGAATTTTGCCAGAACTGTGGACTTCTGGACGGAAAAGGAAGTTCGTAATGACAAAAAGAGTCTGATTAAAATAAAGAAATCTAAGCTAGACTCCATGTGGTTGCCATAGGGAGATTGGAGGGATCACTGGATAGTGGCTAGATAATGGTTGAAGAACAGATACAATGGCAGTACTTGAGTCATCTAGCTTAATGAAGGGAGGTTGTGATCAGATAGTGGCTGTCCTAGTGGTTTGGAGGTTAAAAGGTTTTATGTGATGTCAAGGTCCAGAGTGTGACAACGGAGTGATTAGCAGTGCTTTAGCTGAATGTTACAAGCTTCAAAGAAACAAGGTTTTTACAAGAGGAGGACTATTTGTTCAGAAGCACATTGGAGAGGAATTGAGAAGACACCAATCCTACTTTCTACCCTGGGGTGTGTGGGATGTGAGAGAATGAGCACCCTCCACTTGAGAGCCCAGAAAGCTAGAAATTTTATTTTTGGAAATTTATCATCTGAGATTCTGAATATGACTTAAGTCTTGTTGATCAAACATGCTCTTGGAGAACTCAAATTCGGACCTGAGATTAGAGAGGAGAGAGGCAGGCCAGCAGGTATGCATTTTGCTTGTACAGATTGTGGCAATTAAATGGTTCTGGCTTTGGGAGCCAGAAAAGGGTCTTCCCCATTTACTTGGTCACTTTCCGTTTGCAGGGGCAATTTGGCTGTGGACCCATCAGCTATGGCAGGGCTTTTTGATTCAGCAAGTGGGTCTCCATCATGACATAGCAGAGGCCATGTGTTTCTTGAATCGGCAGCTGTAAAACAGATTTCCAATTTGACAAGCCCTTATTCCTAAACTTATTTTTCCTCCCAACCCTCCCAGTGATCTACGCAGGTGATTCTCAAAACTCAAATGTGCATTAGAATCTCCTGAAGGGCTTGTTATAACTAGTGCGGCCCCCGGGTCCCAGAATTTCTGATTCAGTAGGTCTAGGAGTTTTAACAAACTGGAAATTGGAGTTTTAACAAATTTTCAAGTGATGCTGAGACTGTCAGTTCTGGGACCAACTTTGAGAACCACTAATGTGAACCATTTAATACTCTTTACAGGGGTCCCCAACCTGCAGGCCGCGGACCAGTACCGGTTCAGGCCCATTAGGAACAGTGTCACACAGCAGCAGGTAAGTTTGAATGTAATGTTCTTGAATGGTCCCTAAACATCCCCCTCCACCCCTGCCCCAGTCTGTGGGAAAATTGTCTTCCATGAAACTGGTCCCTGGTGCCAAAAAGGTTGGGCACTGCTGTTTTAATAAATCCCTTGTAGCTTGAACTGACTAGAGAGGATTCTGTTCTGTGCAGCTGAACCTTGGCCAATAGAGAAGGCAGTAATAATTTTATTCACATTTTCTTTGTCCTTACCTACTTGAATTGCCAATGATTGAAAGAAGTAGTTCTTGTATTTCCTAAAGATTTTGCTTTATGTATTTTGATGGTATGTTATGTGATGTCTAAAGGTTGGTGACATATCTTTTATATGAAGTTTGTTCATTATAAAGTACTCCCATTTTTGTCCCATTTAATATTTTTCCTCTTGACTTTAACTTTGTTATTACCATCAAAATTCTTTTTTTCTTTTTGCTTACGTTTAACTTGTATATTTTTTATTTAATTTATATTTTATTGTTTATGCTATTACAGTTGCCCCAAATTTTTCTCCCTTTGTCTCCCTCCATCCAGACCCCCATCACTCCCTCAGGCAATTCTCCCAGCATTGTCCGTGTCCATGGGTCATGCATATATGTTCTTTGGCTACTATATTCCCTATATGTACTTTACATCCCCTGACTATTCTGTAACAACCAATTTGTACTCAATCCTTTAACCTGTTCCCCATCCCCTGACCACTTTCCCATCGGGCAACTATTAAAATGTCCTCTGTGTCTTTGATTCTGTTTCTGCTCTGCTTATTTATTTTGTTTTTTAGATTCAGTTGTTGATAGATACATATTTACTGACATTGTATTATTAATGTTTTTGATCTCCTTGTTCTTAAAGAAGTCCCTTTAACATTTCATATAATAATGGTTTGGTGACAATGAACTCCTTTAGCTTTTTTTTTTTTGTCTGGGAAGCTCTTTATATGTCCTTTGATTCTAAATGATAGCTTTGCTGGGTAGAATAATCTTGGTTGTAGATACTTGCTTTTCATCACTTTGAATATTTTTTGCCAATTCCTTCTAGCCTGCAAAGTTTCTTTGGAGAAATCAGCTGACAGTCTTATGGGAGATCCCTTGTAGGTAACTAACTGCTTTTCTCTTGCTGCTTTTAAGATTTTCTCTTTGTATCTAACCTTTGGCATTTTAATTATGATACGTCTTGGTGTGGGCCTCTTTGGGTTGTCTTGTTTGGGACTGTCTGTGCTTCCTGGACTTGCATGTCTATTTCCTTCACAAAGTCAGGGGAGTTGTCTGTCATTTTTTCAAATAGGTTTCCAATATCTTGCTCTCTCTCTTCTCTTCTCTTTCTGGCACACCTATGATGCAAATGTTGTTGTTGAAGTTGCCCCTGAGGCAACTATCTTCATTTTTTTTTAATTCCTGTTTCTTGCTGTTTTTATTAGTTGTATTTGGCTTTGTTATGTTCTAAATCACTGATTTGATTCTCGGCTTCATCCACTGTACTGTTGACTCCCTGTAATTATTCTTTATTTCAATTAGTGTAGTCTTTGTTTCTAACTGCTGCATCTGGTAGATTGCTTGTCTCTCTTTTGTTTAGTTCTTTTTCTGGTGTTTTGTTCTGGTCTTTCACTGGGGGCATGTTTCCTCATCTCCTCATTTTGGCAGCCTCAACGTGTTTGTCTCTATGTATTAGGTAGAGCTACTGTGACTCTGTGTCTTGGTAGTGTGACCTAATGTAGTGGGTGTCCTTTAGGGTCCAGTGGCACAGCCTCTCCTATCACCTAATCTGGGTACTCCAGGTGCGCCCACAGTGTGTGCTGTGCATACCGTCCTATTGTAGTTGAGCCTTAATTGCTGTTGGCATGTCCAAGACCAACCAAGGCCTGTGTTCTGTCTGGGGCCATCCAGCATATGCTAAAAAGTGATTTGCAAATGGCTGCTACTTGTGCTGGGCTTGGAGGTGCCAGGTGGGGCCAAGCTGTGAACCAAAGCCGGCTGCTGATAGTGCTGGGCCTGAGGCCACTTATGGGTATGCGGTTTGGTGAGGCCAGATGCTGCTTATTTGAGAGAGTTTAGGAAAATCTGAAGCATGAGCCAAGATAAACCATTTGTGTAGAAAAGCACTGGAAACAGCCTGGTTGGTCCTGAAAGTTGGGTGGGACTGAGCCTCAGGGAATCACCAACATGGGGCAAACAGTGTGAGCCTGGTGGATAGGGCATCAAATATGTCACAGGGCCTGCCGGTTCTGTGGGGGCCTGCCGGTTTCTGTGGGAGCTCAGAAAACGATCAGTGAATGGCCTCTGCCTGCACTTATGTCTGGGAGAAAGGTGCCTTCTAGTTCTCCTCCTGATGTCAGACAATTCGGTTACCCTCCCTTATGTCTCTAGTGCCTTTTAAGCTGTTGTCCCTACGTTGGGGCTCAGAGGGAATGAGTCTGAGTAACTCTGTGTGTGGGCCCTTTAAGAGGAACTGTCTGGGACTCCAGCAGTTTCCGTCTTCCTCAGGCCCAATCCCACTGGTTTTTACAGCCAGAAGTTATGGGGACCTATCTCCCTGGCCCTGGAAACCGGGCTAGGACTACTTGCTCTGAGATACCCTTCCCGATTTTTATCTGTCACACTTGGTGTGGGATGAGCCTGTTCTGTGTCTCTGCCCCTCCTACCAGTCTTGATGAGGTTTCTTCTTTAATTCCATAGTTGTAGAACTTCCATTCAACTCAATTTCTGGTGGTTACGAATGATGCTTGTTCTGTAGTTAAGTCGTAGTTTTGATATGTTGCCCTTTATATTTTAATTCATCCTTTTACTTTCAGCTTTTTGAGTTCTTTTAGATACCTCTCAAAAAGCATACAGTTGTTTGGCTTTTTAAATCAACCCAAATCTTTTAATGGATGAATTTATCTGATATATGTTTATTGTTTAATAAATGTTTTGTCTTGCTTTGCCATCTTAATGGGGTTGTATGTTTGTGTGTGTGTCCTTTATTTTTAATCTTTTATGTTGATTGTATGGTCTTGCTAAAAAATTCCTTCTGGTTCTTATGGCCTACAGGGTGTTTCGGAAGCAATATGGTATACTACTGTTTTTAGTTCTATTAAACATCTAAATGGTATTAAAAACATCTATATGTTTTCAGTTTACCAAGCTTAGAAATAAAATTAGGATACTTGTTCTTTTGTTTTAGTCCACTACAACCAGAATACTGATATTTTTACATTGTGGGGCATTGAAAATTTTTAAGTGAGAGTGTGTTTTATAGCTGTAGTTATCATGGTTGTTGAAATTCAATTGATGTACCATTGTTAAATGTTTGCTTCCAATTTTATACCACAACTTCTCCTTTAGAAAGTTCTTTATATTGATTTATCTTTCATTGACTAAAGTAAGGGTGCGTCAGTTTTAAATGTCTAGAAACTTGCACATTGAGAATGTCATCCTGTTGCTTTTACATGAATGACATCCCAGTTAAGTAAAAAATTCTTTTGCCCTGATTGGTGTGGCTCAGTGGGTCAGGCCAGTCAGTGTTTCTCTTGCACATTGATGTTTCTCTTCCTCTCTTTCTCCCTCCCTTCCCTTCTCTCTAAAAATTAAAAAAATAGAAAGAAAAGAAAGAATAGTCTTGATCCTCTTAGTGTTTCTTTATCTTCTAGAATCATTTGTTTCTGAGAACTCTGAGGCTGACCTGATTTTTATCCTCTTTGTAGGAGAAATTTAGTATTTTCATTAAGATAATTCTTGATCTTGATAATTCTTTATTGATTTTTATTTCTCTTTTACACTGTATGCCCTTTGGATCTATAGACTGAGGTCTTCTTTTATTTCAGGAAAGTATTCTTTTTTATTTCAGGAATATTTTTGTAAAATTTTTGTAGGTTTTTGTTGTTGCTGCCATTTTTTATCTCTCTTTAGGAGCGCCAACTGTTCATATGTTGGCTTCCTACTTTCTATTTTCCATGTGTATCATCTTCACACTAAGTACTTTTACTCTTTGCAACCTGTGTGGTTTTTCTCAAACCCATCCTTCATATCACTCATTTTCTTTTCAGCAGTATAGTTTCAACATTTTGCTTTCATTTCTATGATTTTATTCTTTTACTCAGTTTCTTTCCTTATGATTTTTTTACCTTGCCATTGTCTTATCTCTACTTTGATCTCTTGTTTCTTGAATTCCACAGACTCTGGGGTTTTTTTGAAAATACAAATTCTATTGGGGAAAAAAATTTTCTGTTTCCTGGAGTCTTTCTTTGAAAGGGTGTTTTTCATTTTTTTCGTGTGTATGTCTTTATTTTCCTTCAGTAGTATCTGTGCATAGGTTCCATTTAGATCCTTTTTGTTTATTACTAATTTTGAATGGAGTAGCTCTGTCAGGGATTGCTGTTTACCAGAGCACAATTCAGGTAGATTTTCACTGACCTCATTTGACTTTGACATTGTTATATTCTATCTTCAGCATGTGATGTTATGTTACATCCTTAGCATCTGGGTTAGGGGGTTGGCTATTGATAGTTTATAATCCACTTAGACTATAGCTTCTTCAAGAGAGACAGTTGTGAATTTTAATTTGTGTTACATTTCTTATGGTTCTTTTATCAGCAAACTTTTCTATTGAGGCCAGTGACTTTTTTTATCCTTAAGACATATACAGACCTATGCGGGGGTCCCTCCTCAGATTTGAGTTATTTCTTTCCCTTTGTCGCAGACAAGCAGGTTATTCTGGCCAAAAACTGTGCTCTTGCAGAGTTCTGTGTTGCTCAGGTTTTTGGTTTGGTTGTCAGTGTTTTGTTTATCTCTGTCAGTTTACTTTGGTCCACAGTTGCACGGCTCATTTCCTAGGTTTGAAGAAAATGAAGATTCATGACCATTTTTTAGTCTATTCTTCATTGAGGGAAAAGTCTCTTAATGTAGTAGGATATTTCTTAGTCGTCTCAAGGCCTACCACCTCCCCTGCTCACATAAAAGATTGATGACAGGGCACTAGAGAACTCTTTTCCTAATTTTTAAATAAATCTGTTCCTTGACTAATACTAGCAAAGATGGATGTTAGCTCTAGGCATTTACTGCAATAGGCTTACAAGAAACTTTATGAGCTTTAAATTAAATTATGTTAATAAGTCTTAGTACAGTGAGTGCTTGGCACATAGCAAGTATTTAATAAATGGTAGCTTTATTACTGTTTGTTTATCATCAGCTCCAAGAGCATGTAGGTTTCGTGAGGGCAGGGACCTTATTTGTCTTGCTTATTGCCACATCACCAGTTCCGAGAACAGTGCCTGACATATAAATGTTTAGGAATTGTTGAATGAATAAATGATCAGGAGGTTTAGGTTTCTTGTTGTAGGAGGGGCATGAGGGGAAGAAAGTAGATAACTCTGAGCCAGTACCAATAGCTTTTGCCGCCTTCTCATTTGTATGTCTCTGTGTGCAGGGACAGCCATTGTAGGGGGTGCTGATGGATACCTGCGGGGTCGGCTGTGTTGCCCTGGGGGACGCCGGCCCCGTGGGGAACATGACTGTAGTAGGATCTCCTGGACAAGAGGTGCTAAACCAACTTGATGTCAAGACCACTTCAGAAACAACCAGAACAGAAGCTTCCATAGAGATGTCTTTACCTACCCCTTTGTCTGGATTTGAGGATTCTCTTGATGAGAAAAAGTTCCTTCCAGACCCGGAAAGCCTTTCTAGATTGGAACAGCAAGGTATGTAACTTGTCCTTCCATCTTTTTCTCTCCCCGTGCTTAGTGTAAGATGAAAGAGAACAGGTTGAACTCAAAATTCTTACAAACCTGGGTATGATGAAGTCTGTTCTAAAGAAGTTTGAGCTCAGGCCCCATCTCATAGACCCGTGTTCTTCTCTACAGATCTTTCTTCAGAGATGTCAAAGCCCAGGGCCTCAAAGCCTGGCCGGAAGAGAGGTAGTAGGACACGGAAGGGCCCCAAAGGGCCCCAACAACCTAATCCACCAACAGCCCCTCTGGTTCCTGGTCACTTAGAGCAAGCCAACCCTCTGTCCACCCCCATGCCTAAGAAACGAGGTCGAAAGCCCAAGGCAGAGCTGCTGCTGCTGAAGCTCTCAAAAGGCCTAGATCAGCCAGAGTCTCCACCTCCAAAGAGACCCCCTGAGGACTTCGAGACCCCGCCTGGGGAACGACCCCGCCGAAGGGCTGCCCAAGTGTAAGGATTGAGGCACATCTTGGTGCAGGGGCTGGGGTAACGGGATCAGGGTGGGTCAGGTGATGTAGAGAAGGGAAAACCGTGATGAGGCGTCACGTAAGCGGGGTTGGTGTCTGGGTCCCGGGGACTTGAGCAATCTTCTGGCTTTTACCACAGCAACTTTAATCTGTTGCTAGCCTCGTCTAAGAGGTTTCTTTCTGTACTTTGTATCCTGTCACATTTTTTCACATTTTCCCCCAGGTCTTCATTATAATTTTGCCGGCCAATATATATCAGTATATATGTGCTTTCCCTTTTGTTTTCTTTGCCATTGGTGATTTTTGACTGTGATAGAGTGAAAAGTGCTTGGGACTTGGAATCAGAACTGGTTTAGGTCTCACATATGTTACCTGAATCATCTTGGTCAAGTCACTTAACTTTCCTGGATTTCTGTGTCTTCATCTGTCAAATAGGAAGGGGTAATTAGTAGCTACCTCACAGGGTCACTGGGAGGATCCACTGAAATAAGAATCAGTCAAGTGTCTGGAAAAGGGGACTCTTAGTTAAGTGTCTGTTACGGCTCTGACTCTGCCCTATCCTGCAGGGCACTTCTGTATCTTCAGGAACTGGCTGAAGAGCTTTCAACAGCCCTGCCCGCTCCAGTGTCCTGTCCTGAGAGCCCCAAGGTGAGCAGCCCCACCAAACCAAAGAAAACCGGGCAACTGTCAGCCTGTCAAGGTGGAGAAGAAGAGGCTGACACTGCACAAGATGAAGACTTTGTGCTGAAGGTCGAGGCTGAAGATGGAGAAGAAAGTGAGGCCCCAAGTGAGAGCTCATCCGAACCTGAGCCTGTCGTGCCCCGAAGCATCCCGCGCGGATCCACTTCAGGGGTAACTGAATGGACAAGAAAGTGGATGGGGAAACAGTGGGGTTATCAGGGGGTCGAGAGGGTGCCTGGCAGGAAAGCTTTGGCCTAGTAACTCTAATGGCCAAAAGAGTAAAAGAAGAAAGGGACTACTTCAAATACACTTAGGATTGCAGGGGTTGAGGGTGAGTAAACAAGTTCGTTCAGTCATGTATTGAGCATCTACTCTGTACTAGGAAACACAGATGGGGAAAAGACAGAGTCCTGCCTCAAAAAGTTCAGCGTGATAAATGCTAGACCAGGAACGAACAAAATATTTCAGGTATATAGGGGAGGGGTGTTTAACTGCTTAGGCTTCGCAGAGTAATGATAGTTCAGCTAGGTCTTGAAAGGTAAATGGAAGTTGGCCAGAAAGATTGGTTCTCCCAGAAATTGATTATGGCTACAGCATAAGGCCTGGGGTAAAGTAGTGGAGAGAGTACATAGAGAGGGTAAAAGGACTAAGGTTGGTAGGAGCCAACAAAGGTATGTGTTTGTTAAATCGTGGTAAATTGACGTAACTGGAAACTTACCATTTAAAAATGTATAGTTCAGTGGCATTTAGTGCATTCACAATGTTGTGCAATGATCATCACTGTCCATTTCCAAGACTTTTTCATCATCCCAAGTAAAACTCTATACAACCAAGGTTTTTAAGTAGGAAAATAACATGGTCAGTTAGGAAAACAGGTCAATATGCTGTTGATGATTAAGTGACAGCTTCGGCGATCTAGGTGAGAGATCGTGAGGGCCTGAATCGAGTAGTGAAGGAAAGAAGGTGGCTGGTGCCAGGGGGCAGATTCAAGAGGAATACGAGAGAATTAAAGGCACCTGGGAATTGAAGGGAAAGAAGGAGTGGGAGGTTCCAGTTTAGATGGTGCTCTCAGGCTCTGAGCCTGGGACCACAGGAAGAGTGGGGCCGCAGGGGTGGTGAAGGTGAGCGGAGCAGGTGGGGAGCTCACTTTCTGACATGCCACAGGAGGTGCCCGTGACCATCAGCCATCCTTCTGAGGACATCTGGTCACCATTTACAGGGTGGGGAAAAATAGGTTTACAGTTGTTTGCATGGAAAATAATACAATACTTAGTACATGACACAAGAATAAACTCTGTTTAGCATACTCATAAATGTAAACCTACTTTTGCTCCATGCTGTCTATGGGACCAGTGCCTGTCTTAAGTGCAGCATTTAAGGGAGCACAAAATCCTTTAGACATCAAGATAAATTTTTGATACAACATGTTTAAAAATCAAAATTAATTTAACAAATCTATAATGACCAAAATGCTTGATGTTAAATAAAGATAGGAACTGTATTGCTGAATTTTGTTTTTGCCTTGGGCCCTAATATGTCTCAGCACCACTGAATGGGTCTAGAATTTCTAGAAAAGTTGATATGTAGTAAAGTTTGAGTTTACTAAAATGTAAATTTGATAAACCGTAATGATGGTAGTCACACTTGATAATCAGGTATAATGATGGGGCACGGGGTGAAATTACCAGCACTGCATGTATAGAGGGTTGAGCGGGAGTCAGGAGGTCTCTGGGAAATACCATCATGAACAAAATCTGTCGGAGGAGGGAAAGCTGGTGAAGGAATATGAGAAAGGTGGGAGGAATAAGGAGAGACTACTCTGCAGGGCAGGAGTTTTAAGAAGTAAATGGGAGTCCTGTAAATCAAGTGCATGGAGATGTCAAGGAAGATGATCAAAGATAACAGGTTTTGCAGGTTTGGTGGAGGAATAGGAGTAAAAGGTAGAGAAGTCATGGTTAAGACATAGATTTAAGATTCTGATGGGGCAAAGGGTAGAGAGGAAGTGGTCCCAATAAAAGTAAAAGCTGGGAAAGCTGTCTCTTGGGGACTTTATCCAGCCTAGAAAATCCTCCCCCTTACACTTCCCTCGTTTGGTCCCCAGAAGCAGAAGCCACATTGCCGGGGCATGGCTCCCAATGGCCTACCAAATCACGTCATGGCTCCTGTTTGGAAGTGCCTGCATATGACCAAGGACCTGTGAGACTTGGGGAACGGGCTGGGGGTGAGGGGCTGGGGGGTGGTGGAGCACAGAGGATGATCTAGAAGTGGGGCTGTGGGAAAGAGGGAAGGCACTCACAGGGCAGAACACCGAGGGTGTTCATAAGTAAATGGCACTGTTGCCCTGACTGGTATGGCTCAGTTGGTTGGGCATCGTCCTGTAGACCGAAAGGCCACTAGTTCTAGTCCTCATCAAGGTACATGCCTGGGTTGTGGGACAGGTTCCCTGTTGGGGGAATGCTAGAGGCAGCCGATTGATTTACCTCTCACACGTTGGTGTTTCTGTCCCTCTCTTTCTCCCTCCCTTCCCCTCTTTCTAAAAATAAAAAAATTAAATCTTTAAAAAAATTAAATAAATGAACAGCACTGCTCCAAAGGCAAGAGCTATAGAGCTATGCTATCCAATATGGTAGCTACTAGCTGCATGTGGCCATTTAAAATTAGATGTCCAGTTTCTTGTTTGTTCTAACCCCATTTCAAGTGCCCAGCTAGCAGCTCGTGCACTGGACAGATAATAGGTCACTTCCATCATCACAGAAAGTTTTACTGGGCAGCGCTACTCTAGAATTTATCTCCTTCATTAATGCTGCTTCTGTTCCTTCAGCCGAGAACAGAAGCATTCATACTGGGAGTTTGCAGAATGGATTCCTGTAGCCTGGAAGTGGCACTTGTTATCTGAACTGTAAGTTGAAGAGACATCTTTGAAGCCTTGGAGGGGGAGATACCACTATGGATGGAAGGGTGACTGAGGACTCAGGATTTATGATGGGAATCCTAGAATGGGAGAAACTCTTCCAGACTCAGGCTGTTGTTTTCTTGCCTTCCCCTAGTGAGGCAGCTCCCTACCTGCCCCAGGAGGAGAAGTCTCCACTGTTTTCTGTACAACGTGAAGGACTTCCAGAAGATGGCACACTCTATCGAATAAACAGGTGACGATGACATCAAAAGGGATTGCATCTCTTTTCCTGATCCTGTGAGACAGAAACAGGAAGAATGAATGTTGAAAGGGATGACAGATTGGCCCTGTTCTTCCCCTGATGCTGGCCCAGTTGCTCCCAAGGGTCAGAGTCTTAGGTAGATCTGGTCATTGCCCTCTGATTTGCAGTGCTCATTGCTGCTGGCCAGACTGAGGGAAGCCAGGGAGACTGAGGGTCAGACCTGTTTACGAGGTCTTACCCACTCAATTCATCTGGCCCTACAAGAACACTGTAGTAACCGGAATGCACAACCTGACATCTTTGAAGGTGAAGGAAAGGAAGGAGGTACAAACGGTGGCTAGACGTGTTCTCACCTATAGACTGTTCTTGATATTCTGGCCCTTGCTTAAGCCAGTTTTCACTAGCTTCTGGTGGAGTTCCCATTCTATCCTCAATGTCTTTTTCTTTTTTCTTAATTTTTTTAGAGCTGCTCAGGTTCACAGGAAAATTAAAAAGAAGGGACAGAGATTTCTCATATACCCCCTGTCCCTACTCATGCATAGTGTCTCCCACTATCAACATCCCCTACCAGAGTTGATGAACCTATTCAGTCAATGAACCTACATTGACATACCATAATCACTCAAAGTCCGGAGTTTACGTTAGGGTTCACTCTTGGAGCGTACATTAAGTGGGTTTGAACACATGTCTATTAACTTGTATTTATCATTCTGGTATCACAGAGTGTTTTCACTGCTCCAGAAATCCTCTGTAGTCCACCTGTTAATCCCTTTTACCCCAACCCCTGGCTATCACTGATCTTTCGATTATCTCCATAATTTTGCCTTTCCAAGAATGTCATATAGTTGGAATTATACAGTGTTGGCCTTTCGAAATGGGCTTCTTTAACTTAGTAATATGCTTTTAATGTCTTTTCATTTCTTTTTAATACAAAATAATACTTTATTGATGTAGCACAGTTTATCCATTCACCTATAAAGTTACTACCTTTTATTAACTCCTTTTTTCATCCCCTCTTTGACTTTTCTCTAGATTTAGTTCAATCACAGCACACCCAGAGCGCTGGGATGTGTCCTTCTTCACAGGGGGACCTGTCTGGGCTCTGGACTGGTGCCCAGTGCCAGAGGGGGCAACAGCCTCGCAGTATGTGGCCCTTTTCTCCAGCCCTGACATGAATGAGACACATTCACTCAGCCAGCTTCATTCAGGCCCTGGGCTGCTCCAGCTCTGGGGCCTTGGGACCTTACAGCACGAAAGCTGGTGAGGTGGGGCTGGGCCTTTGCCATGGGAGGGTGGTTGAGGATAGAGAAGGATGGTGCTGGGCAGAGTCCGGGTTGGGAGGAGGGCTTGGATGGAATGAGATAAAGGGACACAGGCTCTGGCAGCCCTGGACCCCTTCTTTCTACCCATTCTCCCACATGGTTTTTCTTCTCAGTCCTGGCAACAGGGCTCACTTTGTCTATGGGATCGCTTCTGACCACGGCTGTGTCTGGGACCTTAAGTTCTGCCCCAGTGGAGCATGGGAACTTCCAGGCACCCCTCGGCAGGTACCTCCCAGTTGATTTTTAATGGCCCTAGGACTCAGAGCCAGGACAAAGAGGCACTGGGTGCTCCCAGAGTTGGAGGAACTGAGTTTGGAGGGTGGTGGATGGCGTTTTTCCCAGCAAGTTCTTATCATACCTTCAAAAATCAGAACCTCAAGAGTTTTCTGAGAGGCCTCTAAAGGCAGCAAGCCTCAGTGCAGGTCTGGTCTCACCTTTAGGCTCCTCTCCTGCCCCGGCTGGGTCTCTTGGCTCTGGCCTGCTCAGACGGGAAGGTGCTGCTGTTCAGTCTGCCTCATCCTGAGGCCCTGCTGGCACATCAGCCCCCGGGTGAGTAGCACAGCAAGGGGAATGGGGCTTTTGTAGCGGTGGCCAGACTTTGTAGGGCCTGTCCATCTTCTCTGAAACTCCCCTAGGCCCACTCTCTCTAGTGCAGAGTCTTCCACAGTCACACTGCCCATCCTGACTTCACACGCTTTTGTTCTTCACCTCTCTGCAGCAGCCTGCGGTTATTGTTCTTTTGCAGACTTATAACTGCACTCTTCCAGCACATTACCTTTATCTCCCGTTCTTCTCTGTTCCCCTGAGCTTTTAGGCCTCTTTCTCTTGCTGACACAGTTGATTGACTGTGTGAAGAGCTGCTAAAGGCTCAGGCTGACAGATGGGCCTTGTCTCCCCTGCCATACTCTTAATCTTGTCTTCAGCCTCTCCTGCCCTCACCGCCACTCATACACAGAAACACACTCTCTTTGTTGTGAAGAGAGGGAGAAAATACAGAGCTGAAGAAGATGAACAAGAGGAGGAGGAAGTCAGGGAAAGGCAATTCCTGTTTGTTGAATTTATTTGTTTTTCAATTGTACTGAGTAAAGAAGAGGGCACCCAAGATTGAACCCTGAGACAGCCCTTATTTGGTGATCTGGTAGAGGAGTAGCTTGAGGAAATGGGAGGTGAGGACGTGAAGACAGAATGGATAGACAGTTCTTTCAGGAAGTTTGGCTGTGAAGGGGAACACGTGATGGGGTAAAGGAAGGGTTTTGTTTAGTGGGTGCAGACAGGAGACAAAAGTGCATGTTTACGTGTGAATATGAGAGTGACCCAGTTGGGAGAGAGAAAGTGACTAAATAATGCAGGAGAAAGGACAGGTAACCAAACAGCGAAGGTGGGGATGATGAGCAGAGTGGAGAGACTAGCCATTCTGATAGGAAGGATACTATCCGGTTTAACAGGAGGAAAGAAGACAATGAGGCAGAGAGCGGTGGGTTTGTACATTTGACAGTGGAAAGATAAGAGTGTAAGAAAAGATCATTACTGAAAGGGCAAGGTGCTGATCTAAGAGCAAGGCTAATTGGGACCTCAGTCCTGTGGATCCAGAATATCTGTTACTTCTCTTTTTCCCTCACAGATGCAGTGAAGCCCTCCATCTATAAGGTGAGTGAGGAACCTGCAGTCTTACCCGAGGCTCCGTCTTCTAGAGCCTCTCTTACTGATTCCATGAGTCTCTTTGTAACTCTGAGAGCTGGTCTTCTCCTGCTGGATTGAACACTAATTTGAGTCTTTGTTCCAGACAGTAGGTAGCCCTAGCCCTAGTCTCATCTCTTTTGTCCCTGCAGGTACAATCTGTGGCAACCCTTCAGGTGGGGTCTATGCAGATGTCAGACCCCTCGGAGTGTGGTCAGTGCCTTAGCCTGGCCTGGATGCCCACCCGGCCCCACTACCACCTGGCTGCTGGATACTATAATGGTAAAAAAACAAAAACAAAATGTAAGGAGCTGTTGCTCTTTAGGTTTTCATATATGCTTGTTTTGGGTTGTTTCTTTTTGGTTCAGTATTGGGCATTACATAGTTAAAAATACTCCAGCAATGTAAAATAAAAACAAAGAAGAAAGAAAAAAGGTACTAGAATTTTTCTATTCAGAAAAATAATTGAGTAGATAAACATCATGTCATGCAGTTCTCTCTGCATATAAATGGGATCAGTCCTGGCTAGTGTGGCTCAGTAGATTGAGCTCCAGCCTGTGAACCAAAAGGTTACAGGTTCGATTCCCACTCAGGGCATATGCCTGGGTTGCCCTTCAGGTCCTCAGCTGGGAATGTGCAAGAGGCAACCTATCAATGTATCTCTGGCACATTGATGTTTTTCTGTCTCTCTTTCTCCCTCCTTTCCCCTCTCCCTAAAAATAAATAAATAAAACTAAAAAAAGAAATGGGATCATACTCTATAAGCTATTTTAGATTAAAAGGTATTAAATTTAATTGTACTTTAATTTTATAGAAAAGGCAAATGAAACTGAAAGATTAGCTGAGCTCCCAATACATATTCCTTTACCACAGAGACATTAGTTCCTTAAAGATACTTTTAAGATTGAAAAGGAAAAATAAAAGATTATAAGTAACATTAAGTAGTTGGAGGTATTGGGTGGTTGTTTTTATTTATTTTATTTTTATTTTTAAAAAATATTTGATTTTTTTTAGAGAGGGGAAAAGGGAGAAAGAGAGGGAGAGAAACATCAGTGTATGGTAGACTCTTACATGCCCCCTACTGGGGACCTGGCCCACAACTCAGGCATGTGCCCTCACTGGGAACTGAACCCGTACCTTTCGGTTTGTAGGCCAGCACTCAATCCACTGAGCCACACTAGCCAGGGCTAGGTTGTCATTTTTCAAAGACTAGTTTATTTTTAGACATCATCAGTGGCCTTTCTGCTTGGGAGATAAGGAAATTAGTACATTTCTTCTTATCCCTCCCACCATCTCCTAATTGTTTTTTTTTGTGTGTGTGATACTATTTTTACATTGTCAGGGTATATGAAACTTGATGCTGTTTTGCTATCTTAATTCCCAAAGCTATTTAAGCTTTATTTTATATTGAAATAATCTCCAGTCTCTACAAATCCTTTCATCTCCCTCCCTCTCCATTTGAATTATTCATGTTGTTTGGCTGTAATTCACTGTCAATACATTTTCTTCAAGAAAGGTTTATAGGTGTTACTTGTCCTGAGTTTATATATAAAAGAGGTTTTAGCTACACATATTTTCCCAAATTTTATTTATGAAATTCTGTTAATTTGTCTTTTATTTATATCAAAGTCACATTTTTGATTACCTCCTCCTCTGACATCCTGATTAGGGGTCAACTTGTGTTGGGTCAGCCAAGTTAGTTTCTGTTTGTCCACTTGTTTTCTGTTCTCTATATTTTGTTCTTTTTTTGGCTCCCTCCCTGTTCTCTTTGTCTTTGAGCACAGTTTGCAGACATTTCTGTAAAGGGCCAGATAGTGAATATTTTATGTTATTTGGGCCATTTGGCCATTGCTGGAACTATTTAGCCCCACCATTGTGAAGTGAAAGCTACTGTACACATTAGGTGAATGAATGAACATAGCTGTGTTCCTGTCAAATTTTATTCACCAAAGAGGTGGCAGGCTGTATTTGGCCCAGGGATAGGACTATATAGTTTGACAACCCTGCCCTAGAGAGTTTATGTTCTTTTAAAATCCCTTTACTTTTATTTTTTAGTGAGTAGAGGTTACTGAGTGCAGTCAACCTATCTTTCAGCTGTAGGTCCCAGACTAAACTATTACTTTCTTGTTGTTGAGAAGTGGAACTAAAAATATTAGGTTGAGTCTTTAAACTATGGAGGGTATGTTGGCTAGGTAATCATGATCCCCATGTCATTTTCTAAGGGATCAGATCTATGGGTTGAAGATAGAGATAGTAACGAGAGCACGGAAGAGAGAAACTGCCTTAATACCTACATGTTCTGTCCCTACCTTAGGAATGGTGGTTTTCTGGAACCTTCTCACTAACTCACCCCTGCAGCGAATACAGCTCTCTGATGGCTCCATGAAGGTCTACCCCTTCCATTGTTTCCTAGCCCATGACCAGGCTGTGCGCAGTCTTCAGTGGTGCAAAGCCAACAGGTTGGAATGGAAAGTTGGTCGGCAGGGCAGTTGAAGCCGGGGCAAGATGACTCTTCCACACTTCACATTTGTTCTTCCCCCTCTTCTTCCATTTTTTCCACAGTCATTTCATAGCGTCTGCAGGGAGTGACCGGAAAATCAAATTCTGGGACCTTCGACGAACTTATGAACCAATAAACTCTATCAAGCGCTTCTTGAGTACAGAGCTGGCCTGGCTGCCCTCCTACAATGGTGTCACTGTGGCTCAGGACAACTGCTATGCCTCGTATGGCAGGGTGGAGATAGGAGAAGCTCTGGGGACAGACACTAGGGGTTGGGGTGCAAAATGTGCCAGATTATTGCGGGGAGAGGAGGGTTGAGGGTTGTTTCGTTGAGGTTGTTTGAATCCTGGAAGGACATGGGGAGAAGAAATGAATCTAAGAAAGAGGAAAGTTTTGTTTTTCTCTTACAGTTATGGACTGTGTGGAATTCATTATATTGATGCTGGTTACCTTGGTTACAAGGCCTACTTCACTGCTCCTCGAAAAGGCACTGTCTGGGTGAGCCCCTCTCCTAAATCTTCATTATGCAGGAAAATGATTAATTTACTCACTGAGTGGTAGTCAGAAAGAGGCGGTAGTTTTGGATAGAAGATAGATGTGTGGTAACTGTACCACCAGGGATGTAGGTTATGATAAACTCATTTTTGTTTATGTGTATGTCTTTTCCCCCTGAAACTGCAGTTATTACCAGGTCACAGACCTGACTGGGCGAATGAATGAAATCTGTCTCTTCCTATCAGAGTCTTTCAGGATCTGACTGGCTTGGGACAATCGCTGCAGGAGATACATCTGGAGAGCTCATTGCAGCTATATTGCCTGATATGGCATTGAACCCAATAACTGTCAAACGACCTGTAGAGCGAAGATTTGTACGTATATAAGTATTTAATGACAGCACCATATGTTAGGTCCTAATCCCCAACCTCCCAAATTAGTATTAAAAATTAGTGGTAGAGTACATTAGTATTGGGCCTCCCAGCCATGACATTATCCTTGGGAGTCTTGGTACAGAGCTGCATGTAATATTCCCTACCCTAGTGCATCTGAACGTGTGTTGAACATACTACTTTGTTCATCTTTAAGTCTCTCCTGCTCCAAACCAATTTTCTCTCTTTTACTTTTATTCTATCTTCAGTCTTTTTTTTTAAAGTACTTTTTTTTTTTAAGATTTTATTTATTTATTTTTAGAGAGGGAAGGGAGAGGGGGAGAGAGAGAAACATCAATGTGCGGTCGCTGAGGGACATGGCCTGCAACCCAGGCATGTGCCCTGACTGGGAATCGAACCTGCGATGCCTGGTTCGCAGCCCGCGCTCAATCCACTGAGCTACGCCAGCCAGGGCCTTAAAGTACTTTTTTTGATTATGCCATTACAGTTGTCCTATTTTCTTTCTCCCCTTTTTTCCCCTCCACCCTGCACCACCCCTCCCTCTAGCATTCCCCCCTAGTTCATGTCCATGGTCACACATATAAGTTCTTTGGCTTCTCCATTTCCTATACTATTCTTAACCTCCCCTGTGTATTTTGTACCTACCAATTATGCTTCTTATTCTCTGTACCTTTTCCTCCATTCTCTCAACTCCCCCTCCCCACTGATAACCCTCCATGTGATCTCCATTTCTGTGATTCTGTTCCTGTTCTAGCTGTTTGCTTAGTTGTTGTTGTTGTTTTTTAAGGTTCAGTTGTTGATAGTTGTGAGTTTGTTGTCATTTTACTGTTCGTAGTTTTGATCATCTTCTTTTTCTTAGATAAGTCCCATTAACATTTCATATAATAAGAGCTTGGTGATGATGAACTCCTTTAACTTTATCTTATATTCCATCTTCAGTCTTACAGAAGCCAATTTCATGGTCTCATTTCTAGCCTATATATAAAGCAGATCTGATGCCGTATCAGGATAGTCCTGAAGGTCAAGACCACTCTTCTGCTTCATCTGGGGCCCTCAACCCTCCCAAGGCTCGAACTTATGCTGAAACGGTCAACCATCACTACCTGCTCTTTCAAGACACAGATTTGGTAAATTGGGGCCAGGGGAATAAGTGTGGCATTGGGAAAGTAGAAAACTTTAGTCCCTACATAAAAGGAAACCCTGAAGGGTTCCAGCACAAAGATGCAAAACTAAGAAGCTGCTCAATTTCTCCTATTACACCCCCCCTCCCCAGAGTTCGTTCCATGGTCTGCTCCATAGAGAACCAATGCTGCGTATGCAGGAAGGAGAAGTGCACTCTCGGCTCTGCCTGGACAGGCTGCCGCTGGAGGCTGTTCATAAGGTAGGAAGCTTGCCTCTCATCTTCTCCACCCTTCACTCTCATTTTCTCCCAACTGTGGGCCTGTGGTCAATGAAATGGGAGATGAAAAGGCAACCAGGCCCTGGCTGGTGTGGCTTAGTGGATTGAGCACCGGCCTGCAAACCAAAGGGTCACTAGTTCAATTTCCAGACAGGGCTCATGCCTGGGTTGCTTGCCAGGTCCCCAGCAGGGGGCACTCGAGAGGCAACCACACATTGATGTTCTCTCCCTCTCTTTTTCCCTCTAAAATAAATAAAATCTTTTTTAAAAAAAGAAAAGTCAACCCAGAGGGCTAAGGAGGGAAAATAGCCCTGGCAAGCTCATTTTTAAGAGCTTACCTTGTTCATTGTCTTCTCATTCCTACTGGTCTCACCCACTCATGGTCCTATCCTTTCAGATTGTGGCCCATGTTTCTTGCTCTCACAGCTAGGACTCAACCTTAAGTACCAACCATGAGCATATCTCTTTTGTTTTCTATTCTCTTCACAGGTGCGTTTCAGCCCAAACTTGGATTCCTATGGCTGGCTCGTATCTGGGGGGCAGTCAGGGCTGGTTCGGATCCATTTTATCCGTGGACTCACCTCTCCACTGGGCCACCGTATGCAGCTTGAAAGCCAAGCCCACTTCCATGCTATGTTCCAACCATCCTCCCCTACTGAAGGGTCTGGCTTCTGTCCAACCAGCCATTTCCTTCTGCCCAGTCCTTAGTTGTGGTCTACACAGGACCCTTGGAATGTAGTCTGCCAAGAACAAATGGCCCCCTTCCACAGACCATGGGAACTGGGGCCTTCTTGGACAGTAATGCTGCCAGGTCTGAACCTTTAGACCTGCCTCCCCAGGGCTCCTTAGATACCTCTCCTTCCATCGACTTCTGCTGTCATCACAGCCCCCTGTGGGCAAGGAGGCCTTGCCCTCCACAAACTCTCAAGGCTTTTTAGCCTAAAACTATGGCTCACAAGAAACACTCAGGCCTGACCTAGGCTTGAGAGTCAAATTGCTCATATTGAGCATATTGTGAAATGGGTAAAGCTAAGTAAAGGTACTGAGTGTTTTTGAGACCACATGTGAGTGGATGTTTGGAGAACTAGAAGGGGTATCTACATGAAGGCACCCAGCTTCCTGCTTAGAGTAACCAACCTGCAAGCCCATGGGAGTGTGGGGAAGAGGTAGTAATTTATTGGACTGAAGCTGCTTATAGTACTTTAACTGAGGAACACCACACAAACACTACCAATAGAACAGTGGCTCAGATCTTACTTGGTCCTGCTTAGGAAATATGCCTAATCACTGGTCATCTGACCCTACTCGAACACTCCTAGACAGTCAGATTTTAAAATATCTTCCTTTATATCCAGTCAGAGAGTATCCCTCTGTAAGTTTTACTGTGGGTATTCGGAAATCTAGTCATTCTTCTCTTTGATTACCCTTTTAAGTAATATAGCTATCATGTGTTTCCCAAGTCTTCTCTAGATTAAATATCTTCAGTTACTTTAATCATTCTTTTACAAGTCATGATTTTTGATTCTTCATGATAATGTCACATTGTTGACTTATTAAACATGTTTAGCTACTTTATTTCAAACCTGTATTTAGGAGGTGTTTAGAGTCCAAGTACAGTAATTTTTTTTTAAGACTTTATTTTTAGAGAGGGGGGAAGGGAGGGAGAAAGAGGGTGAGAAACATCATTGCCTCCCATACATGCCCCGACTGAGGACTGAACCTGCAACCCAAGCACATGCCCTGGCCAGGAGTCAAGCCTACTTTGTGAGACGATGCCCAACCAACTAAGCCACACTGGTCAGGGTGGTTCTGTGACTTGAAATGACATATAATGAAACCAGTTTTATCATAGGTGAATTGATATAAACAAGAGTTAAGTTCTTATGGCATCTTATGAGATCAATATAATGAAACAATGTTGAATGAAATGTTATTTGAGGACCTGCTGTATTAATATAGCTCATCTTGTTAAAATTCTGTGGGATCCTGCAGACTCATCATGACAGTGACACTGCTTCCTCAGCAAGGACGTACCCCAGCAATGAGAAGTAGGCAAACCGTAGTTTTGGAATGTGTAGAACAATCTGAGGTGTGGGGTAAGTAGTCAGATGACCTCAGAAACTTACAGAGAAAAATAAGAGGCCAGCTACTATTGAAGGGAGTGGATATTAGTCTAGTTCTTACCTGGAACAAAGCCTTTTGGCACTCTAGAGTGATTGGCCAAATATCTGGAAATAGCTTTCTGCCTCTTGAGTGTAGGGAATTTATCATCTGTCTGAAAATCTCCTTTAAGAAAGGAATCAAGTGCATCAATTCCCTTCCTGTACAGAAAAGGAAACAGACCTAATGGCAATGCAGACCATTAGTGGAGGAACCAGAACCCACGTCAGTTCAAAGGAGCCAAGTATTGCACCGTCCTCTTGTGCCCCAGCTCAGGTGTGCCAGTTCTGGTTTTGAGCTGATAGGGAAGTGCCTTCCACTGCAGAAGTTCTGCTCATTCTACACAGCAGTCCCTTGACACAGCATTATGAAATCCCACTTTTCAGTGGTAAAAAAAAGAAGGGCCGCGGTGGGGGGGACCTGGGGACCCATGCTGTTGAGGCCTTAGGTTGGTGCTGGCAACCCTGCTCTTGCTGCTGTCAGCCCCAGTCTGACCTCCAAAAGAAAATCAGGAAGATGCTTTCAGCCCTTGCTCTCTTTCTCTAGTATAAACCCTTCTTCCCAAGCCACTCCCTTTCTATCCTTCCCTCCCAATACATTCACTTTATACTATTCATGAGTTTCTACGCCTTTGTACCTTTTCCCACACTATTCCCTCCTCCAGGAGTGTCCTTATCTACCATCTCCACCTAAATCCTATTCATTGTTCAAGGTCCTTGCTCAAATTTCGCCTTCACCAAGGAGCTTCCCAGATTTCTCCAGTAAGATTATTCTCTCCTGTGTCCCCAAGAGGGAAGGGAGAGGATAAACAAGTGTTTCTTTCTTAAGCACGTGATCTATTTCTGGTGCTTCGCATGTTAGTCCAATGAAGTAGGCATTGCCCCATTTTGCTTGATAAAGGTAAGATTCTGAGCAGTTAAGCAGTCTGAATAAAGTCATTAAAGAGTGGTGCTGGGATTCGAACCTAGGCAATCTACCTTCAGAATACAACTTTCCAATCTTCCACATTGGGTCTTTAGTTCAAGACTTTTAACATCATATTCTCTTGCTTCCTTACTCTGTCCAGAATCTGACAAGATTCTCCCTGCCCTATACATACAGGAGCTTAGTAAATTGGGGGTGGAGCTAGCCAAATTGCTGAAAGAGTCAGATATGGCTGCCTCCTGAAGTGTGGGCTTTCTGGATGGAATTAAACAAAGGCTGCCAAGCTGACAAATCCACTGCCAAGGATGTTACACTATATTCATAAAGTTCTAGGCTGTCAACGGTGGAAAGGGTAATTAGTAAATTGACTAATCTATTGCTTACAAATACTTTTAGTTGTGGGCCTCTGTTTCAAAGTGGCTATTTATTTGTAGCCACTATAAATATATACTTACGTTGAGGGAAAGGGCAATCTGTAGTGATGCCCACCCTCAAACATAAACCCGTAAAATTGGAACCCAGTTTGTTAAACACATAGTCCACCCCCCCCCCTTATTTCGCAGAGGAGGAGGAACCTCAAGTTCAAGTCTAGTGGTAACCGAGGCTGCCCAGCTGGCTAGTTAGGAAGCCAGTACCTGAATTTCCTGAGTCATTGAACTAGTTGCTATGAGAACGACAGATACGAGCAAGACCCGATTCTTCCCGCTCAGGACCCCGCCATTGAGGCTGTGAAAGAACCTAGAGACAATTCAGTAACCTGCACACACTTAACTGGCTTCCAGTTTCCAAACTGACACCTGAGACTGAGAAGGCAGGATCTTGGCCAGTTCCGGGGCGCGGGAACTGCACGGGTCTATCCAGGTTGAGAAGCAGCGGGGAAAGGGGTGGTAGAAGACAGGGGTCCAGCCAAAGTGGGGCCCAAGTCAAGGCCCGGTTTAGTCAACTTGGAAAAGGGGTTGCTACCCCGGAGCGGAGCCGCTCACCACGAGCATTGGTGACGAATCAGTCTACTCCCATTTCTGTTCTGGCTACCGGAGGAAGCCTTCTGACCAGCTATGCGGAAGGGGCGGGGCTCTAGGCGGAAGTTTTTCCTCCTGCCCAGGTCACATGGGAGTGGCTGATCCTGCGCCCAGGTGAGTATGTCCGGGTCCTCTGTAAGCAGCTGAGATTTCCGCGCAACACGGACTTCCACTGCGCGTGTGATAATTCCAGACCCAGAAGTGACAGGTTCTATTCTTGGTGTGGAGTTGGACTCAGGAAAAGTGCGGGCTGGTTTCAACTAAGTCTGAATCTGCCAACTGACCAGGCTCGGGGTGCAAGCCAGAGCAAACCCGCCTTCGCGACAGCGCCTCTCTGGGACCAGAGCCCCTAGGTTGCCCGGCTTCAGCGCTTGGGGTGGGTTGGCGGGTGGCTGCCACTGGGATTCCATAATCACCCACAGTCTTCTTCTTTTACCCGATTGTCTCTGGCGACTCCTGTGACAAAGCTGTCCAGGAAGTTTCTGAGGCCCTAGAGGAGGGACGTACTGAAAGCGGGAGGGGAACAGGGAGTGGGCACAAGGGAAAGTCCAACGTCCCTTTACTTGTGGGGAGGGGCAGTGGGGGTGAACCCCTCTCCTCTTGGCTCGACAGGAAGCATGGCACTCTGGCGGGCATACCAGCGGGCGCTGACTGCTCACCCGTGGAAAGTGCAGGTCCTGACAGCTGGTGAGTGTCCCTCTGGGACCTGAGTGGGACGGGAGTAGACTAATTTAGAAGGCAGAAACTTGCCCCACCACACCTCCCTCACTCACTTTTTGCTTCTATTCATCCTCCTTGAGGAGTTGGCTCTCTCTCACCCCAAGCTGTCTTCAGTCTGTTTTGGAAGGTGGGCGTCCTTAAAGAAAGGTATATGCATAATTGGCCTAGCTGTAAAGGAGGATCTGAAAGTCCTCAAAAAGCCGAGTGGTCATCCCTTCAGGGTAAAGGTATTGCCCTAGGAGGCCTTACCTTAGAAAACTAATCTTAACAATTAGTTCCTCTAGCATTTTACAGTGTGCAAATCACATTCACACACATTGTCTCACAGGGTCCCCACAAAGGTCTGTGAGCTAGGACTACTTGAGTCCCCATTAAATTACACACCTACTAAGTGCTGGAATCAGGATTCTTACCCCACTTCATTATTCTGAGTATTTTTCATTGTGAAATACATCCTAACATACAAAAGAATGATTAAGACATGCCTTGACCAGTGTGGCTCCATTGGCTGGGCACTGACCAGCAAAGTGCAAGGTCCCCCGTTCTATTCCTGGTCAGGGCACGTGTCTGGGTTGCAGGTTTGGTCTCCAGTCAAGGTGCCTATGAGAGGCAACCAATCGGTTTCTGTCTTATATCTCTGTTTCTTCCACTCCCTTCCCTGCTATCTAAAAATAAAGAAAAACCTTTACAAAAAGACATATGTACAGTTTTAATAGTATTATAACTGAATATTCCTGTGTGAGTACCCAACTTTTGAGATCTGTTGTGCACCTGTCCCTAATTCATACCCTCAAGAGATAACCACTTTCCTGAGTTTTGTTTACATCATTCTTTTGCTTTTCTTATGGTTTTACTGTCTGCATATGTTTCCCCAAACACTATACTAATCAAGGGTTTATTTTTACTCCAAATCCAGTGATTGAGTAGCAACCTCACAAAGGTAACCCAGTGACTTACCTGCATTTGTTACCATTTTCATTTTGTAGCTCAGCCGATGTGAGAAGGGATGGCACAGGGACAAGTTAGTTTTATCGGGGGAGGATTGTAAAGAGTGTGACTACTGGGGCTGTGCAAAAATGATGGGGCTGCCAGAGGGTCTTACCTATATTTAGAGGAAGGGAACTGGGTTCTCATGAGGACCATGGGCTTTCTGAGATGAAGACTGTCGGGAGGGGCGGGCATGCTGAAAGCCAGAGTGGGACCGCAATCCTGTTACTGGAAAAGCCCCGAATCAGCACTGGAACCTTCGTTGGGTGACTGGCCAAAAGGGGGACTCCTTTGCCCCTCCCTGGGCCCTTCTCCAATCTCCTGTGCCCAGCCACCCTATGTCCTGTCCTCTGAGTGTCCGTCAGCCTGCATGACTCACCTGGCTACGTGTGTGGTGACTCATGCTGGACTGTGTGGCTGTGATGGGAACTGACACGCTGGGCCCTTTGCCCAGCCTCAGATTCCCTCAGGGCTCCTCACTGCCAGAGGAAGCTTCCCCCTCGTGGCCATCAAGACTAGGGATGGAAGGATAGTCCTTGTGTTTCCCTACTCAAGGCACCTGCAGCTGAGGAGTGCAGGAGTTGGAGCTCCAGGGGGCCCAAGTGCAGATATGCAGCTGAGCCAAGTGCTTGTCTCCCAGTGCTAGGGCCCGGTGGCTCCGCAGGCGCAGACTCCCTGACTCTGTGCTGACAGCTCAGCTCAGCCCTGGAGCAACGTCTAGGAAGTGCTTTTCTCAGACTGTTCCAAACCTCTCAGACTTCGTCTTTCCTGGTGCTCAATGTATTTGAACCAAACTAAAAATAAAGGGAGGAGGTGGACATTGCTCACTGAGCTGTTTTTAGATCCCAGTGTAGTGGATCCTAAAGGTAATGGGGTAGATCATCACACTGGGAAAGAGAACAGAGACTTCAGACTTCAAGTGAGAAGACCAGGATTTGAATCTCAGAGCCATATCAGTTAGTAGTAGCAGCCACATGAACAAGTCAGTAAACCTCTGAGCCTCAGTGTCCAGGAGAACTTGAGTTTAGTTACATGGCCTCGCAGAGTCAGTGTAGGGATTATCTTTGTGAAAAGGCTCTAGAGATTTGAAAATGCTGGGCTCCAGAGGTTAGCCTGAAGTGTTCTATTAGTAGTGGCAAACCAGGCACAGCAAGCTATTCTTTTTATAAAGGTGTTTGTTTCACTTGCCATAAATCTGAATGGGAGCCCTGGCTGGGTAGCTCAGTTGGTTAGAGCATTGTCCCAAGATGCCAAGGTTGCAGGTTCGATCCCCAGTGAGGGCACATACAAGAATCAACCAATGAATGCATAAGTAAGTGAAACAACAACAAATAGATGTGTCTATTCTCTCTCTCGAAATCAATCAATAAAAAACAATCTGAACATAGCCAACTGTCTTAGCCTTGGTTCTCAAAAAAAATCAGTGCCTGAAGCTCCTGGGTACTTTGGAAGGGAGGAAGGACTCCCATGGGAGGCAGGGAGTACACATTAGGAAAGCAGACACTGCTGAGAGAGCCTGCCTGCTCAGTCCCTTAGAACTGGCTGAGAAGCTCTTTGAAATCCCTCGTAGGGCTACACAGGTGAAGAGTGTTTTCTGCCATCCCACATTAGTCAAAGGTTTGCCACATGGGATGTTAACGCCCACGTGCTATGAGATTGTACATGCGTAGTCTCCAAGTAAAGTGTCAATGGGGCAGCCCCAGGTGTGGCATAGACCAGAGGCAAGAATCTGTTAGTGGCTGGAGTAAGAGATAAGTGAATCAAGATCTGAGATGGTTCAAAAGAAATGTCTGGTGTGCTCAGTTGGGGCCAAGGCTGAGCAGTAACAGGGCAGCCTGGAGAAGGTTGACTGTGTTTTTGACAGAATTTGAGTCAGCCTTCTCCTGTCCTTTCTTGAGGGTCTTTCCAGTCTTCAGTGGGCCCAGGGCCCAGTGCTGTCCCTTTTAGGCCACCCTGGTCCTGCTGTGGGAGCCGCTGAGCTTCTGCAGCCACTGGTTTCCCTAGAGTCTGAGTTAAACCAGGATGTAAGGGCTCATTCAGTCCAGCTTGATATTACAGAGGACACTGAGGCAAGGGGGATGGCATGCGCTGAGGTCTCACATCGTCAGTGGCAGAGCTGGCACTGGAGCCTAGGGCACTTGCCAATGCACTGCCCTGCACTTGACACCACTGGGGGCTCAGAATGCTGAATGTGGCCACAGCCGGTCTGGGCTTAGGGACCTGACAAGCTACAGAACCCTCCTTTTTGTCTCACCTTCTGGCAGGATATGTCCAGGTCAGGAATGGGGAGGACACTTGGACCAGTCCCAGAGGATGCACTCTCCTCTTTTACTGTGCGGCCTCAGCTTCCTCCGGCCTCTGCCAGACCAAGCCCCCAAGCCAGGCAGCTATTAAGTTGTTGGAGACTTCTAGAGAGGGATGAGTCAACAGCACTGCTGGCCCCACGCCAGTAGCTATACCTGACAACGCAGGTTTCCTGTACTCAAGGACACGCTTTCTGCCCTTCATTCCAGCTTTCTGCCCCTCAGCCTGTGCTCTTCCATTAACACTTTATCTTCTTGCATCTAAGACTCTACGCACAAAAGCCAGGAGAGGAGCAAAATAGGGGAAGTAGGAAACTTACTCCCACCTGTACCTAGGAAGAGGATATAGAAGTTGGGGGGGCGGTTCCTAATTACATCTCTGCTCAGAGGCAGGCTCTCGCCCAGCCTGCCCCCACTCTGCTGAATCCGGTGGTGAGTGACGGCATGAGAACTGGCACCTACCCAGGGGTATGATGTCACACCCGCGCCAGCGTCTACTGCTGGGCTCTGTGCCCAGCCTGGCATTGGGGCATCACTGCCCAGCAGCCCCTCACCCCGCCCCGTCAGGGCTCAGGCAGTTTGTCTCTGCAGGCCTCCAGCCCCCACTGCTGGGAACAGTCCCAGGAAAGGGGAGCCAGAGCACTGGGGACCCAGACCAACCGAAGATGCCTAGGAGGATTCCCAGACCCTGGGGCGTGGAAGACGCAGTAAAGAATCTGAATGTCAGCCTTTCCTGCTCAAACAGTCACTTGGACCAGAAATGCAGGCCTTGCTCTATGCTGGGACCAAAGCCATAGGCCACTCTAGAGTTGCTGAGGCCCAGGGGCCTGATAATTTGTGGGCAGAGGAGGAACCTCTGGGTCCCGTTCTGCCTGAAGTGGACAGAACTGGTGTGGCTGCAGAGCTACGCACCGCCGACTCCTCTGGCTGGTGCCCTTTCACTCGGTATCTCAGGCTAGATATGTGTGCGTGGTTGGGGGCTGGAAACCTATCTTCCTCAAAGGCTGCAGGCTTCCAGGATAATGGGGCTAGCAGCTGGGACTTGGGTTTTCGCTCCTGCTCTGCCTTTAGCTTGTTTTGTGATAGTTGGCAGGCACAAAGAGTGAAAACCTCTTTTGCGACTATGTCTTTCCCAGGAATATTGCTGCTTGCACTCCCCATGAGTGACAAAAAACAGAGGTGGTCTCACATTTTGGGGAGTAGAAGAGAAGTGCCTCCGATACACAGGCCTTTGGGGCCTGGTATAGGCAGGAATCCCTGTGAGTAGCAGCCACCCCTGTGAGTAGCAGCCACCCCTGTGAGTAGCAGCCACGGGAGCCTCTTGGCGCCCTCTGGCCATGAAGCCCGAGTTTCAGCCTATTTGGGGAGTTCCCTGGCCTCCTACTCCGCCTTGAGGGAAGGCCTGGGTACAGGCCCAAGCTCTGCTCCCTACGAAGTCCCACTTCTCTCAAAGACATTAAATAGAAGTGTGACCCCTACCTCCCAGACCTTTTGTGAGGGTTAAATGTGTGAGAGCCCCTTTAAAAAAAATTATTTTTAGAGAGAGGGGAAAGGAGGGAGAAAGAAGTGAAGAGAAATGTCTATTGGTTGCCTCTCATACGCACACCAACCCAGGGCTCAACCCACAACCCAGGCCCTTGGGAAGTGCCCTGACTGGGAACCAGTGACCTTCCGCTTTGTGGGGACAGTGCCCAACCAGCAAGCCACACCGGCCAGGGCTGTGAGAGCACTTTGTTTGGTAAACTAGACATCGTGCTAAAGTAGAATGTCTAACTGTTAGTCTTTTCATTTAGCAAATGTCTGCCTTTCTGTCCTACCCTCCTGGGACTTCTCAGGGCCATTCTCCCCTTGGTGCACAGCCACAGCAGTTCCCCACCCCCCGGAGTGCAGCTGGTGACCCCACATCATCAGGGTGGGGGCTAAGCGTTAAGTGGGGGAGCAAGCCTTCAGTTGCGCTGGTCCTCATACCTTGAGCCTGACATGCAGGCCTCTGGGCTGGACTTAGGACTAGATTTGGAGTTCTGGACGCCCTCTCCCAGAGTAGTCCCGTGGCTTGGGGCAGCACGTTTGACATTTTTCCTTGGTTTATTTTCTGGGCACCTGCCAGGGGCTCGGTTAGGTGTGGCGGGGATGAGAGAACAAAGATATCTAGGATGCTGCCCTGTCCCCTGGAGGCTGTGACCAGCAGTGCTCCGGGGAGAACCTCCACCGCTGCGGCGGCTTCAGGGAGAGGAGAGGCAGGGCTGCCTTGATGGGCGTGCCTGGGGCCCCAGCGTTGCTCCCTGGCGGGCCACGCCAGCAGCAGCGGAGGCCAGCAGCCTAAGTCACCTACAGGTGTCCCGGCTCCAGCCCCAGCCCCAGCTCTCAGCCTTGGGCGGCTGCCTCGGATGCTGGATGCTGTGGCTGCCCAGGGACAGGGCTGTGCAGAGCTGCGGGGGAAGAGCAGTGAGTGCGCAGCCAGCACGGACGTCAGAGCTATCTCCGGGCCAAGGAAAGGGGTTGGAGGATGTGTTTGCCCAGTGCTAATTGAGGGCACAGTGACAGTGGTGGCTACGAGGTGGAGGGGGACTCTCATTACTCAGTGAGATGGACAGGCGAGTCGGAGATCATACGGTCACTCCCCAGCAGCCCTATGTATGAGTGTATTTGCTAGAAACTATCACGCCATCATAACTGACGGGGGCTCTGTAAATAGTGGCAATTTCGGTCTTGGTTTCTGGGTGTGGGTGTCTGACAAGGGCTGCTTAGAGCTGGGTTCCTGCAAGTGAGGGGAGGGGAAGCGGCGCAAAGGCTGGGGGAGACCTGGCTCTACTAGCCACTGCCACCTCGGCTGGAGATCATAAGCCGGGAAGCGGTTTACCTGACTTCTCACTGTGGGGGCTCTTACCAGCTCATCTCCCTAACCGGGACCATTCAAACACTCATGCTCCAGAAAAAGAGTTATTCTTGCTGTTCTCCACAATTAGAGACCCCAAGACCAAGGTGAAGGACATTGACCAGGGTCTTGCCTCGGGCTGGGGCAGGGGGAACAGGGTTCCAGATCATTCTACACATGACTGGTCCTGGTGTGGTATCCTGGAAAGAATACTATCTAGGAAATCAGAATACCGGGTTTTTGCCTTGACTCTGCCACTCACCTGTTGTGTGGGTTTGCAGACCTTTATTTCCATGCCTCTGAACTAAGACCGTTCTCTATCACCTGGAAGGCCTTTCCAGTGCTGACTGGCCGAGTTCCCAGCCCCCAGTACCTCTGACTCTCCTCCCTCTAGCTTTGGGTTTGGATCCTGACTTCCCTTCATTGCTCAATGCAGAGTTCTCAGGCCCTGGTCTGCTCACGGCCGCTCATCCTGGTTTCTAACAGGACGCATATGAGGCGACACTGCCCTTGGGAGAGGAGAGCTTTGAAGCAGCAGCAAGGGACTGGCCACTTGCCCCAGAACTGAGCCCTTGGGCTTGGAGTGCCAGAGCCTCATTCAGTCACCAGACTCCTCTCCCTCCTTGGAGTGGCAGCCCCTCCTGGGAGGTGTCCTGACCATACCCTGTACCCTGCACAGGGTCCCTGATGGGCCTGGGTGACATTGTCTCACAGCAGCTGGTGGAGAGGCGAGGTCTGCGGAAACACCAGGTTGGTCGGACCCTGACCATGGTCTCCCTGGGCTGTGGCTTTGTGGTAAGTTCTGCCCACAGCAGGGCTGCCAGCGGATTGCACAGCAGTCCGCTTCCCTCGGCCTCTCACACATCTAAGCCAGCCTGAGGGCATCCTTGCCCTGGATTGGTGTCGAATGCTTGGGGAAGGCACTTGGTGACATAAAGCCCACCTGCTCCCCTCCTGCATCTCTGCCCCCTCCCCGGGGTTTGCTTCCAGGGCCCTGTGGTCGGAGGCTGGTACAGGGTTCTGGACCGGCTCATCCCTGGCACCACCAAGGTGGATGCTCTGAAGAAAATGCTGTTGGATCAGGTGAGCAGAAGGAAAAGGAAGCTGGGAAGGGAGAGCTGCCTTGGGGGAGAGTGGGGCTTAGGTGCTCACGGCGCTTTAATTTCTCTTCCCTAGGGGGGCTTTGCCCCGTGTTTTCTAGGCTGTTTTCTCCCACTGATAGGGGCACTCAATGGACTGTCCGCCCAGGAAAACTGGGCCAAACTCCAGCGGGTGAGCCGGGCAGGTTTGGGGAGGATCTTGGGCTGCCCAGGGGAATGCCCAGGGGGGTGAGGCGGGCTTCACAGGGGCGAGGCGGGTGGGCGCGCGGGGGAGTCCCAGGCCCTGGAGGAGAAGGGCTGAGGGAGGTGTGGCCCAAGAGTTCGTTCTTTCCACAGAGGCCTGCGTGTGATAGTGGGACGGGGAGGTGGGAGCTCCTCGGGGGTGCAGGTGTTCATTTGTCCCTTCTCTGTCTCCTCAGGACTACCCCGATGCCCTCATCACCAACTACTATGTAAGAGCCGGCACCGCCGCTGCCTGCTTCCCGCTTCCTTGAGTCCAGGGTGCCCAGGGATTAGGGGTCCTCCTGACACAGGAATCCCATAGTTGGGGTTCCTCCCTCACTCCCAGTGTGGGCAGCGGCACACTCAGGGAGGCTCTCCCCCAGGTGTTCAACCTGACTTTGTTTACAGGGTTGGAAGAAGACAGGCAAGGCAGTGAGTCTGGGCTTGGGTGATGGAGGCAGCCCCCCAACATTAACCTTCTCTCTCTCGTAGCTCTGGCCTGCTGTGCAGCTAGCCAACTTCTACCTGGTTCCCCTTTATTACAGGTATGACAGTTCCCTACCCCACCCTTCAAGGGAGAACCACCTTACGAACAGCTGTAGACCAAGTGATTCTCACCTATCTTGAGCTACTTTGGACACCCCCCCCCCCCAACACTCTGCCCTGCTCAGAACCTCTTCCTCACTACAGAACCTGTCCCAGGGTATCTGCCCCCGACCCGCTTTCATCTTGCTGGGGAGGATCCTGCTCCACAGCCATTGGCTCCGGCCCACCCAAGCTCTCCCCGCTTGCTGCAGGGACAGTGCCTAGGGCGCTGCAGCCTAGACCAGACAGAAAGGTAGACCAGAGAGCCATGCAGGTCAGGTTCGTCCACTGCAAAGGACAGTGGTACCTTGGTGCTCCTCGTTCATTTGTTCTGGAACACGTGAGGAGTGCTGAAACCTGGAAGTACCTAGCAAGCGACAAGTGATGGAGGATTTTCTCTTGCGGGGTGGTGTCGTGAGTCATACAAGTTCTGGCAAGTGCGACAAGTCCCAAGCAAGCACTGAGTGCTGAGACATTTTTTTCTCGTCAAAATGCGACAAGTACAGGGTTTGACAAGTTCGGAAGCTGGCGAATACCAGGTTATGACTGTATTATTTTGCCCTGATAATGAAGGTGGTTGAAACTGCAGTAAAAAATGTAGTAGAACTCTAAGTAAGTAGTTAAAATTGTGGGAGGTGAGCGGCCTTAGGGAACAGGGAAAAATAAGAAACTCTTCGGAAAGGACATGGTCATAATGTCCATGAGTAGCATAGCTAAAAGGAATATAGACTTAGGAACCAAATTTTAAACACTTGGGTTCTTGCAACAGTCTTTAAAGCAAGGTAAAATAAAGAGAGGGAGGTATTTCTTTCCCTGGCAGGCAGTACATTTTTGAAGGTGAGATCTCGGCTGGTACAAGGCGGGCCAATACGTGTATTTAGAAGGAGCCTGGACGGGGGCATGAGCACAAGCCGAGCAGTCCAGAGGATGCTGAGGGTGTTTCACGTGGAGGCTTGTGCCCGGGAGGCAGGGCTCTGGGACGGCAGCACCAGAGCCCGAGCCGGCTGGCCTCTGGCCTGAGCCACGCGTCCCTGCACAGGGGGCCGGAGGAAGGAGACGGACGTCTGGATGTTCTCCGAGAGAACCCTTCATTTTCTGTACACTCCCCTCTCTCTCCCCCTTTGCTTTCTCCTTGTCCATCCTCTTCTTCACTGTGCCACTCCTGTCCCTTAGGTTGGCGGTTGTCCAGTGTGTTGCTGTCATCTGGAACTCCTACCTGTCCTGGAAGGCACATCGGCTCTAAGCTTGCCTCGCTCCATTGCTTCTGCCTTACAGGAACGCAGCTTGACTCTGCAATGGCCCTACGACTTCTCCGAACGGGCACATCTGTTGTCATGGGGTTTGGTTGCTGGTCAGAATGGGATCAGCCCTATGAAATGGCCCGTTTCACTCTGAAGTGTAAACTGACTCCTTTTGAATTCACTAAAATCTCTATAATGGCCTCGCCCACCACGCAGCAGGCATTCCACACATATTTGTGGACCCATGTAACCTTGGCAGCCTCAGCCTATTCCCATATCCTGGCAAATGCTGCTACCCGCTCTTCACTGATGCACTTGTTCTCTAACCACCCCCAGCCCCAGTGTAGCTCCAGTTCTTTGGGGACCCCCTCGAACTCTGTATATGGTGTTTCCATAACTTTGTCACAAAATGTAATCTCGAACCTGTGGGGGCAATGAGTAAGACCCAACAGAAAAATATGGAGGAGTTGAAATTTGTGGAGATGGAAAGAAGCCTGGAGACCACCGAGCCCACTTTTTCACAGATGAGGACACTGAGATCCACAGACTCGAGGTGCCTCTACTGTCCCCTCTACTGGTCAGTGGCAGAACAGAAACTTGAACCCATGTCCTGTAGGTTGAACTTTTGTATGACCCCCAGATTCATACGGTTAGAAACCTAAGGTTTAAGGTGATAGTATTAGGAGGGGGACCTTTAGGGGTGATTAGGTCACAAGAGCAGAGCCTCCGTGGGGTCAGTCCCGCTAGAAACATGCCATGTGCAGACACAGCCAGAAAGTGCCATTTATGATCCAGTAAGCAGGGCCCCACCAGACATGGAATCTGCTGGCACCATGATCTTGGACTTCCCGGCCTCCAGAACTGGGAGCAATAAATGTTTGTAAGCCACCCAGTTTGTGGGGTGTTTTGTTGTTACAGAACCTCAAATGGACTACAACACCATGTTTCCTTTCTACCAAGTGATCTTAACCCAGAGGTCAAATGTATCGTGATGCTGCGGCCGTGATTTCCAGGAGAAAATTACCTTGGCTAAATTGTCACTTTGGTGCAAACTCAGAAGCAGATGGACCAGCTTTTTGTGGTCTGAAAGCACCCTGAGGTCAGAACCTGTCTGTCCCCCCCATCCCCCCGCTTTTTTTTTGTACCCCAGTCAGACAGCCCTAGAACTTAGATCCTGGAGCTGGAGTAAGACCAAGAACCCCGGCCGGCTCAGCCTGCCCCAGCTGCCTCTTGGGTGGGCGTTCTGGTGACTGCTGTGTTCCAGCTGTGCCGCCCTGACGGCCTCCGCTTTACAGAACTGGGAGCTGGGGCCCCGGCTGGGTCTGGGCCGCGAGGCATTCTCGGAGCGTCGCCGGCCCCTCGGGAGGCACCGGGCAGGGTCAGCACCACGGACAGCCCCACCATTCGGCCTCCCTTTCCAGTGCCAGAGCGGACTGGCCATCCGACTGGTCTGGTCTGCGGACCGCCCCAGTCCCCGCCGACTGTTCCGAGCAGTGGAGGACTCTTGCGGCTCCGACAGCGATCTTGACGCCCCAGCCTGCCCCTTGCCCACTTGAGTCCGCTGTCGCTTCCAGCGCAAGCCCCAGAGACGCGCCCCTCGGGGTCTCGCAACCCCAACCCGCTGGACTCGAAGCCTTGGCTGTCATCGCTCTACAGTCAGTGCCCGCTCCTCGCTGACGTCAGTCGGAGCTGTACTGGCGCTATATAAGGCTGGCGGCGGTCCCGGGACAGACCCCGTGTTTCCCAAGGCACCCTCAGCCCGCCCCGAGGGACAGACTGGAGCTCGGTCCCGGGCTGTGCAGACGCTCTTCCCGCAACCCGTGAGTGGCTCCGAGCGCCCGCCCGGCCCCCTCCGCGCCAGGACTCGGCACTCCGCTCACCGCCGGACCGCTGGGGGGAGGGAGGGAAGAGGACAGGGCGGCACAGGACTGGGTAGCGGCTGGGGCTGCAGGGAAGGTTGTGGGCACCGGGCGGCAGCCGAAGGGGACCGGCGGGGACGCTGGACGTGCGAGGGAAGGGGAACGGCGGCAACTGCGAATGCTCCGAGCGCACCTCACCCTGCGCTCCCCCTGTGTGTCCAGGGCCGGTGGCACCATGAAGCTGGCCGGACGCGCGGCGCTGCTGGCCGCGTTGCTGCTCCTGGCACAGCTGCGCCGGGGGAGCAGCCAGTGGAGCCCGGAGGAGGCGGCGGCCAGGGTCCAGGACCCGAGTCTGCGCTGGAGCCCCGGGGCTCGGAACCAGGGTGGTGGAGCCCGCGCGCTCCTCTTGCTGTTGGCTGAGCACTTGCCCCGCCGCCCGGGGACAGGCAGATGGGGATCCGGGACCTCAGCCGAGCGGCCACGACGGGACGACCCTCCACTGTCCATTGACCTCACCTTCCACCTGCTGCGGACCCTGCTGGAGATGGCGCGGACTCAGAGCCAGAGGGAGCGCGCAGAACAGAACCGCATCCTGTTCGACTCGGTGGGCAAGTGACCGGCGGGGCCGGAAACCTCGACCCCCACCCCCACCCCGGGCTGGCACCTGCTCAACCGGAACTGATCCAGTCCCGCGGGGCTGGAGCGGCCCGGGAACCCTTTGAGCCCTCCCTGCGATACTAGTTTTTAATAAAAGTGCTGAACAGCCTTTGGCGTCTGTTGTGGGGCCGCGGGGAGCTTTCCACACCGGGGTGGGGACTCACGGGAAAGTGGGCCTCCCGGGTCAGCGGGAGAGGACCAGTCCTGCAGGAGAAAGGCTTTCAACCAGGGTTCTGTGTCCCATCGTCCCTGTGTCCCACCAACTCAAGTCCTCCGCACCATCCCCTACTCTTCGCCCTTGGCGCTGGGCTCGGAATCGGTGTCTGATAGTAAGGAGATGCCAACAGGGGTTCATTCCACTTCCGCCCCCCCGCAACTGGTTCCAGACCCAGAGAAGGAAGGGATGGTGATGGGGTCGCCTCTGAAGCTGAGGCTGAGAGAGCCAGCAGTGAAAGATGCTGCGGGTTGGGGTGCGTCAACCCTTTATTGAGCTTTCCCCGCTGAACCCAGGGGAGGGGGCGCGGTGGTCTCTGCGCAGATCCTCCAGGACCGGAGCGCGGGTCCCCCCACCGGGGGAGGGTCAGTGCAGGCCTGTCGCCAGGAAGGAAAGCTGCAGTGGGTCCAAAGGAACAAGGCAACTCCTTTCCCCAGCCACGTGGGTGCCTCCTCTACTTTCCACCCACCCTGGTCTCCAAAAGCACCAGAGGAATGGCTGGTGGGAAAGGAAAGTGTCCTTTTGCACCTGCGCTAGGGTTGCATCCCTCCTGCTGGGGTTTGGGAAGCACTTAAAAGGAGCAGGGGCTACAGGCGAGCCCTGGTCGGGCAGGGAAGGCAATGGCCAGAGGAAGCGACAGGGGCGCATCGGCCAGGCCAGCTATGCCCCTGGGGCCACACTCACCCTCCAGCCGCTCTTCCTCCAGCCCCGCGCTGCCCTCTTCTCCGTCAAACACCACTTCATCATCGTCCTCCTCTCCGGAAGCGCCTGGGCGGAAGGAAGACCCCCGTGAGGTGGTGCCCCTGCTCCTCTGACCATCAAATCTCACCTGTCCGTCCCTCCTCCCCGTCCCCCACTCCAGAGGGTCTGGACACCCAGTCCCAGCGGCCCGCAGCCCCTCCCAGGCTCCCTCACCCGGCTGGAAGTCGATGGTCCTCAGCATTTCCGCCACGTGCTCCACGCTCACGGTGAATTGCTCCATGCTCTCATAGCCGGGCTCTGGCCGTCCTGCCAGCTCGACCTTTGACATTGCCCCGACCCTGCAGCGGCAGCATTGGCTCATCTGGAAATGGCCTGGCACCCCTCCCCCACTCCCCCCCCCGCCCCCGCCTCTCCGCAGTGGCGGAGCCGCACAGCCCCTTCCTCTCCCTCCTTGTCCCGCCTACTCACTTATTGATCAGCTCCTTGGCCTGCTGTAGGGAAGAAGGAGGGCGAGAGTGAGCATTGTGCCAGCCTCTGGCTACGTTCCATTTCCCACGCCCACCACAGTCCTGCGGGGTAGGTTGGGGCTAGGGGGAGGCATATCCCAATTCTTAAGGAGAAAATGGACTCAGAGGGGGTGACTTGCCCAAGGCCATGGGTCAAGTAGGTGCCAGAGGTTAGCCTTGAGCCCAGATCTCCAGGTGCCGAGGCCCCCAATCTAGCCACTACGCAGCCTGCCACCCACCTCCCAGGGCTCACCTGCAGATACAGCGCCATCTGCGGCTCCTCCATGGACTGAATGGCAGACTCCACCAGTTTAGAGGAGCTTTCCAGGTGGTCTCCGTACTGGCGGATGAGGCCCCTGACGCGCTGCAGCTTCTGTTCCTGCTCCCGCGCCAGCGCCTGCAGCAGCTCACCCTTCCGCTCCTCCAGCACTGCGCACAGGGTCTCGAACCTCTGGTTTAGCAGCTGCTTCTGCCTCCGGCTGTTGTCCTGAAAGATGCGGAGTGACTGATGAGACCTCACAGGTGGGAGAGCACCGGCAGCCTGTCCCACTCCCACTTAGTACGAGTCACAGAGAGCCAAGAAGAAAAGTGACCTGTCAGTTACACCACAAATTAAGGGCAGAGCCAGAACTCCAGCCAAGGGCTGCCGATTCCCAGATCGTCTCGGAAGTAACAGTAACACAATGTTTTTAAAGATGCAAGGGACATGCAGCATCATATAAGTTTCAGGTGTACAATGTAATGATTCAATATTTGTATATTCTGTGAAATGATCATCACATATGTCTATTTAACATTGTCCCCACACATAGTTACCATTTTTTTCATGTGATGAGAACTTTAAGATCTACTCTCAGCAAATAACAATATTTTAAAGCAGCCTCGTGAGTGTCATCTGTGTCTCTGGGCCTGGTGTTTACTTGCTTATTTAGAACTAAGTAATCACATTTAGTTCTCAAAAAGATTCAGTGAGGTAGGCACCAGATCTTTCTCCTTATCACTATTTTATGTAGTTAAAAACAAACAAAACCAAAGCACAGAGAAGTTGGGTGACTGGGCCAAAGTCACAGAGCTAGTGAGGGGCAGAGCTGAGACTCAGATCTAGCCGCCTGGCTGAGCCCATCCCACTACTTGTGACCCACCTCTAAGAGCCCAGAAATTTCCCTCCCTCTCACCCCAGGCTTACCTCGATGGTCTGGCACACCTCCTCCATCTGCGTGATCACGGCTTGCACACGGTCATTGCCTGCCACCAGCATCGCGATGCCGTCACTGAGCTCACTCTGCCACACACACAGGCTGCACTCAGGGCTGGGGCACCCAGACTAGAGGTGCACCCCTCCCACTGCAGCCAGGGCTGCCTAGGCCCCCTCCACCCAATCATCAGGGCATCACCAGAGATCTAGTGGGTGTGGGACCATCCAAGAAGTGTGGAAGTACATTCCGTGAGTTCTGGAAGGTCAAGAGAGGATGCCCACTACCGCCAAAAGAGACATTCACCAAATATCCACCAAGTGCCAGGCACTGGGCTAGATGCTTTATCTGTAGATTTGTGCCTTCCATCAATTCTGAAAAGTTCTTCACGGCTGTCTGGTAGGATAGCATTGCCTCTTTTCCACTCTTGTTGGGAACTACCCTGCCTGGTTTCAGAAGCTGTAACCCCCCATGGCTAAGGCTGAGTGAGAGACCTTGGGACCATAAGCCACTAAGGAGACAAAGCTTATATCCTTGGCAGGGGCGCTGCCCCTTTACTTCACCCTGCTTGACCCTGAGCCTGGCTGGTTAGCCAATGACGGGTAAGATTCCTCAAGGGAAGAACTACCTAAGACAGGCATAGTCACGAAGGGGCCCCAAGGAAAGGACTTGGGGGGCTATAGAAAAAGGAGGCGATGAGCCCTCGCCCCTCAACTTTGACATAGCCTGAGTCCTCATTCTGTCTGCAGGAAGTCTCCTAATCTCGTGGCTGCCTTACTCTCCCTGCCTGACTTAAGCCTAAAACAATGACAGAGGGCAGTTCAGCCCTGTGCTGGAAAGGGCGAGTTCCCTGGGGCGATCAGGCCTAAGAAAGAATGCATAAAATCCTATGAAACCTGCTCTGCTGAGAATGCCCTCAATTTTCTGATAAGGGTCTGAGCATGAAATGAGTTTGTTTCTCAAAGTTTTATAGCCCTTTAGCTAACTGACCTGACTCAGAATAAGCCCTCAAAGTTCTCTGTATGTTATCTATTGTTTGATCCTTCCTGCCTGACAATGACTGATGAGCTTTACCTGTGTTTCTGTGCAAACTGAACCCACTAAAAGCCCATTGAGGAACAGGCTCCTGGTCCTCCTCCTCTGAGAGATCCGCCACCTTTCCTCCCCAAGCAGGTCATGTCTTGGTAGACTTATTCTCATCCATGGCAGCTGGGGGGCTCTGCAGGCAAAGGTCCCCCACACACTCTCCTTATTTTCTCATTGTGTGGCTCTGATTAGATCTGTTAGATCTTCTCATCTCCCAGGGCTGCTTTCTAGGCTGTTTTTTTTTTTTTTCAGTCCACTCTTCCTGTTCACTAATTCCCTCTTCCCAGAAACCTCTCATTTAACTTATCCTTTGAATGTTTTATTTCAACAATTGTATTGCCTTTTCTAAAAGTTCTATTTGAGTCTTTGTCAAATCTGCATTTTTAATAGTCTAGTATTGCTTATTTTATTAATCCATATTTTAGAGCATTTTATACACAGTGACTTTCTATTCTTTAATAATTCCAATATCTGAATTGCTTGGAGGTCTAAATCTGTAATTTTTGTTTCTTCTGACTTCAGTAATGGGGCACATTTCTCTGTGGATCTTCATTTGTGAGCTAATCTCTTGTTCTTAATCTAAGGAAAACCCAAGTGTTTAAACTACGGTTTGGGGTTTTTTGTTTTCTTTTTTTCCTTTTTCCAGAGTTTACATTTGCCTTTGCCAAAAGCCAGGCAGCAAAACTGATCACTTCAGTCCCTGCAATGCCACTTTAACCTGTTATTCTTGGGGGGTCTTCATTGCAGGCCCCCCACCTTTTAGGGGTTTGAAGGCATAGTCTCACCTTTCTAGCTCCGTAATCCTGCCAGCATTTGCCCTCTGTGCTCACCATTCAGTATTCTGTTCTCAGTTCACGCCCTGCCTCCTCTCTCCACCGTCACCCCCACTTGGAGATTTCCTTTACTTCCTCTGTGCCAACCAACATAATGTTTAAATTATACTTTATGTAGAATGTAGCTGCATGATGGACAGAGAGCCTTGAGAACACCTAGTCCACCATATGAAGTCTCTGCTCGCATCCATTGTCCTACTTTATCCTAAAAGAACTTGCAGAAGTAGGCACGATCATCCCCAGTTTACAAGTGAGGAAAGTGATGGCCAGAGAGGTCAAGTGGCTTACCCCAGGTCACCCACAGAGCTGGGACTTTAGCCCTGGCCTGCCTGCCTTTAAAACCGAGTGGAGTAAGAGGCTGAAGTTAGAGACCCTGTCTTATGCCCCCACCCCCACATGCCGGCTCCCTGTGCTGCTCGATACCTTCTGGCGTTTGTAAATGGTGGGCAGTGGGGCCACCTCACAGTCCTTGTGGGCGCCAAAGACCTTGCAGAGAGAGCAGGTGGGCACTTCACAGCTCAGGCAGTAGATATTGATCTTCTCCTCTTCATGCTCCTCGCACATGAGGTGCTGCTCAGCCTTGGAGTGCAGTGGCCTGGAAGGGCATGTGCACGTGGCAGGAGGGTCAGGGGCCATGCCAGGGTGGGAGGTGAGGCCCGAGAGTGCAAGACCAACCACCACCACCTTTTCCGCCCCTGCAGCTGTGCTGTGGCTGTGCAGGTAAGTGACTTCCACAATCTCTTCATTTGAGGAATAGAAAGAGCTAAGAGGCAGAGGAGGCTTAGCTCCAAAAGTAGTCTCTATTCCAGGAGGCAGAGAAGTCTCACAGGGCTGGAAGTAATGGAGGGCTGTCAAGGACCTTGCTGGTGGACTTCCAACCCTTCCCTAGGTGGAAGGAGTGAAGGCAAAGCCGTGACCAGGAATCAGACCACCTGAGATGAGCGACCTGGGGCAAGCCCCTCCCCTTCTCCGGTCCACTCCTCTCATCTCCAAACTGAAGGGGCAGGGTGGTTTGGCACACTCCCTTCAGCCCTGATGGGTTCCCAGGCTGTGCCCCAGGCCCGCCCTTTAGAGAGCTGAGAGGCCCTGACCGCTTACCGGGAAGACTCCTGCTTGTAAATGTCGATAATGTTCTCCACTAGCAGGTTTCGCTGCAGGCCGTAGACACCATGTCGGTCCAGGACGACCTCATGCCTGCAAGATGGGCAGCGGAAACGGCCTCCCGAAGACACAGTGGTGGAGCCCCGGGATTGCCATAGAGGGTTCGAGGCCTGTGGGGACAGGCGGCATGAGAGAGGGCACACTGCAAAGGAATGGGGAGGCAGGGGGAGGTACTGGGGGTGGGGAGCAGGAGAGTGATGAGAGTGGCATCAACGCTTTTCTCTGGTTGGACCTTCCTCTGAGAGCAGCTCAGGGTGGGTGGCCATGGAGATCCTGTCTCCCACCATTATCTTATTTTTTAAAATATTTTATTTATTTATTTTTAGAGAAAGGAGGAGGGAGAGAAGGAGAAAGAGAGGGGAGAGAAACTTCAATGCAAGAGAGAAACATCAATTGGTTGCCTCTTGAACACGCCCCAAATGGGGACCGAATCTGTAACCCAGGCATGTACCCTGACCGGGAATAGAACCAGCAACCTTTTGCTTTGTGGGATGATGCCCAACCTACTGGGCCACACTGGTCAGGGTCCACTTTTATCTTATTACTCAGCCCACCACCTTGAGTGTCCCTGCATCCAGAGCCTGGCTTCGGTCAAGGCCTCGTCAGAATGGGATCTCCCCAAAGGGGCCCAGCTTGGAGTTGTGAGGTGCCATTGACCTTGGCAGAAAAGCTCTAAGTGATGTGGCCAGTGTCCTCCATCCAGCCTGGGGTTGTCCTGCACCACATCTGAGGGGGACATTCTGCAGCTCTGGGTGGGGGCCAAAGCAGAGACAAGTGCTGAACAACGGGGCCAACAAGCCACATTCTGGGCAATCATTCCAGAGACTGGGAACCAGGAGTCCTGGGTTCTTTTGCTGCATTTGACACTCTTCTGCTGTGCTCACTTGGGCAAGCAGTCAACCTCTATGAAACCAAGGACCGAGGATGAGATGCACACAACTGCAGCCCTGCCCTAAGGACAGGCAAACCGACAGTCCCGTTCAGAAGGCCGACTGTGATGACAGGGGTAAGCTCGGAAGGACTTACCCGAGATGCTCATTACTTCCTTCCCCTATACCTCACAGAGAACTTGCCCCATCCCACCCTGAAGCGGCCCTCTGTGCCCCAGGCCACAGACAGCTGGCTCAGAGATGGGGTGGTGATCACCTGGCCCAAGCAGGACAAATCAGTCTTTCTCTCTAGGCACTGGGAATGGAGACATAGAACCTGAGCTGACTGGACCACGTGCAGCTTCAGAAGTGAAAGGACCTGTGGTGTTGGGCTAAGAGTTGACAGTGTGGCCACCCAAAGTCTTGTCCAAGTAGAACTGGAAGGTGTGAGGGTTCAGAAACTAGGAGCAGAGAAGGCTGGTCTGCAGAGGAGAGAAGCGAGCCAATCCGTAGAGAGTTGTTCCCCAGTGTTCACCTCCTCTTCTTCTTAAATAACAGAGCCCCTGAGGTTTTAGGAAGACACGTGGACTAAAGAACTTGTGTCCAAGCCTCGCTTCCAGCTGGGCGTGGCCAAGGGACTGTGCTCTGGCCAACAGGATATATCGATAGATAGACATATTTTGTGCCATTTCTAGGGAGGGTACGGGTCCTCAAAAAAGACTGACGAGAGTCACAGGAGCTTAACTCTTGTTCATATCGATTAGCCTGTGGTGAAATTGGTTTGGGTGTATGTCATTTCATTTGAAGTCTTTGGACCTACTGATGACGTTCAGTGAAGACTTACTGTATCTTTGATGGGTGGGACATGCCCTGCTTCTTCCTGCTGCCTGAAATGAGGTTAGAATGGCTCACACTGAAGCAGAGGCCTTGAGCCAGGAGGTAGCCCCATGCTGGCAATGGCAGCAGGACAAAAGGAGTGAGTCTCTAACAGGGCAGTCCTGGACTGCCTACCCATGCTTTCACTTGAGAGAAAAAGCAAAACTTCACCTTCTTGAAACTATTGCAATTTTGGATTTTCTTTTTCTTTAAGATTTTATTTCTTTTTGGAGAGAGAGGAAGGGAGAGAGAAAGAGAGGGAGAGAAACATTGATACGTGAGAGAAACATCAATTGGTTGCATCTCACATGCCCCCAGTCGGGGACCTAGCCTGCAACTCAGGTATGTGCCTGATCGGGAATCGACTGGCAACCTTTTGGTTTGCAGGTCAGTGTTCAATCCACTGAGCAACACCAGCCAGGGCTGATTTGGGGTTTTCTGTCACTTACAGCAGAACCTGATCCTAGGTGGCCAGAAGACCACATACACCTAGGAGTGACAGAGACAGTAGTCACCTGGGACTTTGTATATTTAGATGTATTTCCTGCAATTGGATTTCGTCAGGTTCTCCAAATCCTTACACAACAACCAGGTCAAGTATATGGGTGCAGTAGCACCCTATAACACCTAGAGGGCACCCAAGTCCTAGTCTTGGCTGATCCTCTGGTAGCGAGAGAAGCAGGCAAAGCAGGAAATGTGGCCCTACTGTGAAGTGGGCAGTCTATTTGGGGAGGGTGATTGACATGTCACAAATATCACACTTAGGGGCATTTCTTGAGAATTACAGGAAGCCAATGCTTTAGCCCATCATAAAGTTGGAACAAATTAGTTTAAGATGATCCAAGGCTGTGTTTCTGTATTTGTCTTTCTCGGTAACTACGTTATATATAAATATAGTTTAGTTTAGTTTAGTTTAATTTAATTTAGGGATGTGTCAAAATGTAAGAGCACTGGGATTTTTTTAAATAATTTCACACAGTTACCTTCTAATATTTAGAATCCCAGTGAGTAAGGAGGTGTTGGGGAAACCCGAAGCCTGCAAGCTCCTGCAGGGGTGCTCTCTTTTGTGGATGAGAAAAGGGGACTCTGTGGATAGGAACCTCACAGGGTGATCTGCTCATCAGGTCCAAACTGGGCAGGTCATGGTGGGTAGCCATGACCCGGGCATATGACTCTCTAGTAAAAGGGTTATCTTTGCCCTGAGCAAGCCCTCGCACTATTTCTGTGCATCTAGGTCAGATACCTTTCAAGCTGTAACCACCCTGGAGAGAGAGAGAGCACATAACCTGTTACCTATCCGATAATCCAAAGCCCACCTTGCTTTTCCCACCTCCAGGTAATCTTCTGAGTGTTAACCTCCTTAATCTCAAATGAGGCTCCAAAAACATTATTCTCTGGAGCATTTGAGATCTTGATCCCTGGCATACGTCCTCAGTTTGGCTTAAATAAACTCATAAAAATTCTCTACAGATTTGGACACTTCTTATGTCGACACTTTGAATAGCTGGTGGGAACCCTATAAGGATGTTCAGGCCCCGACCGGTGTGGCTCACTGGGTTGGGCATTGTCCCACAAAGCAAAAGGTCACCAGTTCGATCCCCGTCAGGGCATAGGCCTAGGTTGTCAGTTGGATCCTGGGTCGGAATGTGTACGAGAGGCAACCAATTAAAGTTTCTCTCTCACATCGATGTTTCTCTTCCTCTCTTTCTCCCTCCCTTCTCCTCTCTCTAAAAATAAATAAACTAAATCTTGTTTTAAAAAGATGCTCAGCAAACATCTGCATAGTAAAAGAAAAGGTGGAGGCGGCTTATTCGAAAGCGGAGGCCCAACTCACAGGTACCCTCTTTGCTCCGCCCCTCCCTCACCGCACCCTTCCTCCAAACTCATTTAACAATCCTCACGTGGTTTGAGGGCCTATTAGGTATCAAGCACTGTGCTCTGGTTTTCCCAGACAACGCTGAATTTAATCCTCAAGATTTTCTTGTGCAGGTGGTGAAGGAGATAAACGTTTACCCCCAACTTAGAGTATGAGAAGCAGGATGACAGTGCTAGCACCTGTCTGCTGAGCACCTACTTCACGCCAGGCTTTGCTCTGAGGCCTTTCATTTATATGAACTCATTCAATTCCCATATCAACCCTATGGAGGAGGTACCACCACTAGCTTCATTTCAAAGATAGGAAACTATAGCCCAGACAAGTTAAATAAATTGCACATGGTCATTGGCTAATTGGTGGTGGAGCCAATATTTGAACTCAGGCACCCTGACTCCAGAATCTGTCCAGTTATCAATATACTACATTATCAGTTCCAACATTAGCCTCTCTGAGTTTCAGGTGAAACAGATTTTAGTAAAAACTGTGAAAGGCCAAGCATCAACCTTTCACGAAGGCCAGAAATAGCAGCCAAAAACTCAACTGCGGACTGAAGTTATCTGAGCAGCGATAGACAAAAGATAGCCCATCAAATGAAAACCCCTTGTGCCAGGAGCACGATAAGGGCCCAGCCTACAGCCAGAATGATCTGCTCATCTGAGGAAAGGAGAGGGAACAGCTCAGACCTCAGGGACGCCTCTACTAATGGACCTACACATGCCCCCCAAGGGAGGATAATAATTTACCAGATTCTGTGTGAAAAATATTCTGATGCAGCACAACCACACTGAGACACTCAACTGTCTAGTAATCCCAGTCACACCCCTCTGTTCACCAAAAGAGCCAAGGAATTAAACAGAGATTGCAAACCAATGATAACAGCTTGCTAGCTGGTTTCCATTTAAGAGGACAGTGGAAGAAAGCCAAGGTGAATAGAAGGTTAAGTAAAGACTTCACTGTCAGCACCAAATAAAACTGCCCCGTCCAAAGAGGAGTGACGGGCAGAGGCATCTGACAGGAGACGCACGCCGAGGTAACACCGAAGGAACAGGGACAGGGAAGCACGGCGAGCAAAGGACAGGTGAAGAATACACTTTAGAAGAAGAATTGCTCCAAGAAATGGTACAATTTCAACATAACCTTTTTAAGGAAATAAAGAAAGCAGTCTCTCTGATTAAAGAGAGAGAATGCGATTAAACCTGGAGAAGAAAAGCCAGCTGGCAGAATTAAAGAAAGAAATCCAGTAAAATATATTGGGTTGGCCCAAAAATTCCATTTAGTTTTTCCATAAAATAAAAGATACATATTTCAGTTTTCACTAATAACTGTATTGAATTGGATTGTCGAGTATGTCGGCTGTCTCCCATTATTGACTTCCAGTGGGCAGAGGCCAGGGCAGCTGCTGAGCATCTCCCAGTGCCTGGGACAGCCCCGCAGCAGAGAATTATTTGGCCAAAATATCAATAATATCAAGAAACTCTGCAACCCACTTTGACACATTCAATCAGTCACAGTACCTTCTCCTTACACTGCACAAATCTTTTTTTCCATTTTAGTTGCATTTTTGCCTTTCTTGAAATAAAGCATAATATGCCAAAAATGTTGCTATTTTCTTCCATCTTCAGTAGTACAATGGCTACACCAAAGTCCACCAATTTTGTTAAGTTTTTTTAAAAACTGCACACTGATACGACAGCTGTCACAATATGGTCTAACGAGATCGTTTCCAATGAAGTTGAAGACAATGACGCACTACTGGAGCCGTCGCAGGAAAAAAGACTAAATGAACTTTTTGGCCAACCCAGTATTATCAACATCGAAACAAAATGCGCATTTGACACGGAAGGAAGTGGGGTCTATGACACCGAGACGAGTCCCGCGGAGCGTAGAAAATAACCGAGATAAAAGTAACCAGGACTCCCTGCTACGACTGGGCCGCCCTCGAGGACACCCTTTGCTAAGTGAACTGTCTGACACAAAGGCACAAATGCTGCGTGACCCCCCTTGTGTGGGGTGTCCAGAATGGGCAGAGTCACAGATTCTTGCCAGGGGCCGGCGGAGGGCGGATGGAGAGTTACTCTTTTTTTTTTTTAAGATTTTATTTATTTATTTTTAGAGAGGGAAGAGAGGGGGAGAGAGAGAGAGAGAGAGAGAGAAACATCAATGTGCGGTTGCTGGGGGACATGGCCTGAAACCCAGGCATGTGCCCTGACTGGGAATCGAACCTGCGATGCCTGGTTCGCAGCCCGCACTCAATCCACTGAGCTACACCCGTCAGGTCTGAGAGTTACTTTTAATGGGAGCCAAGTTTCAGTCTGGGAAGATGACAACCATCCGGAGATGGATAGCGGTGATGGTTGCACAACGCTGTGAGTACCCTCAACGCCATTGTCGACACATTTAAAGATGGTTCAGATGGTAAATGTATATCTTGTGTACCTTGGCACAATATTAAAAAAGAAGGTAAGAAAAAAACAGAGTAATCAGGACTCGTTGGGATGTCTTGACCAGGGCCCTACTTCAGGCCCCTCACAGTCAGGATGGACTTCGGGGACTAACCCGGGGCGGAGTTGGACAGCGCTGCCTCTTCACCACTTCCCTGGCTGCCAAAGAAATCCCTTCAGCAGCTCATCCTACCGCCTAATCGCTACCCTGTATGGGACCGGGGTTCAGGAGGCCATCCATTTCAAGGCAGTCTCCCCTAAATCCTTTGTTCCTACAGCACGTTTCTTGGGAGCTTGAGCGCACACAGCGCAGGTGGTGGGGAGGCTTGCACCTTTGCCGTCTTCACAGTGTGGTCGAAGGCTGGCGTTGACCCCACAGCCAGGCACCGCTTTCCCGTTCAAACCCTGGTCCCACAGAACCTTCCCTTCCCTTCCCCAGAGCTCAGGCCCTCCTGCCGTATCTTCACTAGTCTCTGGCCAATGTAGAGATGAGCCCTTGATGCTACAGCTAAATTTGACTAGTAATAAAATAGTAAAGTTTATCTTTGGGGTTCTCCAGGGCCCTCTAGCTCATGGCACAGCACTCATGGTGCTTGGGTGCCCTCACGGTGCAACCCGTGTGCTGAATTAGAGATTCCCAAAATGTGATCTACGCAGTGATGGCAAGATTCTAGGTGGAACGACAATGGACATTTAAATGTATTGTCTTTATTTTAATGCACATTAGAAAAACAGCCAGCCTATAAAGCTGGTGATTTTCATGGATTTTCTAATTTAGAATGACGATAATTATTTAAGCCTTAAAATTAAGTCCTTTTAAATAGAAGTAGTAAACACACAGGACAGGTGGTAACAGCTACGGCGTAAACCAGGAAGGTGAAGTGAGAGAGAGGCTTGGGGAGTTTGTGCTAACCCTTTTCTGACTCCTGCTCCTCCTCAAAATGTGTCTGCCTTGTATCCCAGCCCTTTGCAAATGCTGGCGGGGGAAGTCATCTGCACTGGACATGTGGATGAAACTGTTACCCGTCGTGGTAACCCCTCTGTGTTGCACAGAGGGCCTTTCAGGCAGTATGCTGTAGGGAGAGTAGCACTGATCTCAAGATCTGGCTTTGGATTTGCTATGTGTGACCTTGCAAAGGTCATTTCTCGCAGGCTCCAGTTTCCTCAGATCTAAAAAGAGGGATTTGCCTTTAGCACTGAGTGCTTTCAAGGGCTGAGGCTCTTGGAGCAGTGATCCGTAATGGACAGAATTATGGCAAGAACATCAGACACCAGGATGTGTCTGTTTTTGCCTGTGAGCTGGGGGAAGGGAGCTGGTGGTTTTTACAAGAACCTTCTCCTCTCACACCTTCTAGGCTCCACCTCCCTCTCCGTTTGACTTGGATCCAGTCTCCCAATTGCTGGTACCTCCCCCTAGCTGTCAATGGAGCGCCCTCTTCCTGTCTGATGCAAGCAGCCCTTGTGCGTTTACACGGATTGATCCATCTCACAATGCATGTTATCTACGAGGCTTGACTTTTATATAACATATCTGCATTATTTTTGTAATTGGAATAAATGCTACAACTGCTTTTTAAGAATAAGCATACTGGTTATTTCACAGTAGAGGAAAGATTAAATGAGTTATTAATGGAATTATGCACCATTTTTAAGGGAGTGCTTAAAAACACGGGGAGGTTCTCATGTCATGATTTTAGATGAAAAAGGCAGGGTACAAATCTATACAGACAGTGGGGAAATGTGCTAGGAGGTTTACAGGTGTGTTTTTTTTAACATCTTTGTATTCATCTATATTTCCCAAACATCTCTGTATAGACCAGCGATTTTCAACCTTTTAACCTCTCTTCTTCCCCCACAGACACGCATCTCCTAAACTCCGAGGGACCCCACGAGACTCGAAACCAGGGGAGCAGTGGGCAGCAGCAGCTTGTACAGGGCTAACCCCCTGACCCTGTCTCCAAGGTCCCCGCTCCTCTGACTCTACCCGAGCTGACTGCAGCCTTGCCTTGGCTCACTTCTCTCCCGATACGTTCCTCGAGGACCAGAGCAGCCCTGCCTAGTCTCTGTCCTACTGCTCCTTCTATCCTAGGCCCTCCCATGTTTCACTGTCCCCAGCTTTAACAACTGTACTCTCAAAATAATAACCAAGCAAACAAGCAAACACACCACACACACACATTGTCCTTAGAAAGGGTCCATAGTCTTCACCAACCGACAAAGCATTTTGTCCATGGCACAAAAGGAGATTACTTCCTGTCCTGACTGTAAGTCCTTAGATGGTCTCATCGCAAACAGGAGTTTTATGCTGTGGGGTGTGTACGGCAACCTCCTTCATACATCTCCAAGCTGGTGGTCTCACCCTCGGCTAAAGAGCTCTCAGCTAATATCCTGTTAGCAGAACCCTCTCTTTGCTTCTGTTTACCTTCCTATTGCATTTCAACTTTAAGAAGTAACTGACGGGCTCCATTGCACGCATAAATGTGTTGGATCCTTCTTTTCATCTTACATCATAAGACTGTGTAGACGAGAGAGTCAGCCCCAGAAAGGAAAATGTTATGTGCCAATGATGTGACGTGGAAAGGAAATTCCATCATTCCAGGAAACAGAACTTCTAGATTTATGTCCCTACTCGGTCCCTTTGTTTGTGTGACTGTAACTCTTTCCTGTGTTCTTCCTATAAAATGGCAATAACACCCATGCCACCTAACTCAGGTGAAATCATGCCCATGCTCCCCGGCTGGTGTGGCTCAGTGGGCTGAGAGCTGGCCTGCGAACCAGAAGGGCACTGTTTCCATTCCCTGTCAGGGCACGTGCCTGGGTTGCAGGCTGAGCCCCTGGGGGCTCACAAGTTTTCTCTTCCTCTCTCTCTCCCTTCCCTTCTCTCTGAAAAGGAAGGAAGGAAGGAAGGATTCATGCATGTGAAGATTGTCTATAAATTATAAAGCACTGTTCTAGATCATAAAAATATATGCCCACACAGAACCACAGGATCTGAAATAACTGTTCTTCCTTTACTGTGAAGGATACAATGGGAAAAATGCATACATGGAATTTAATTCTAGGCTATGCTCGAGGCTTCTATGTGGCATACCTGCTGTGAGCTGCCACTCTTTTTGACTCCGTGGTGTGCTCTGTTTCCTTCGTAACATTTCATAGCATTTCACAGAAATGCTCCACCTAGCAAGATGCTCTGTGAAAGCAGGTACTCTATCAAATCTAGACTTAGGTCAGAACGTTCTCCCTCTTTCCTGGCTCTCCAGAGTGATGCTGATTTGGGACACTGGCCCAGGATGCAAGGGGGTGGAGGGTGTTGGAAGCCTCCTCCAAATGGGTGGCCGGGCCAGTGATGCATTATGGACCATGCATCCAGGTCCTCGGAGCCAGCCTTGGAATGTGCTGAAGAAACCACGGGGAAATAATGGGCAGAAGACCGGACATCTGAAGAAAGGAGCCTCAGAAGCATCCAGGTGTTGGCAAAAGCTAAGGTGTGGGTGGGAGAGTGATTCTGAGTGGAGGGCGAGCTCTGCCTGACAGAACCCAGCAAGGACTCCAGCACAAGAGTTCGAGGATGGAGGCTGGTTGAAAGGAAGCTGAGAAGCAGAACAGTGAGTCAAGTGCAGACACCAGGACCAGAGTGGAAAGCCTTAAACTGGAAGTCCACGATAATTCTTGAACTTGTAAAATCAAATCGTTAGAATTACAAGGATGTTAAAGGTTTCCATAAAACATCCTTTTTCTCTCTCTCTTTACACATGTAAAGAGGCTTGAAGAGGTGAAATAGCCTGATTTACATCCCACCGTAAATTAAGGAAGAAACTGGTTTGGGGAGATCCCAGGAATGCTAAGTCTCAGTCTAGGTTCTTGTCCCCCACTTGAAAGAATCAAGATTTCGGAAGATCTTTAACCCTGCTTCAAGGTGAATTCAATTCACAAAATTTCAATAAATCCATTTCTCACAAAGGAGACATGCCCCAGGCCGGTGGGGCAGGTCCCTGCATAGCTGGTGGAAGTGGTCCAGGAGGCAGGCTGTGCGGAGTTTCTGCCCGCAGGCCTGTGCTTGATGACAGGAGGTCCTAACTATCACCTGATAAAGACCTGGAGCTCAGGGAGGGATGGCACAACATGGAGGTCACCCCTTTCCTTGAGAAGGAGGCCCCTTCCTTGGTGTTTCCGTCTCTGTAGATCTCTCCTAAAAGGACATCCCCAGCAAAGCTGTGCCTGAACAGTCTGACAGGGCTGTCTGACTGTCTGTTAAATGACAGCAGGTTGCAGCTCATAAACAAGTGCCCGCAGTGAAGTGGGGGCATGTATAAAAATAAACAGAAGGCTGCTTTAAAGTCCTTCAGGAGCGAATAGAGTTTACAAATGCATAAACACAGAGAGAGGTTTGTGTCAGATTCCCACACCAACAGCTTTCTTCTAGTCAAAATGCTTGGTAGCTGAGTGGGTGCAGTGCGGGGAAAGAGGGAGGGAGAAGGGGGCTACTGTGGTGTTTTATGATATTTAAATTCAGACAGAGAGAGATAGAGAGAACAGTTCTAAAGACGACTATATAAAAATAAAATATGCATGGGGACAAAGGCTTGAAAGTAATATGCAAACATGAAAATTCATTGTCAATTAATTGTGTTGGGAGAGGTAGGATTATTGATGATTTCCTCCGAAATCCTTGAGACTGTCGGACATTCGCAATGAAATGTTTTAACCTTTCCAATTTTGCTCCCCAGCTCTCTAGTTTACCTGCTGTGATAAAATCACAATGCTCTAAAATTCTTGTTTCCTGTCCGTCGTGGCAGTTTTTGGAGCAGCAACACGCCGGGCACCGCCCAGATGTTTCAGAGGATGGACGAGGTACACTGTGGTCCAGTCATGACAATGGGGCACCATTCAGCCATTTAAAAAGGGAAAACACAAATCCGAAAACCTGAATGTGTGGGTGCGGAACAACCGCCAGGAAAGAGTAGGTAAACCAGGGCAGGTGTAGAATAATGAGGCTAGTTTAAGTATGTGTGTATGTATACACACATGCCACACCTGTCCACGGAGAACTTCTAGAAGGCCGCCCAAGACAGTTGGTAATGGCCACCTCCATCTGCAGAAGGGGATTTAGCACCTGAAGGGAAGATTCACTTTTCATGATATAAACTCCTATCCTGTTTGAAACAAAAGTGTGTGTGTGTGTGTGTGTGTGTGTGTGTGTGTGTGTGTGTGTGTGTGTAACATACTGGTATCACTTTTGTAAGTCCTATTAACTTTCTAGGCAATGTTCTAAGAGTATACTTCCTAAGTGGCTTAAAGATAGAAGAATAAAAAGTCCTATTCTTGTCTCCATACTTAGAAAACAGACAATCTGATTATGCCTAGAGTTGTCAAAATGTGGAGGCAACGTGTGAAAAACTAAATATGCTCATCTCTCAGAGGAGGATCTGCCGAGGTGTACAGACAGAAGCGCCGCTGAAGAACTGGGTCAGCCTCCCACCAGGCCAGCCCAAATAAAGCAGCAGGCAAACAGGCTGTTCACTCTTGTCTGCTTGGAGGGACCAGGGGTAGCTCTGTCCACAGAGCTACCCCAAAGCCCTGGGGATCATACCGCTTCCCAAATATTCTGCACGGGGTTTGGTCCAAAGCATCCCCAGGTCTCTCGGGGCCCAGATCAGTATTCCAGAGCTTTGAGGAACCAAAGCAAGTGAGCCTGAATGCAGAGGGCTACCTTGGGCAAGGGAGGTCATTTAAACATCCTCTAGCCTCCTGTCCCTGAGTCCCTCTGCCCGATGATGCTGCATATCTTGCACTTTAATTATCCTGACCACTGCTTTTCACAGATACATTACCTTCACTTTCAAAACTTCTCTTTGCTTCCACATACTTCAGGCTCTAGTGAACAGATGTTTCACTCCAAATTCACAAGAAGGGAAGGCCAAGTCTTCTTGCCATTGCATCCCAGGCATCTCAGCCTGAAGGATGTTGAGAGTTACTTTGATGAAGGGGAAACCCAAGACAGTGGGCAAGGCACAGCCTCTCGTACATGCCTTGATGCCCAGGGTAGGGGGCACCACAGTCAGTCTAGGCCCCCAGAGCAGGAAAAGCACTGCTTTGAGACACTCCAGGGCCAAACAGACTCGTAGAGGAATAGGAGATGGGAGTGAGCCTCGATGGGGAGATGGCGGACCAGACTGCCAGGCACTCAGTGAAGATGGCAGACAGCAGAAAGCGTCTGCCCCGGGGCACAGCTGAGGGGCGACCAGGCTTAGTGAGCCCAGTACTTCCCCCCAAACCTACTGTCCCAAAGAACTTACAAGGGAAATATTTTCTTGGTTAAGTTAAAAATCACTTATGTTCAGCACACTTCCCCATAATTTCTGATACAGATGGAGAATATGTGTTCGTGGTGTCCCTTGTTGCTGCCATGCATACTAAGCCAGCCAGCTCTGGTCCATTCAGAGATTTTACTTCATTAGCAAGAGGTGTGTGTGTGTGTGTGTGTGTGTGTGTGTGTGTGTGTGTGTGTGTCTTTTCCCCTCTCTCCCTGATCTTCGTCCCGGTTTGTAGATTACTACAGCAGATACCAGTGACACAGGGCAAAAAAGAAAGCCTACTTATAAACCATTCTGGTCCTAGGGTGTGTGGCTTAGTGGATTGAGCATTGACCTGTGAACCAAAAGGTTGCCAGTTCAATTCCTAGTCAGGGCCCATGCCTGGTTGTGGGCCAGGTCCCAGACTGGGGATATGCAAGAGGCAACTGATGTTCTTCTCACACAGAGATATTTCTCTTCCCCTCTTTCTCTCTCCTTTCTCCAAAAAATAAATGAAGTGCTAAATGAAAAAAAAATAAACCATTCCGGTATATGCTGCCTTTCTTTTTGAAGCCAGTAGCTAAAATGATACCTATGCACTGGTTTTGCCCTGTGACCACAGGTAAACCCAAACTGGGTGCGTTTCTGAGAAAATGCCTTCTCTGCCTTCTTTCTGTTTATGTGACCTTAATCTTTTCTAGCCAGAGGTCCCTTCATTGACTAGTCTGGAGTGGGGCACAGGTGTGACTCTTTGATCAGGGGCAATGCCCCCCAAAGATGGATGCGCTGAGCTGCACCTCAAATACAGATAGTTTCACTGTCACCATGGTCCTTTCTCATGGGGTTTAATACTTTGTTATCTCAATGCCATTGTCCCCAGATTTTCCATAATGTCTCAAAATCTGAAATTCGAGACTACAATGCAGAGTCTAGCATAGCCTGTTATGCGGCCTGGTGCAGGCTTGCTGCCCTCCCACTTTCTATGGGGGTCTGCTTTCCTCTGTCGATACCACCGTTCCAGTGACTGTCCACACAGGCTGTCCTCGCCAGCTTGCAGAGCAGCCGCTGACTCGTGCTTGCCCTGGCGCCCCTAGAACCCTGCTTCTTCTCCTGCCCTTCAGCCAGGACAGCCCCACCCATCTCACACAGCACTCTGCCCATCACCTTCTGGGGGCTCAGCTCTGCTCTGAGGAGAAGCCTCCCACAAGTCCGCACTGCTTCACCAGGCCCTGCCCCCGCCCCGGCCCACCTGGAAGACGTCATTGGCGCACTTGCGGCACAGGTTGTGCTGGCAGGGCAGGATCACCACCGGTTTGGAGAACATCTCCAGGCAGATGGGGCAGATGAGCTGCTTCTCCAGGTTGTCCATGCTGTGTGCATCCCCTAGCAGCGGCTTGAAACCCACTGCGAAGTTCATCCCCTCAGTGATGGTGCCTACCCCGGCCTTGGCCCTGGCCCTGGCCTTTCCTCACTGCCTCTGGACCCTTCCTCGTGTACGTTACACAGCCTGTGTGTTCTTACGTTCCCTTTTGTTGCTCGCTCTTGAAATAGCTCCGCTATCTCTCCTGTGCCTTCCTCTGAAATGCACCTCGTCTTCAGAGAGCTGTTTTCGGACACTTCGCGTCTCTCTCTTCTTTGCTCTCTACCCAGCGAGACACATGCAGCTTTTCGATCCCTCACTCCCTGAGTAACTCTGCCCCTGGAAATCTCTCCTTTTGTTCCCTAAAGGACTCTCGTTCACTCTATGGGCAGCACTGTTTGTCCCTCGCTCCCCAGAGAGGAGATTAATTTTAACGTGGGGGTGGGGAACACGGGGCATCTGTGTGACATTCCAACTCCCAATTTAGCTCATGTAAGGCGAGCCACAGCTGTCACCGAATGAATGACCCTGACTCACTCAGGAATGGATGACTCTCTTGAGCAAGAGCAAGAGCAAGGGTGAGCTTCACTGCGTATGGTGGAAGGTGGGCCAGCAGAGGCATTGAGCTCTCACTTGCTCTGAGTCGCTCTCAGTCAGAAGGCTCCTGTGAGCCTTCCTTCCAGGGCGGTGACACAGAGTCCAAATCGACCTGTGTGAGAGGGCCACACATGGCTCAGGGTGGGAGGGAAGATCTTAGTAGACCTACAGTCAGTCAGTGAAAACCTCTGCCCCCAAGGCTAAGCCAGTGACCCTGGTCCTCTTCCTCTGAACCCCACGGTTCATAACAGAGGCACCAGAGACTAGAGAGGCTTGGTCCAATATGTGTGGTCCACTTTTGTTCTTGCCCAGAACTTTCTTGTGTTGCCCTAGGAAAAGAAGCGCGGGGGGCTAGAGCTGACCGTTGTGCCAGGGCCTAGAACGACCTCAGGAGCTTGTGCGCAAGAACATGTGCAATTCTGGTCCACGGACACGTCACTGAAGCCACTCCAAGGACTTCAGATTTGTCAGGAAATTGAGAGAAGCTGAGCTGGGCTGGAGGGACCTGTGTCAGGGACCTATTTTGAGTACCAAGGGAATCAGTCTCCAGGGACATTTTAGAGCTCTGACAAAGTCATAATCACAAGGCTGCAGGAGGCCTTGGCCCCAGCTCACAGCTGTCCCGACTCCCACTCTCCCAGGCAGACTGGTCTCAGATGAGAGCACCGGTCCTCTACCTTGTTCTCCTGCAGGCCTCTCTCCCAGGCACAGTTTGTCTTTTTGGGGCCCCACATCTGCACTGGGTTGGACAGGAGCTCCCCCCCCCGCCCCCCGCAAACGACAGCTTGGCTGCATAGAGTAATCTTGGATGTAGGTCCTTGCCTTTCATGACTTGGAATACTTCTTTCCAGCCCCTTCTTGCTTGTAAGGTTTCTTATGAGAAATCAGCTGATAGTCTTGTTGGGAACTCCTTTGTAGGTAACTGTCTCCTTTTCTCTTGCTGCTTCTAAGATTCTCTCCTGATTCTTATTATTGGGTAATGTAATTATGATGTGCCTTGGTGTGTGCTTCCTTGGGTCCAACTTCTTTGGAATTCTCTGAGCTTCCTGGACTTCCTGGAAGTCTATTTCCTTTGTCAGATTGGGGAATTTTTCCTTAATTATTTTTTCAGATAAGTTTTCAATTTCTTGCTCCTCCTCTTCTCCATCTGGCACCCCTGTGATTCAGATGTTGGAATATTTAAAGTTGTCCCAGAAGTTCCAAACCCTCTCCTCATTTTTCTTTAATTCTTGTTTCTTCATTCTGTTCTGATTGAATGTTTATTTCTTCCTTCTGCTCCAAATTGTTGATTTGAGTCCTGGTTTCCTTCCCTTCACTGTTGGTTCCCTTTATCTCACTTTTCATAGTCTTCACTTTTTCCTCTAATTTGCGACCATACTCAACCATTTTTGTGAGCATCCTGATTACCAGTGTTTTGAACTCTGCATCTGATAGGTTGGCTATCTCTTAATCATTTAGTTGTATTTTTTCTGGAGCTTTGATCTATTCTTTCATTTGGACCATATCTTTTGTCTCAGTGCACCTGTTACATAGCAAGGGGTGGAGCCTCACGTGTTCTCCAGGGTGGGGCAATGCTGTGTTGTGACACTGCATGTGGGGGAGAGGTCCCAGAGGGAACAGTGCTGTTTGCTCCACTCTCTGCCAGTTTTCAGTCACTTCCCCTGCTACCCACAATCAAATTGGGCCCTTCTCATGCTGATTCCCGGGTGGGTGGATCTGTGTATGTTCTAGGACCCTGTGGGTCTCTCCAACAAACTCTCCTGTGATACTGGGAGTTTCTCCCGCTGCTGCCTCAACCCCCACTGGTGTTTTCAGTCACAGGTTTTGAGGCTTTATTTCCCTACTGGAACCCTGGGTTGTGTGGTCTGTCTCGCTCCCCAGTTGTTCCTTCTGGTTCATTTGCAGGGAAATGTGGGACCATCCGCTCCACCAGCCATTGCCTTGCACCTAGTGCTGAGTCCTCTCCACCCGGTTGCTCATCTCTGCCCCTCCTACTGGTCTGGATGAATGTTTCTTCTTTAACTCCTTGGTTGTCAGACTTCCATACAGTTTCATTTCTCACAGTTCTGGTTATTTTTTGTTTTAAAATTTGTTGTTGTCCTTGTTTTGGCTGTGTGAGGAGGCACAGTGTACCTACCTACCTACATCTCCATCTTGGCTGGAAGTTGGACAAAAGCTCTTTTATTCACTGACATTCCTCAGCCCTCCCCACAGTGGGGAGAGACAAGTATGAGGAACTATGAGACTCTGGACCTGAGAGGACAGGAAATAAAAGGTGTGGAGAGGACACCAAACAGCCTACGTGAAGAGGCACAAGTGGGGAAAGGGTCTGTAGAAGTACAAGATTTTCCCTATCACTTTTTTCATGCCCCTATTTTAAAAACAAAATACATGGTGTTCAGCCCACATCAGATGTGGTGAAAAGACGGAGGCAAACAGGCACTGAAGTGTGAACCCCAGTCAACCCCCAGAACCTGTGCTAATGGGTGCTGTGCGGGAAGCAGCAGCTCAGGGACGCCCCAAAGGCGGGAGAAGTCCCCATAAGCCTCAGATGCATTCATACTTTTCCTAAGTTGACGCACAGTGCCATGGAATGAGCCTGGCAATGTCCGGTGCATGGGCACCAGAAGAAGGTGAAAGCAGCCCAGGAAAGTGTACTGGCTCAGGAAGGAGTCTGGTGCTAAGAGATCTGGATATACAGAGTTGCCAAGAAAGGTTAACTGGTACCACAGCTTTGAGACAGGATCCACTCTGCTCAGCTTTCGGGATGTTGGTGGAGATATCACAAGTGACCCAGGGATCCTACCCAGCTGACACTGGTTAAAATCCTAAGGGAGGCACAGGAAAAAGGGTGCTTGGGGAAAATCTGTCACCTCTGTCTGAGACCTCCTAAGGGTAGGGATGGGAGGTCTGCTCTCAAATTAAAAGTGGGACTGGAGCTAAAAAGAAGAGTAGCTGGGCAACACTGGACCACCAGGGTCAGTGACACCATCAAGGACAGACTACATCCTCACTGGGCTGGACACCATCAATGCTTCTAGAGCTGGGATTGTTACAAGAGGAGGGGCAAATGAGGGTCAATGTCAGGGCTACGCACTCCTCTCTTCAATGTGACCAATGGCCTGGGCAGCAGAAGACACCTTTATTGGGTCAGCACCTAAGGACAGAAGTTGGTGTCTTATTAAGCAGAAGGTAAAAGCACTCAGAATGTAAAGCAAACCCACCCCCCAGGTAAGGATATAAACACTTATAGTCTATACTATACAGGGCAGCAATTTTCAACCATGTTCATCTCATGGCACACATAAACTTATTACTAAAATTCTTTGGCATATCAAAAATATATTTTTTCCAATAGGACAAAAAATTAGGTATAATTTTGATTCATTCACACCAGATGGCTATTGTTGTATCGGCTGCTGTCATTTTTTCATTTGACAAAGTAAGGGAAAGAGGTCCGTGCCCCCAACTAGATAGTCAGGTGTTGTGTGTTTTAAAAGTTCTGGTGGTGCACTGGTGGAAAATCGCTGCTGTGAGGGTGTAAACTTTCCAGTAGTGACTCATCTCAACTTAGTGTGTGTTCTTGTCCTATCCTTTAATTACTGCCACGTTTCATTTTCATACCTCAATCTTCTTCACCTTTTAAAGATCGTCTTCACTATAATTAGCTTCCCCTCTTCTAAAATGTTCTCTGTTTTCTATGATGAAATTGAAAAAAACATACATAAACATTTAGTAACAGTTTTTAGCCTACTGGTGAGAAAATCACTGCTTTGCAGTTACACATCAGCATCATTAGGTGGCGCTGGTGTGTATTTCAGTCAACACACTTTTAAGTTCAACTAGTTCCAGTGGAGATACCGTATTTTTTACCATGTATGATGCACACATTTTGCCCAAACTTTTTTAGGAAAAAACAAGGATGCTTATTATATATGGGTAGTACTAATTCCATATCTATATAAATGTTTTAATTCTTTTATTTATGTTTATGCATTAAAAGTGTAACTCTCAAAAGCAATAATGATGTCCATATGCAAAATAATACTCTGCAACATAATTGGTTTTATATATAAATACAAAATTGAATTAAAAAATTTAAATGAAATATTTTTTTCCCTGAAAGTTTGGGCCAAACACGTGGGTGTGCATTATACACGGCAAAATACAGTAGTCTCAGACACTTCATCTTCCTTTTGAATAAACACAATAAACCACATCCTCTAACTTGCCTTCGATCACTGCCTTTTCTAGGCACGCTCTCCCACCCATTGCTTACCTTAACTCCCACCCATTCCTCATCTTACCTGTCCAGAGGCCAACATTACATTCAAACTGTCAGTTTGTAGCACAAGCCCTTCAGAAACCAAGCGTCTCCCCTTCCCTTTCTTCACTTTGCCCCAATACCGACTTGAGACTCTCATACTTAGGGGTTCACAGTTTCATTCCTGACGATATTTTTCACTTGTCATCCAGCTCTTACCTCAGTGCCTGTCCACGGCTCTCACCTGATCTCGGAGGCTGTCTCTGGACATTCTGCTCGTGTCTTCTCCTCATTGCCTCCTCAGATGGCGGCTTAAGTTTCCCACAGCAGAAGCAGCAGCAGCAGCAGCAACAGCAACAGGTGAGCAGAGCACACAGGAGGACAAGTGTCTAAAAGGCAGGAAAGAGTGGCCTCAGTCCCACAGTTCCTGTCCATTCAAGCTCCCTCATTCCATCCTCCTAGCACCCAGAAAATGAGACAACAGAAGCATTTGTCCTAGGAGAGGGGGGTCACCTCTCCTTCCTGATTCTTAAGGGACTAAGAAGAATTGTGTACCTTGAACCAACAACTATTCAGCACAAAATAGTATGTGACACCTTCTTCACCGAAGTGATCATACAAATATATTCCCAACGAGCCATGCTGGTCGTAGATTTTCCGTTTTGTAGGGTCACTGAGGATGGAGTGGGCTGTGTTGACCTCTTTGAATATTTCTGCTGCTTGGGCATCCCCTGGATTCTTGTCTGGATGATACTTCAAGGCCAGTTTCCTACCCAGGCAACACCCAAAAGGGGTGGGGAGAGAATTGGGAGTAGTTAGGGCAGGTGAGGGTGAATGACAGGGATAGGTTTCTAAGTAGGGAAGGAGGAATGCATTAGATGTGGAACAAAGGATGGAGGCAAGCAGCCCAAGTCTAAATTCCTTCCCATGCCACACCAAAGAGGGCGATGGCCCATCTAGCATCAAAGTGCGCTTTTAAAAGGGGCTGCAGCAAGGTAGAAAGAAATGGGTTTAAGGGGGAAAGTCCGGGGTTTGATCAGGGGCTGAGGTCTGAACCTGTAGGCCTTTTTGATGTCTTCAGGTGAGGCACCCTTCTTAAGCTCCAGCACTGCATAGAGGGTCGTCCCGGTTTTGGACAGCCGGCGGGCTGCTTCCTCCACGTGAGACATGACCTGGCTCAGAGGAGAAGCATTTGTGAGCACTCCCGCAGGTGAGCTGCAGAGATGGGAATGCCCAGGGACAGGAAGCTCACTGTCTTCAGGGGCTAGATAGGTAAATGACTACAAATGACTAGGAAGGTAAATGACTACAAAGGGACAAGTATAAGACAACAGTGAGTGAGATCTACAACTAGCAGCAGAGTGCAGGTGACCAGAAATGACATTCAAATTCACATTCTAAAGAGGAAACAGCTCACATTTTCCAGTGTCCTTCAGCTACACAGACCACTGGACACCCCACCTCCTGGAGAGTTGTAAGCAAAGGGTGGTTTCAGCTCTGGAAGAGACTGATGTTGCCCAGAGCTATTAGCACCTTAAATAAACAGCACTGGTCCTGTCCAAACTCATTCAGGGTTTGAGAGACCAGTGCAGCCTCAGCCTCTGAATAGGCTGGGTCAGGAATCCAGGAGATCTACAGTTACCAAGCGAGAAACAGTTGAGGCCAATCCCTGAGCTAAGGGACTCCGAGCCAGGCCAGGGGACAGTGCTTGCAGCTAGGCCAAAGACTCTGTTCTTCCTCCCAGTCTCCGCTCTCAACTCTTCCCACCCCCACCCCTCAGAGACAGGGCAGTGGACCACCGAGGGATGAAGAAGGAAGTGAAAAGGGGCAGCTGTAGGGGCTGACCAGCGACCAGCGAGAGAACAGGCAGCAAGACCGCACAGAATGGGGAGAGCCTGGGAGGCCATAGCCCAGGAGAACCAAGACAAGAAGCTCGGAAGGAAATGCTCTGGCTCCTCAGGTCCCCTCTGGCTCTGCAGCCTCCCCACAGGGCCTGTCACTCTACCTTGGGGTCCTCTCTTCAGACTGGTGGGCCTTACACAACATCCATCAGAGTATGAAACTTCACAGCCCGAGGGGAGATCAGCGGCCCACTGCGCTTGCGCACTGCGCCAACACTCCTGGTCCTTTTTTGGCGCCACCGGAAGATGCGAGAGGTGAAGCTGAGTAGGCCCTGGGACTTATTTCACTCACTCGTGGGAAGCCTGAGCGTAGGGATATCCTGGTGTCAGTAGCCAAGGGCAGCACAGCATCTTTTGTAGACCTTTGTGCGGGCGCATCCTCCAGGGGCATTCCTTCTCTGGTGAGAGGGAGTCACATATCCTGGTCACTGTCCTAGCTCATTGACTCACTCGAGGAAGGATATGGGCTTGCACAAGGTGACTGTGAGAGGCATGTATTCTGCACCCTTTTCTCAAGAGGTGTATTACTTTCCCAGTCTTCTTTTTCAGAATTTAGGGGTCTCCACTTGGTCCTTTCTTTCCCTTCCATTGGAAACTCCGACACATCCTTTAAGACCCACCTAAAATGTCAGTATTCCTGGGAATCCTGACATTTAGGAATACTGGGATTCCTAAATGTATTCCTATTTCCAGGAATACTGGGAATTCCCACCTTGCTCTGTCAAAGCATTTATCCTATTATATTGCTGCTGTTAGTTTGCATGTTCCTTTAAAACATTATCTAAAACATCTCCAGAAGTTACTACCATTCTTCAAAAACTTCCTTTAAATACTATTCCATCATAAGTACGTACCATAATGTAATCATGTAATCCAGATTGGATGATGTTGTTTCTAATCATTTGCTTAGTATAATGACCTTATGCTTCAAATTCTTATCTATCAAGCTCTAACTAAACCTTTTTTTCTCGGGGTAGATTTGATTCCTTGAAAGTGGAATTATCGGGTCAAAGGGAAATTTTTTCAGGCCCTTGATCCATAGTATTCTCTTCCCAAAAAAGTACCAGAAGTACCGGTTTACAACCCTAACCAACTTCCATCCACCCTGAAGGACATGAGAACACCTGTCTCTACCTGGCCTCTCTTCCCATGATCCCCTACTGGAACTAGTGCTCATAGCACCAGTAATTGACCACTTCATGGTGTTGGAGAGGAGCACTCAGTGGCTCCCAAAACACGTAATGGAAAGCTGCATTAATTCAATAATATCTCTCTGTTACCCCTCTTGTGGCTTTTTTCACTCTCTTTTCTCTAATACAGTTATCTGTGCACATTCATGTCCCCTTCTGGGTTTTAAGTGATAAATCAATACTCTACCCCAAGATGTGGGTGCCATCTGAGCAAACTAAGTAAGCAGTCCACATGCAACAGACACAAGGACCACTGAACTAACTAGTTTATTTCTGTAGGTCTGTGATTAGGGTAGGGAGAAAAGTCTTTGGTACCACCCACCCAGGTCATAGGTTCTGGGTCAGGTGAGTCTGGAGGTTAGTGACCCAAAGTGAAGGAGCTAAAGCTGATGGCTTTTCTGGAGGTTTGTACTATGCCAAATTTCTCTAACTAACCTGCAGCCTTTCATCACCATCATGGGAAGATAGAACTAGCAGAAGAACGCAAGCCATTTCTTCACTAGCACTGGGCACAGAGCAGAAGGCATCAGAAGTAAGTGCAGTGCGCTTACAGCGGCTTCCTGACCTCAGTCTATAGGCCCAGCGGGGTCCAGCCCCTGCCTCTCACTCCCACTCTATCAAGTGCTGCAGTCTGGGTTGCTCTGGTCCCTGTCATGCCGTTTTTCTGTCAGTTCTTTGAACGCACTACGTTCCCTCCCATTTCAAGGGCTTTTGGCTGCGCTGCCCCCTCTGCCTGGAGGACTCCTCCCAGGCTGTTTGCTATGCCACCTTCTCATCCTTTGTGGATCTCAGCTTTGTGCCTCCTCAGAGAGGTCTTCTAAACGGAGCTCTGCTCCTCTCTGTCCACCTCCTAACATGCTCACCATGACTTGTGAATATAAGTTTATTTGCATGTCAGTTTGTTCAAAATCTGTGTTCCCCAGTAGACACTGAACTCCCTAAGGGCAGGGACCCTGTTTGTTCACCACTGTATCCCCAGCACCTAGAACCATGCCTACTCACAGTAGGCTTAATGATGTGTTGAATGCCCTACAGCAGAGGGCTCCCTCTGCTGGTCCAATGAAGGCCTGAAGGTTGACCTGTAGCAAGAATTCCCTGGGGCCTTGGACAGGACTACAGGGCCCTTCCTCCCTCTTGTGGTCCTAGACAAGAAGCAACACAAGGGGCAAAGAGAAAGAGGGCAGTTGTGGAGATGGTGATGGTGATTCTGAGAGTCTTGTTTCTTGTTGGTGGTAGTCTTCCTCCAGTTCCTAATGGAGTTCCTGGAATACGGCAGGTGCTCAACAAATGATGGCCGGTGGCATGAACCAGCAAACTTTTGGGTGCCTTTTCGGAGATACTTTTACCTTTGATCCTCACAACAACCCCGAGAGGTGGTATACCTTACAGACGTGAGCACTGAGAGGGGACAAATTAGGTGCTGAGAAGCATGAGTAAACATCTTTCATATCTTGCCAGAGGCTCTAGAATGCTATTACTTCTTATCATTGCCCTCTGACATTCTAATTAATTCTAACTGCAGTGCATGGCTCTTGAAATAGCCATTATGTTTGAGTTTCTGCACCTCTGCTCTGACTGAAAGGGCGCTGTGGCCAGCAGGCTGCAGAGATGGGGATGGAGCAGGCAAGTCGTCCTGGCCCCCACTTAGCCCTCACCTAGAAACAGACCCGCTTTGGCTCTGCTTCCTGTGCATGTTGTCTCTTCTGACACCCAGCACAGAACTAGGGAAAGCGCACAAGCCAGGAGTCAGAAGCCCCAGTCCTGGGTTCTCTCTCTGGCTCCAACAAGCTGTGTCATCTGGGACAAGTCACAGAATCTCTGAGTCTCATTTTCCTCTTCTGTGTAAACCTGTGTCATCTCCAGGGTTGGTGTCAAGACTAAGTTAGATTTGGTGTAAAGAGGGTGGGAAAAATGAAAATAACTATGCTAAAGAATGAGTGCAGACTGAAACCTTTTCTGGACCTGCCCTCTCGCCCTACCTTGAGTCAGGGCTCTTCTAGATTACTACCTCACAGAGCCATTTGGTCTCTCTGGAGAAAACTAAGAAGCATCCCTTATTTACCCACAAACAACTAAACTTTTAGTCATATAGCTGGAATGCACACATACAGACAGCAGACATTGGCATATTTATACCCAAAATATTATGTTCTTGAACATATGCAGTGGGAGAGAGAGATCATAATTTGTCATACCCAACCACCAGGTTCTAGAATTGTGAAGTTTTCAAGCTGAAAGGGACCTCAGAGACTTAATTCTCATCCAGTGCCTTCATTTTTTAGTGGAGGAAAGTGTGCCCCAGAGAGAAGGTTTGACCTGCTCAAGGTCAACCAGGGACATCCAGATCTCAGTCTTCCGACTCCCAGTTCAGCGTCTATACTGTGACTGCTCCTTATGCACACCAGCTCCATTTAAAATCTAGGTCAGAGACAGACCGAAGCTTAGCTGACCTTCACCTCCTTTCACAGATTATGTCAGAAAATGTCCCTCTTCCCCTCCTGCTAGTTGAAGGCATATATACCACATGTGATGAAAAAAAAATACCACCAGCCCCGTTTGTCTGTCTGTCCTCCCTGGAGCAGACTTCTCAGGGTGGGAGGCGAAGGGCTTTATACCCTTGTCCTCTCTGACCTGCAACCCCAGACTCTGCAGCCCTGCAGGTAGGCCAGCAGGGCACACCAGCTCACCTGTAAAATGATAACAGTGCCTACCTCTTAGGGTTGTTAGGAGGCTCAAGTATTTAATCCGAACAGAGCTTGGCACATGGCAAGTGCTATACCACTTATCATCATTGTCATCCTTTCTGTCCTATCTCCTCCCAGTTCTGTAAAGAGAGAGGTTACTATTCATTTTGTCTCTGGGAAGAAGCGAAAAAGCTGGATCCTTTCTCTGAGAAGATCTGCACATCGTCGTTGGTACCCTCCCATCCCCTTTCTGCATCCTGCTCAGCTTTTGAGAAACCTGTTTTCTTGTTTTCCTGCCCGGTCCCCTCATGCTGCTTTCTGGCTGTTCAAAATGTCCCTGGAAGTCCTTCCCAAGCAGTCAGATCACCAAAATCACCCCTCTCATTTCCTCTCCTTTTAACATTTCTAATGAAAACCTAAAACTCCATAAAACGACCTTATTCTTAAGTGGTAGGTGGAAAGCAATCTGATTAAAACACTAACTTGGCTTACAGTGAGAAAGACTGTAACACCTCACCCACCTCATTCTTACTAATGCAAAAGGAATAACTGGTGGAGTTTCAGGCTGTGTTTTGGGAGGAGACGCAGGGCCTTAAGTCACCTCTCTCCTTCCCGTCCAGCCCCACCTATTTCACGTCTTCTCATTTTTGCAGCTCTGGTACGTTTCCTCTCCACCCGCTGCCTTCTCTTCCTTCTTTCACTCCCTGACCATGGATATCTGTAGGCTTTTATCTTTAAGCTCTCTTCTTTGGAGAGCCAACTTTACACCTCAGGCTTCAGTGTCACAACAATGCTTCAGTGTCATTTTTGTGTCATCCACGTGCCAGTTTCCCATTGTCTCAAAACCACATTCTAAAATCTGCCCTCGTGATCTTGCCCTCAACCTGGTTATTCCTCTTGGTTTCTCCATTTATGTTAATGTTATGACTTCCCAGGATAATGATACTCAAAACCCAAATATCTCTGAGCTGCAGACTCATTGTTTCCATCAAATTCTCGTTAATTTTTAAGTGGCTCTTTCATTTGTGCCTGCTTTTCAGCTCCCACAACCTTGAAGTGCTCCAGATAAAGGATTCCATAGCACACTGACTGCTCTCCCAGCCTCCTAATTGTTCTCCATCCTGCCAGCTTCACCAAGGATACTGCTTCCAGGTCAAAGTTCACAGAGCAGTGCTTCCATCATTACTACTCTTCTGGTCTTAGCCTATGGGATACAAAACAACCTTTTAAGTCTGGCAGTGAACTCTACAACTTGATTTCAACTTACCCTTCCAAACTTAGTGTCTGCTGTTGCCCTTAAGTGAATCTTCCCTAACACTCAGACTGGTCTTTCCCCCCTAAACATTCCTATACCATTGCTCTCACCCCATTTACCCTCATGAGTTGCTCTTTTCGTTCATCAGTTCACTCGCTCTACAAATACCTGTTAAGCACTGCTATATGCCTACTTCATTGGACCCAGTGATAATTGGTTACACTCTCTTCTGCGCTCATAAACTATAGCCTAGTGTGGAAAACAGACATTGATGGGGGGCTATCATGTGCCAGACACTGTTCCAGATGCTGGGGATATAGCTGTATATAAAACAGGCAAGACTTTCTGACATCATGGAACTGACATTCTGGTGCAAGGAAATAAACAGTAAACAAAATAGGTAAACTATACAGTATGTAGGTAGTGATAATGGTTATGGAGAAACATAACACAGGGGATGAAGACAGAAAATTGTTGAGGGGAGATCATAGTTTTTAAAAGGATAAGTAGCCCCTGGTTGAGTGGTTCTATTGACTGGAGCAGCATCCAAAAGGTTGCGGGTTTGATCCCTGGTCAGGGTACATATGGGAGGCAACCAATCAATGTTTCTGTCCCTCTCCCTCCCTCCCTTTCCCCCTCCTCTCTTTCTAAAATCAATAAATGTATCCTTGGGTGAGGTTTAAAAAATGATAAGCAGGTAGGGTCTGAGAAGGTGATGTCTGAGTCAAAATCTGAAGTAGGTGCTCAGGGGAGCAGTGAAGACATCTGGCAAAGTGCATTTATTACTGGTAGACAGACGAGTGAATGCAAAGGCCCTGGGGTGGGAACATACATGCCTGGTGTGTTGTAGGACCTGTGCAAAGGCAGGGTGGCTGGGGAGTGTGGTGGGAATAGTATGAAATGATATCAGAGGGGGCTGGGTTGTGCAGGGTTTTGCAGGCCAACAGAAGGCCTGCAGCTGACAGTGAGTGAGGCAGGGAGTGATGAAATCTGGCCTGTGTGGTCTAGCCACTCGACTGAGAACAGACTATGGGACAATAAGTACAGAAGAAGGAAGACAACCTAGGATTCTCCTGTGACAAGCAAAGAATACAGATGGTGGTGGTTTGGACAAGGTTGGGAGCAGGGCTTGCTGACAGCGTGGATAGGGGTGGAAATGAAGGAGTCAAGGGTGACTCTAACCAAGGGTTCTGGCCTGAGCAAAAGGAAGGACGGAGTTACTGTGTTCTGACACAGGAGGACTGCTGAAAGGAGGTCGAGGATGGGGGTGATGGTCGGGAGCTCGGGCTCAGGCTGGGGAGGCTGCAGGCGCCTAGTAGGCATTACGGAGGAGAGGTCAAACTGACATTTGGATATTTAAGTTTGGAGTTCAAGTGAGAAATCTGAGAATGATAAGATGCTTTCTTTTGTAGTTTCTTTTTAATAGAAAATTCCAAACACAAACAAAAATAGAATAGTATAATAATTCCCCATGTACCCATGACTTAGCTTCAGCAACCACTGCTTTCTGCTGCTTCTAGACAGTACTTAAAGCCTTGAGACTGGGTGTTATCTCCACAGGACTGAGGTGGTAAGAGAAGAGGGCGACCAAGTCCTGGACTAGCCCAACTCTGAAAGGTTGAGCAGATGAGGGGACACCAGCAAAGGAGACTGAAAATAAGCAGTTGGTGAGGTAAGACGAAAACCAGATTACAGTATCCTGGAAGCCGAGTGAAGAAACAATTCCCAAATAACAATTGAAAACAAAAAATCCTCACCCAAGGACAGGTTTCCATTAATTTTTAGAGAAAGGAAGTGGGGGCGAGAGAAAGAAAGAGAAACATTGATGTGAGAGAAAAACGTTGATTGTTTGCCTCCACACGTGCCAACGGGGGGTCGAGCCCACAACCTAGGCATGTGCCCTGACCGGGAATCAAACTGACAACCTTCTGGGTACAGTGAATGACCACCACTCAACTGAACCATGTAGCCAGGGCCCAAATAACTGTAATTACAGTATAAATGCTAAGGAAGAAAAAGTGTACAGTGAGAATGTATAACATGAGAACCAACCTAGTTTACAGGTCAGGAAAGGCCTCGCTGAGGAGGTAACATTTAAACTGCGGGCCTTCATCCTTTCTCCAGCTAAAATCCTGTTTCCTCCCTAAAAAAAATTGGCTCCTCCTTTCTGGAATGGCTTTTTCAAGGACAACGTGTCAGCCAGTAGGGGGCGCTGGGGACACGGTGATGAGAAAGAATTCCTACTTTCAGTGGGCTTGTACTCTGTGAGGAGACAGATAAGCAAATGATTTCCTTAAACGTGGCAAGTGCTACCATCACATAAGCACAGCGGGTCTTGAGAGTATCAGGTAGGGGCACACAACCCAGCTGGGGGTGTCAGGAAAGGCTTCCTGGAGGTAACACCTGAGCAGCGAATGGAGTGCAGGTTTGCCACATGCTTGGATTCCAAATCTTGCCTGAGATCTCTAGCCAGCCTAAATCCTGACCTCACAGCTGGGCTTTACTCTCCTTCTCTATCAAGGTGAGCTGGTCTAGCTTGGGTCCCCCCAACCTCCCAGCCCCAGACCCATCCCAATCTGCTCTCCTTTCCCCTTCTGATCTACTCTGCCAGCCTCTGCTCTGGAACTGCTGTTGACCTATTTTCCTGGAAACATCTGGAGCTGCCTGCCACCATCGTGCCTGGGACTAAGAGGGGCCTAAGGACTCCCTTTAAGGGAAGATGGATATCTGAGGCAGGACAGGCAGTAAGAGCACGGGGGCAAATCAGCAACAACACACTGCAAAAACTGAAATCACTCGCAATCAGTTAAAGCCAGGAAGGGAGACAGCACGTTTATCTTGCTCATTAGGAATCCCGCTATGCTAGCAACGTGCATGGCAGGAAATAAGTGTTCAGTAAATGTTAAACGAATAGTTCTTACAAGGCTACCGTTCGAATCTGTGCTTCTGATTGCTGCATAATTTTCCTAGCTCTTAGGTGCAGAATGTCTTTCTCAGACCGGGCATTCGAGAGGACCCTTTGCACAGCTCTTCACACGGCCACTTGATGGCTCTTTGAGAAACAGGTGCAAGCTGTCTGTTTTGCTGCCAGGCTTTTCTTGCATAAATTTCCAAGGAAAGGCAACTGTTGGCATTCTCCCGCCAGTGTCCCAGCTTCCGGAGGCAGCACGTTCCAAGGCCCGACACCCAGGGAGCCGCGGCGGAGGGCAGCTCTGTAATCCATCTGCTCCGACGCCCCCTTCCCTTCTCCGCCGGCTCGCGCCCCGCCCGCTTGTGGAGCGGGCACGTGCCAGCGTCTGCGCATCACCCCCATCCCCCGGTACCCAGGGCTGCTGACGGCGCGCTGCGGGCTGCCCAAGAAGGGAAATCCCGGAGGAAGCCATAGTTGTTACTATCACATCCCCGGGTGTCGTCATCAGCTGAGGCGTGCCTAAGAAGCCCCTTCTCCCACACAGCGCCCCGCGCTTTCTTCCTATTTTCGATCTCGCTCGCGCCGGCCACCTCGGGCGGGCGGGGCTGCCACAGCCAAGCCCTGTAGTGCCCGGTGGCCCCTCCGCATCCCAGCTCCAAGGCTCTCAGAATCCGGGAAGTCGCGGGCCTGGTGTGGAGCTTAGAAAACCGACGGCGCCAGGCGGGACGTGCCCGGGCCCTGGCACAGGCGGGCGAGGACATGAGTTACACACTGGCTCTGACACTGACCAAGGAGGTGACCTTAGCTCGTGGCTTCCCCTCCCGCCGCCTCTGTTTGTCCCCCTATAACCCAAGGAAGGAGCTGAGGTCCTATGCTTCTAGGGGAGGTTGGAGGGAGAACGCCACCCCCTTCGCTTGCCCCCTCCTCGCGTGCGGGCTTTGGGATGGGTCTTGGGCGAGGCGTGGGGTGAGGGCGCCGGGCGCAGCGTGAGTGGAGGCGCAGCGCAGTGGGCTCGCGCGGACCCTCTTGTTCTGCTTCGCTTGGCTCCCGGCGCAGCACAGTACCTACGCACACGCAGCCCGCAAACCCGGGCACCAGCCGCACTCTCCCCCGCCGGAACAGCCAGCCTGCCGCCCAGCTAGTTTACCTAATCCGTTCAAGCCTCACCTCCTCCGCGAAGCTCTCCCGGGTTAACCCCATCACTTCCAACTCTACCTGGCACGTGTTCCAGTTTTTTGTTTGTTTATTTGTTTTTAGAGATGTATATGCAGTGTCATTGTTTGGAATAATGGTAATAATGTCCCTAAATTCAGGACGCCCAGTATGCTCTGAAGGGCGAGGTTGATGGGTTTCTTGCCTGAGTTTACTAACCACTCCCATCTTCCACGTTTCCCCATCCGCGCGTCACTCTTTCCCCTTCACTTACGGACCCCCTGCTTTAACACTTGGTCACAGTTTGGAATGCACAATCCAATCACCACCCCGTTTTAATCTACAGTGACAGCAGGTGTAGGGGCAGAAGGCACTGAGCATTTGAAGCTTCAGCTCCGGGCTCCGCAACCGACTTTGCTGCAAGTGGCTCCTTCCCCTGCTTCAGTTAAAACGAGGCAAAGGGAGGTAATGTCCCGGAAGGTACAACAGGTTCAAGGTTACGAATCTCCTGTTGGCAAGCTGACCACGGCCTCCCTCCTGGAACAGTGGCCTGTGACCCCAGAGCGATGGGGAGCTGCTCTTCCCTTCTTTCGCTGCCCCAGAAATCAGAGTGACAAGACCGCACTTCCTTTGGTCACCAGTGTCGTGCCCGAAATCGGGAAGGGACCGCGGACGGGGGTCCAGCCCCAGCCCTTCATTCACTGGCTGCATGACCCCTGCACGCTTCTTTCTCTGGGACTCAGTTCACTCACCCGGAAAATAGGAATATTAGTGGATGGAAGGGGATCAGGAAGCTTTCTGCCATTCGAAGTATCTGTATAAATATAAATAATAATGAACGGTACAGTGCTTGGCAGTAGATTCCGCTCAGGAATTCTGACCCCACAGCCTCCACAGAGTGGTTTCTGGCTGGAGTCCCTGGAGTCCTCCCAGATGATCACACTGCTCGCCCCACATTGTTTCTGGTTCTCACGAGACAGGTAACGGACCTACACCTGTTTCTGCCTCCGTGTAGGGGCTGGGGTCCCGGTACGACCCGGTGTCGGAGGCAGAGATGCCCCTGCGCAGGCCTGCACGGGGCAGCGGCCTTTGGGTGCGGGTTGGTCGGGGAGGTCCCCAGGCTGGAGGAACCTGGCGTGTAACCGGTGGGCGGGGCTTGGATGGGGCGGAGCTAGCACGCCAAGAGGGTGTGGGCTATGGAAATTAGGCTTCTCCAGAACCCGGTGGGGGGGGCTATGGAAATTAGGCTTCTCCAGAACGCGGTGCGTGGGGCGGCACGCAAAAGGCTCCCACTCACCCCACCTGGCTCTGGTGCGGGGCAACGGGGCTTTGCCTGGGGGGGCCGCCCTGCGGGGGCGGGGCTTAGGCTGGGGGGAGAGGCCGGGTGGCCTGGAGGCGGGGCTTGGGGAGCTCGCCCCATTCGGGGCGGGGCTCCAGCAGCCGCGGGATCTGCAGTTCAGACACCCCACGCCACAGTCGCCGCAGTTCCCTCCACTCTGGTGGCCCTGCTGCCCTGCAGGGAGTCCAGGGGTCGGCTGGCCTCTTGGACTTGGCAAGGGGCCGGCCCCACCTCTCTCCCCCTCGGTGGGGCCTAGACGGTCGGGGCCGCGAGGACATGGAGCCCGTTCCCGCCACGGGGGGCTCGGAGACTACTCGCCTGGTGAGCCCCCGGGACCGCGGCGACGCCGGCGGCGGCCTGCGTTTGAAGAGGTAGGACGGCCCTGGCCAGCCCTCGGCCGGGGTGCGCCACCCTCCTGCCATCCGTCCATTTCGTTGTCTCCCTCGGCGCGGCCCGGGCCGGCCCCAGCGCACCGCGACTCCCCCGGCTTCGGCGCGCGCGGCTCCCTCCTCTGCGGCCGCACGGAGACCCCCGCCCGCCTGACCGGCCCGCCCGGACCCCCGCCGCTCTGCAGGCCCGCTGCGCCCCCTCCCAGCCGCACTCTTTCTCCCGATCCAGCGAAACGGCTCCCCGGCCCGCCCCCCAAGCCTCCGCACCCCTCCGCCGCCCCCGCCGCCCTTGGCTTCCCCGAGAGCCGCTGCCCTCCGTCGGACCGGAGTCCGCGCCAGGTGCCCCGATGTCCGTATTGCCCCGGGGCCCTGGCGGTGGGAGCGCCCCGCCGCCCAGACTCGGGAGCCCCATCGGCCGGCCCCCGCTCCGCACGCTCGGGCTCAGGGCGTCCCCTCCAGCCGTGGCCAGGCGTGGGCACCCGGACCAAGCAGGGGCCCGGACCCCGCTGCGGATCTTCCAGGCGCCAGGGGGGCGGCGGGCAGGAGGAAGCGAGGGGGCGATGAGGAAGGAGCAGGTGCGGTCTGGGCGGCAGGGGGTATTCCGGGCTGCGCACAGACGGGGCCGGGGGCGGCGAGGTGTGAAATGAGGCGCGCGGAGCGGCCGGGACAGCGGGCCGGGGGCGGCGGGAGAACCGCCTCCGCGTCCCGCCGGCCTCCCGCGCGGCGCCCGCCGGCTCTGCCCGCCTGGTCTTTCGGAGCGGCCCAGCGAGTGCCTTCTCGGCCACCTCCGCTGGCCATTTTGTCTGCCGGCTGACCGTCCGTTTGTCTCTTTTCTCTTTTTTCCCAGTCTTTCTGTTTCGCTCCCAGCCTCTCTCCTTTTGTCTTGGATATGGTGCCTCTGTGTGTGTTTCTGGATCTTTCTCTGGGTGGGGGCTGTAAACCTGGGTGGATGGGGGAGCAGAAGGAGGGAAGACACCGTCTGACTCCTTCCTGCAGGAGACTGCAGACGTGGGCAGCTGTGGGGGCTCCAGCCGGGGCCGTGGCATCTCCTCAGGTATCCCTTTGACTCTGCTTCAGACCACCTCTCCTCCCTACATCTCTCTGCCCCCTCAATATTGTTTGCTGTTTGCTGGGGGTTTCAGAGGGCTGGGGAGAGAAGACTGCCTTCCCTTGTCTCTGAACAGCACGTACAGTCCCCCGCCCCGCGCCGTACACACACGCACACGCCAACAATGAGGGTCTTTAGGGCCCAATTCCGGCAGAACAAAAGGGAACAGCCTGTTGATGGGTGGCTACCTTGACGCTGGCCTCTCTGTGCCGCACAGACCAGGAAAGGCATCTTGCCCACGGCCGAAAGCCGCCCAGCCTCTGTCTGCCCCTCAGATCCACACCTCTGTCTCCCGGCTCCTCTCCATTCTCATATGACCATTAGTCACCAAATCCTGCAGTATTTTCTGAAAGAGGTTCTTCGCTACCTAACCAACCCCTCCTCCAAAATTCTGCCCAGGGAGCCTGTGGCCTGGTCTGTTCTGGACACCTCCATCTCCTCTCCTGTCTTCCTCCCAGACCCATCAGCAAGGTCATCTCGGGGCCCAGGAAAGATACGTGAATTCAATCAGTGTCTCTCTGTTTATGTTCCTTAGAGTTCATCCCTGTCCTCCTCTGCCCTTTTCCTGGCTCCTCACGCTCCATGTGTTTGCACTCCTCTTCCCCACCCAGGTCTCATCTTCTGCATCTCTCTCTCGGTGAAGTTCTCCTCGCCCACCTTAGAGGCGGTCCCCTCCTCCCTGTGCTCTGAAATCCTTTGTTCACACGCCTCCTGGCCCTGTCCTCTCCTTGCATAGCAGGTCATTTGCGGCACATCTGTCTCTCCCGCTGGATTGGGCTTCAGCACGTATACACTGCCTGGCTCGCCTCGCTGAAGAATGAGGATGGGTTTCAAAGCCACCCTTGTCTCCCCATATTCGCTGGAAACACCTAGAATCACACACATCCAGATTCTAAGTCTTGGAAGGGAGTTCCAATAAATGAATCTACCTACCAGCCCTTGGATTTTCCCTCCAGGCACCAAAGTTCTCCCCACTTCCCTCACACCTGAATGACCCACTTGGAAGAGCTTTCCTCAGTCAGAAGTCCCCGGGCACCCCTCCCCATTTTACTGCTGTGATTCGGGTTTCTATCTGGAGCCTTCACGTTCATTCATTGGTATTCTCATCACACTTCTGTGACTATTTCCAGGACTGTATTTTTTTATTTAGGTCCTTTATTCTGTGGAAGGTTCTATCCTTGCAGGGGTTCGGGTTGGGTAGTAGTGAGGGTGAGAATTGGGCCAGAATGGGCCTATAACTCAATCAACCTGAGCTCAGCCCTGGCATTCCCCAGATGAGGCCCTCAGCCCTGCTCACTTGTCAAGGGAGGTCCATGGCCCTGGGCAGTTAAAGTGGCCGCAGCTGGGTGCTTACAGTCACACTGAGGTCCAGCTAACATGTGGCAGGCTCCCAAGTCAGTGTTCTTACTGCTACCATTGCCAGTCACAGCATTCTGCACACCATCCTCCCCATGACAACCCAGCTCTGGAATCTGGCCATTAGTTCTCTGTGCCAGGAACCTCAGACTTTTTGGGTCGCAACATTCCACTCCTCCCTTAAAGGACCACACTGTGAGGTAGGAGGCACTAAGGGCCGGATCCCGTGCTGAGTCTGCCCCACACCTCCACGCCAGCTTCCCTTCACATTGCCCCTGCTTGGTATGTGCACTTTGTCTTCATGGAAATCCTCCCTACCCTTCAGAGCCCTCCTCATGGTGCCTCCGTCGGTTTCCCCCTGATTTCCTCATTAGAATCCATGCATCTCTCTGTTGGAGGCCTGATAGCACTTTAAACTGCTCTAAGGGCTACAGCTGCCTTCTGTGTATCCACTTGTCTTGTCCACCAGAAACTCCCAGAGTTCAGAAAGAATTTCGTTTGATGGTTTGCTCACTTGGTATACCTTATGGTGCCTACGTAATGAATTGATTGGGTTGGAATCCAGTCTCAGCTCTACCACTGACTAGCTGTGTGGCCTCCATAAGTCCTCTTCCGCTCTGAGCCTTAAACAGCTAATTCTTCTTCTCCATCTTCATCTTCATCATCCTTCTTTCTTCTTCTTATTTCTTCTCCTCCTCCTCCTTCTCTTTCTCCTCGTCCTCCTTTTTCTTTTTGAATCACTGGCTTGCCTTCGATTTTAACCCTAAAGCTTTTAAAAGTGGAATCAATCAGAGGGTGAGGGTATAGGGGAATACTTTTCCAACACTTCTCTTGTAAACTCATATTCTAGATTCTTCTTTGAGTAAAGCAGGCTCAACTGTTTACAGGGTAATTTCGGAGCTGTAAACTCTTCATGTTCTCCACTGCGTTCCCCCATCCAGTCATGGTTGCCGCGATCAGGTGGACAGAGAATGTGAGGACCCTTTTTTCTTGCATCTGCACCGGAACCGTAGGGTGGACAGTGGCAGCTCCAGGACTGGATGCATGCCTCACACTTCTCATTTCTTCAGTAAGGTGTTAGACTAGGCCGACTCTAAGGTGCTTGCCAGCTGTGAAATGTTTACGAAAACGGAAGGAAGTCTGAGATCTGGGTGTTCATTTAGGCCGCATCTCTCATGTGGCCCTCTGTCCACAAGGTCCCAGCTGTGACCAGGCCTTGGGAAGGAGCGAAAGCTGGGCCACACCTGACGAAGCCCGTCTGCAGGATCTGGGATCTGAGAGTGAGGAGCAGGTCAGCCTGTGGGCCAGGCCCTGGCTGAACCACGTCGCCTGCCTCAGTCTCTTTGCAGAGCCCTCAGAGGCCCTCCCTGAGGAGCCCAAACCTGTGGAGATGCCCTTCCACCACTGCCACAGGGACCCCCTGCCACAGCCGGGCCTCACCCCCGAGAGGCTGCAGGCACAGAGACAGCTGTGTGCCGCCTGTGCCGTGTGCTGCATCTTCATGGCCGGGGAGGTGGTCGGTAAGTCAGAGAGCTGCTCCTGCAACCCCAGCCTCCCGACACCTGCCTGAGCTGCTCTCCACCCAGAGTCCCAGGGATGTCCCCGGGTGGGGGTGCAGAGAAGATGCGGGGTGGCTGGGATGTGGGAGTTGGGTGCCCAGGGCTCCAGAAGTGGGAGAGAGGGAAGGACAGCACCAGGGGAGATTCAGGGCAGGGTCCACGGCTGGCTTCTGTGATAACTGCGCTTTTAAAAGCCCTATTTCTTGTTGTTAAAATACATCGTTGTAGAAAAACTAGAAAATGTGGGTGAGTGAAAAGAAAATGAAAACTCTGTGTCACCCCATCACCAGTGAAGAACCACAGTTCGCATTTGGGCGTCTGTCCCCCATTCCCGTTTCCATGTCTGCACACACACCTGCAGAGCCAGACCACGCTCGTTTCACCCTTGCAGGCGGGTATTTGGCCCACAGCCTGGCCATCATGACCGACGCGGCCCACCTGCTGGCAGACGTGGGCAGCATGGTGGGCAGCCTCTTCTCCCTTTGGCTTTCCACCCGTCCGGCCACCCGCACCATGACTTTTGGCTGGCACCGCTCTGGTAAAGCTCCTGCATGATCTGGCGACCCTCCAGTCTTGCCGGAGGGTACCTGTTAGCGTCCCGGGCAGGTCTCTGATAGCTTGTCTTCGCCTGCAGAGACTCTGGGGGCTTTGGCCTCTGTGGTCTCCCTCTGGATGGTCACTGGCATCCTCCTGTACCTGGCCTTCATCCGCCTGCTGCACAGCGACTACCACATCGAGGCAGGCGCCATGCTGCTGACCGCCAGCATCGCAGTCTGTGCCAATCTGCTGTATGTTCCAGTATGGAGCGGGCACCTTGTCAGGTTCAGGGCAAGGGGTCCTCCTCTAGGCTGAGAGAGCTGGCAACACGAATGTAGTCCTCAGCAGTTTGCCCTGGGAATGCCTGAGAGGGGACTGGGGTAGGGACCTAAAATTCAGAGCTGACAGACAGTTGTGAAATGCCTGCTGTGTGTACCATCCACTCTTGCTGGGGGCTTTCATAGTATCATCTCAGTTCAAGCTCACAACCACCCCATGAGGTAGGTTGTATGGCCCCTACTATACAGTTAATGAAATAGATCTGAGAAGTGACCAGATGACTTGCCCAGGCCACATAGCTATTGAAGTAGCAGGGCCAGTATCCAAATTCAAATCCCTGGCACCTCGTGCTGTATTCTTGCCCCCAGGCTGCACTATTTGTCTCTCTTGGACAATGTCTTCTTCTTCTTGGGGCTGGGAACATAGGGAGAAAATAGGTGGAGAAAGAGCTCTGGGGAGGTGAGAGGAGGTGGAGCAGAAATGGGCAGAGGAGGCAGAGAGCAGGCCCCTGGGCTGAGCTGCTCTGCTTCCCCCTCAGAATGGCCTTTGTGCTGCACCAGGCTGGGCCCCCCCACAGCCATGGCTCCAGGGGGGCTGAGTATGCACCGCTGGAGGAGGGGCCCGGGGAGCCCCTGCCCCTGGGGAACACCAGCGTCCGGGCGGCCTTTGTGCATGTGCTGGGGGACCTCCTGCAGAGCTTTGGGGTGCTGGCTGCCTCCATCCTCATCTACTTCAAGGTACTGTCCATCTGGCCTGCCTCAGCCTTCTTCCTCCAACCCACAGCCCATCCTCTCCTTCCCAGGACCCGCAGCCTCCCTCCCCCACTCCAGCTCCTAGCTTCCCAGGACTCCCGGCCCAGGGACCCTTTCCCCTGTGCAGGGTTTCAGAGGCCTCTTAGGGCCTGTTTGTCTAGCACATCCCTAGGTCTTCCTCTGAAAGGTCCCTGGTTCCTGGGCTTAGGGGTCTTTCTTTCTCTCTCCAGCCTCAGTACAAGGCAGCTGACCCCATCAGCACCTTCCTCTTCTCCATCTGTGCCCTTGGGTCCACAGCTCCCACTCTCCGCGATGTTCTCCGTGTCCTCATGGAAGGTGACTCAGTCCCCACTGCTCCCCTCTCTTTTCTCTGATGCATGTGGGGAGAAGGCTGGGGCTCTGGGATCTATTGCTAGCAGGACACTTTGGGCCCAGGGTGAATGGTGGGGGTCAACAGGATGAGTGGGGGCAGTATGAGGAAGATGGGGCTGCACCGGGCAGGAGCAACTCTAGAAGAAAGACTTGGTGGGTGTTGCTTGCAGGTACCCCCCGAAATCTGGGGTTTGAGCCGGTGAGGGATACACTCTTGTCAGTGCCAGGAGTCCGGGCCACTCACGAGCTGCACCTGTGGTCCCTGACGCTCACCTACCACGTTGCCTCCGCACATCTGGCCATTGGTGAGTCCACACTGGCCGCAGCCAGTTCTTCCTAGAAACATGCCTCCCTCTCCCTCCCCCCACAAACATAGGAAGATAGCCTGGATTACTGGGTTTCAGCCTCTCTCTCCATCTCTCTGTCTTTCTCTTTCTCTCACACATACATACACACACACGTGCATGGTAGAGCCGAAGAGCCTTATATGGCTAGCTACTGGCTATTCTGGGGGATGTTTCACTCTCTGTATTTTGTTGAAAGAGTTATTTATTTATTAGACAGAGGGGAAGGGAGAAAGAGAGGGAGAGAAACATCAATGTGTGGTTGCCTTTCACACGCCCCTACTGAGGTCCTGGCCCACAACCCAGGCATGTACCCTGACTGGGCATCGAACTGGCAACCCTTTGGTTTGCAGGCCCATGCTCAATCCACTGAGCTCCACCAGCCAGGTGGAATACTTCTTTATCTTGACACATATGTCCTGGATCAGCAGGACATCTGATGTTCACAGTTTTGAGACTCCTGCCCAAATTTTTAAAAAGATTTTATTTATTTTTAGAGAGGGGAAGGGAGAGGGAAAGAGAGGGGGAAAACATCAATGTGTGGTTGCCTCTCGCATGCCCCCCACTGGGGACCTGGCTGGCAACCCAGGCATGTGCCCTGACTGGGAATCGAACCTACAACCCTTTGGTTCAAAGGCTGGTATTCAATCCACTGAGCCACACCAGCCAGGGCTCACCCTCTTTAAAGTGGTGCAGGAAACCAATAGCTCTTTGTAAGATCACTAGTTCCGATGTGGGATGGGTACCAGGGATGGGGCACTCCAGCACCTCCACTAAGTGGGGTATCATGTAACTACTAAAAATGACAATCGTGAAGACTGTATGGCAACTAGGGAAGCTGTTTGCGGTCCAATGCTGGAAGGAAAAAGCTGAATATAACATTATATCTACATTATGATTCAACTATTAAAAATATATATGGTGACTCACAAGCTGACAAAGTATTTTTGAGTTTCTTCCAGATGCAAGAAGCAATCAGAGACATGCAATTTGGATGCCAAAAATATACTTGGTGGGATATTTGATGATAGTTTTAAAGGGACAATGGGACAGAATACTTAACATCTGGGTTGTCCTGGGAAATCGGGTGGCCTGGCTGCTGAAACACAGCTGTGTGCGGACACTCAAAGAACAAAGACGGTACAAAAATGAGAACGGTTTAGTGTGTTAGCATAGTTGATCTGGGGTGAGTCTCTGCAGTCCCTTCTTTTACATTTGTGTGCTTTTCAAACCACACAGAAAGCAAATAAAGCCCCCCTGCCCAAGCCTGGCTTTAATGCCGTGCAAGCTCCTGGGTCCCCCTTCACTGATCCTTATCTCAGCTGCGACCTGGTTCCCGACTCCCTGGGAACCTGCTGTCTCTTATCACTCTCCCACAGACTCCACAGCGGACCCGGAAGCTGTTCTGGCCGAAGCCACATCCCGGCTCCACTCCCGGTTTGGATTCTCCAGCTCTACCCTGCAGGTCGAGCAGTACCAGCCCGAGATGGCCCAGTGCCTGCGCTGCCGGGAGCCTCCCCAAGCCTGAGCCAGCCCTGCGCTCACCCCACTGCCAGGCCCAGGCTCCACCCTGGACTCTCAGCAGCTGCCTCCTTGCTCACGAGAAGGGACAGACCTGGGCCCTTACCCCTTCCTCTTTCCCTCCTTCCACCTACCAACTTCCCAGCCCCAAGCCCCAGTGGGCAAGACCAAAGTATTGGGGGTGGGGAAGTGGGGTGGGAATTGGACTGAGCAGAGAATCAGTGCAGTGGGGGTGGGGGTGGGGGGCCCGTGGTCCCAGCTCCCCACGGTCTGGGAGCCAGGAGCATCCCTTCCGGGGTTCCTTTGTCCACGTGGCAGGCTGGCTGGCTGGCTGGGGCATCTGCCTGTCTGCGTGCTGTTGGTGTGCCTGTGCCTGGGGGAGGTCAGCAGGGGCCCCTCCCCGCGTGGCCCTCGCTCTGTCTATGCAGGAGCCCCAAAACTTGCACTTTGTCCGTGTGTCCTGGCCCTGTGGTTTTGTCTGTGTGTACGCGTGTGTGTTTCTTGGTGCTGTGGCCCGTGTGTCTCTGTGCATGTGTGGCTGTGCTATGGCCCCTCTGAGTCTGCACCACCTCTGTGTCCGTGTGGGGGTCTGCGTCCATCCCTCTGTTGGTGCTGTGCCCTGGCTATCCCAGAGAGAGGGGTGCACTCCGCCGCAGCTCCACCAATAAACTTGTGTCTCACTGCGTCTTTCAGCCCCTGTGCTGGGTCCTCAGGAGGGGGAGACAGAATCATTCATCTGAGCACCGACAGACTCATGCAGTCCAAGCAACCTTCCACAGGCCCTGCCCTTCCCGCCCCTCCACCCTCTCCACCTTCGAATACACATTCCAATGATGTAGGCCAGAACCCACCAGGCTCTGTACCGCTGTTTCCTATTCACAGCCTGCTGGAGCGACCTGGGTCCGGGTCCCTGGCTCAGGGAGAGCCTTCGGGAGCCCTGGGGTGGGTTGCAGGAGAAAGCTGAAAGGCAAGGAGCCAAAGGATTCTAAAGAATCATTCCTAAAGGCTCCATGCCTCTGGGGGAGCGTGGTTGGATCACAGTGCCAGTGTGGGCTCAGTTCTCAAGCTTGTGATGCGGGGGAGGTGGGTGGTGCGGGTCCAGCCCCGAGTCCAGGTTTGGGCTGCGGGCACCAAGGACTGCTTTGCAGTTATTCCCCCTTTGCCTTAAGAATCACATGTTTTTTGACAGATTTGCTCTTGCAAACCAGACTCAGTGAGGGATTGATTTTTGCTTTTTAAAAATCAAACTTTCTGCTCTGACTTTAGATCTAGTGCTTTGGATCAGCAGTTCACCGGCCTTCCCATCCCAGCTTGATAAAATTCCACCTGAAGCAGAGGCACGGTATTTTTTTATTCGCCCATGCATATTTCTGCAAGGTTTCCCCCCATAATAGAAATATCTTTATATTATTTCATTTATATAATGAATGAAATAATTTATATTATTAATTATATCTAATAATTATTTCATTTTTGTCATTAAAGCATATTATAAATATATCCTTGTTTTAAGGGTTCAACAAAGGAAATGTGTGTAAAGCAGAAAGTGAAACGTAGCCCCTGGAATCTACTCCCAGACACAGCTGCTGCTCACAGTTTTGAGACTCCTGCCCCAATTTATTTTTTAAAGATTTTATTTACTTTATTTTTAGAGGGGGTAAGGGAGAGTAACATCAATGTGTGGTTGCCTCTTGCACACCCCCCACTGGGGACCTGGCCTGCAACCCAGGCATGTGCCCTAGACTAGGAATCGAACCAGCAACCGTTTGATTCACAGGCCGGCACTCAACCACTGAGCCACACTAGCCAGGGCTCCCACCTGTATTTTTATATATATATACAAACACTTCTATATAATAACATAAATGGGACCACGTTATCCTGTAACCTGCCCTTGTGAGTCAGTCATACGTCCTGGCTGCGTTTTGTCACGTCAGTATACACAGGTTGCATTACTCTTTTTAAGGTGAGGCCTTAGGACTGGTTGGAAGTAGGCCACCCCACTCTGATCTTTAGCTGGGGGCCTGGGCCCAGGCTGGTGAGTCCCGCTGGTCCGATGGTCTGAGATGGACATGGGAGGCTGGGCCTAGGTGACAGACAGGCTGGCAGTCCATCACACTGGGAGCGGGGAGGTGCCCCAGCTGCTCTCCACGCTTTGCTGGTTCCTGATACTTTCTCATTTTATGTCTCATTGATTACTGGCCCCCAGCGACAGGGCGGGGGTGGGAAAGGGGGAGGAAATGGAGGGTGGGGAGAATGAGGACTAGATGCCCACCTTCTTGGCAACAGCCTTAAGCTGCAGGCCCACCCATGTACACGGTGCTGGGGCCCTCTGCAGGGGGAGGAATGGACTGTTCGAGGCAGAAAGAGCCTCACAAAGCATGGGGTCCATCTCTGCCTCACACCCCTGCAAAGAGAGGAAGAGGAAGGAGAGGCTAAGAGAGGGAAAAGGACTTCCTTATGGCCACTCATTAAGTGACAGGGGCCAGACCAGAGCCAGACCCTCACTCCCACTCAGGAGCCGCTGAAGCTCTTGTCCAGCCAGAGTTTCTTGGCTCCTTTCTCAGGAACCTGCTGCTCCTGGCGCTCCAGGTCCTGGGGCTCTGGACTAGGCTCCTGGGCTCTGCCTCAGCCCTCGACTAATAGTTGGGTCACTGTTAACCTCTCTGCCTCCCAGCTTTCCTAACTGTAATAAAAGGCACTGTGTGACATGGTGGGCGTGAACACACTTGGCACGCAAAGGGTCTGTAAGAAAGGGTTAGCTTTACGGTGGAGTTCAGGATGCAGGGGAGAGCTTGCAGGGGAGAGCTTGCAGGGGAACAGGGTAGCCCAGAGCCCTGGCAGCAGGGAAAGGGGTCAACATTTATTCAACTAACACTTAGCAAAAGGCACTGAGGTACCTATTATCTGAACTTCATGCATATGGAGAAACTGAGGCTTACCTGTTCAAGGTCATGCTGCTAGTAACGGTCAGAGTTGGGAGTCACACTCAGTTCTGACCACTCTAAGTCCCCAGCTGTTTCTTCCATGCTCCCTGCCTCTCCACCCACCTCCAGGCAGGGCTCTGTCAGGGACAGGGAAGGCGTGAGGGTCAGAAGCATCTTTCTTCTTTCGAAGAGCGGCCCCAAGGGAGCTGGGATATTCCTTATCTGTAGGAGCTGCTGTGCCAACCCCCTTATCTCCCCAACCCACCTCGGCCACCAGCTTATCCAGAGGCCCTGTCCCTCTTGGAGGCCTTCCCTGATGATAAAATAGGTGGTGGAGGGAGAGGTGAGGAGAGGGGCTGGGAAGGGGCGGGGTACCACGGGGAGGGCCACCATCCATCAGCCCAGCCCTGGCAGCTCATTACACGGCTGGTTAACCAGGGGGAGAGGGGGAGGACAAGGGGCAGAGGGGCCAGAGGGAAGGGAGAGCCTGAGAGGGAGGACGGGAGACAGGACTGGCATCCTGAGAGTGCAAGGGTAGGTATGCCCACAAGACACAGGAGACCAAGGAGCCAGACAGAAGCCAGAATGGAAGGGTGCAGGGCCTGGGCCTGGGGGGCATCCAGGCAGAGGACAGCCCCGATTTCCTCACTTCGATGCTTCCCTGGGGGCTGCTGGGCCAGCCTGGCAGGGGATAGACACACCTTCCTCTCCGAGATGAGGGCCCTGCAGGCCAGGGGAGCAATGTGTCTGGGGTCAAGAGGAAGAGTAGGGCGATAAAGCCATGTCCCCCTCCCTCCAGTGACTCTGCTGCCCCATCAGGGTCAACAGTGCTGGTCAGTCTAAAGGAGGAGCTGTGGGCCCATCCTGCTGCCTTGAGCTGGACTGTCAGAGGGGAGCAGTGCCCCTGTGAGGCCCGAGCCATGGTAGCAGCAGAGGCAGCCAGAAGACTCTGGAGGGAACTCAGGACCTGAGTTGGGAAGGGAAAACCCCTGCCCACCTCCTGGCAGATTCTCCCACCTCCTGGAGAACTGCATTTAGGGAGTTTCCTTTGTAGTTAAAGGACTTTTCACCCCCCAACTTGGGGAGTTCCCTGGGCCTTCCTGTCTCAGCCATGAGCTGCAGGCCCATCCCACCAGCACATGGTCAATAACTTCCGGGGGAGCTGGGCGGTTTCCTGGCCTCTGTGGGGCAGAACCTGAGGTTGAGGATGCAGCTGGGGTCACAAGTGATCCCACAGAGTAGACCCTATTTCCAGGACTGGGGAGAGAAAGCGTTGGGAGCACAGGTAGGAAGGCGGGCCAGGGGTTGGCCTCCGCCCAGCCCACCTGCTGCACCAGAGCAGGTTCGGGTCAGGACTCTTCACACAGGACTTCTGAGGCAGGGTGATGGGGTGGGCGGTGGAGATTAGACGGCAGATCTGCAGATCGCCCCGAGGGAAGGCACCGCTTTGCTCGAGTCTGTCTCCCAACACCCAGCCCGCAGCCTGGCACCGAGCGAACGCTCAGTACCGACTGTCAGTAAAGGAATGAGGGGATGGGAAGATGGTGAACAAACGAACGTGGGCCCAGTGGAAAGCCTATCAAGTTCTCTCCTTGCTCTCGGGCTCCCGCCAACGGGCCAACAAGCCAGGGCCTCACCAGCTGGCTCCCAGGGTGGATCTGCGGGAGCGTGTGGTGGTAACCAACCTCTCCAGCAGGAAGGAGTTGGTATTTCCAGGGTTCCTGGGTGGGGGTGACACACCTGCGCAAAGCCCTGTCCTGGATGGACATTGTCGCCCTAGCTCTACCACAAACTCACGGAGCCCAGGCTCCCCTTGCGCCCAGCTCCAGGACCCTGCCGTTAATCTCCTGTGGATTCATCACAGCTGTCCCGGCTTTTTTTTTTTTTTTTTTTTTTTTTTTAAGAGGGAAAGAGAAAGAGAGGGAGAGGAACGTTGATGTGAAAGAGAAAAGCATTGCTTCTCACTTGCACCCTGACTGGGGACCAAACCCGCAACCTAGCCCTGTGCCCTGGCCAGGAATGAACCAGTGACATTTTGCTTTTTGGGACGACACTCAGCCACAACTGGTCAGGCCAGACATCTTCCCAGCTTTTTCTAGACTCTTTCAGGTCCAATCCCAACACCTCTTTTTCCCTTGCCTCTTGGGATCGGCGCCTCCAAACCAGTCCCTCCCTAAGCCCATGAAATCTGGTGTCCACCTTACTGCCACAAAGCTGCTTACGTTGAGGATTCAGGCCACAAATGTTTATTGAACATCTACTATGTGCCATACTGTTCCAGATGCTTGGGATTTATTAGTGAATAAAGTTCCTGTTCTTTGGCACTTATAAAAATGTTGGGGTTTTTTTCTGTTGTACCTTGACCCAATTTTCTAGCTTCATTATCTACATGACATCTTCATATAGATGTGCCACAGCAGCTGACAATATCATGTCCAAACAGAATCCACCCTTCCCTTTCCCAGACTGGCTCGCTGGTCCACGGCGGTCCTCACTCTCCCAATCTCAAGGTCCCCCCACCACGGAGCCCTTTTCCACTCTTTCCTTTCCTTAGTATTTTATAGCATCCACTGCTGTCTGTTAGTCCAGACCCTCTCCACCCATCGTCTGTGTTCAGCGCGACAACGTCTAGCCGGCTTCCCTGGCGGTGGAACGGCCCCTACCCCCAGCTCTTCTAGAGTCTGCTTCCTGACTGGTCTTCCCTGGGCACTCATTTCACCCCCGTACTCGGTCTCTGCTCCACGCCTCCCCCAGGCAGTGTCCCCCACAGTCTGTGGGGTATTGTTACAGAGCGAGAGATGCCTGCCAAGTTACATCAGGAACTCCCAACTCTACCCTTCCAACTGAAAGCCCTCAGGGGCACCGGCTTGCCTATGGCTGCAGCTCATTAGTGCTAATAGGCAGGAATAGGATAAAGGTGGTGGCAGGGCTCTGAGGGGGATGCCTACTTTGAGGGGATTTTCTTCATCACTGGGGTATAGACGGCAAATAGCTGGGAGAAGTGACTTTGCAATGGTAATAAGCCAGCATGTAAGGTCGGCCCTTTTTTCACAGGGAAGGGGGGAAGAATAAGGGTTCATCCAAAAGTGAGTAAAAAATATGTTAGTATTTGTGAAGTGCTTGGCACATAATTAGAGCTATGTTTTAACTTTTTTTAAAAAAGGAAATATAGATCAGCTCTGGCTGGTGTGACTCAGTGGATTGAGTGCCGGCCTGCAAACCAAAAGGTCACTGGTTTGATCCTCCGTCAGGGCACAGACCTGGGTCGCGGGCCAGGTCTGCAGTTGGCGGTGTGTGAGAGGCAGCCGATCTGTTTCTCTCCCTCTTTCTCCCTCCCTTCCTCTCTCTCTGAAAATAAAAAGAAGAAGAAAGAAATATAGATCAAATCTCTTAAGCATCTCAGGAGGAAAGACCAGAAAACTTTAAAAAAAGCCTCACTTTTTATGGTTAATTACCTGGAGCTTATGAAGTTCTCAATGAATACAAACAGGCTCATTTATGGGTATTTTGTTTGAAGGACTGTTTTGTTTCTCTCCCCCCCCCGCCCCCTTTTAGAGAGAGGGGAAAGGAGGGGGAGAAACACCGCGCGGTTGTCTCGCACATGACCCAGCTGGGGACTGAACCTGCAGCCCATGCATGTGCCCTGACCGAGAATCGAACCCCGAACCCTTCAGTCTACAGGATGATGCTCCAACCAACCAAGACACACCAGCCAGGAGGACTGTGTTTCTTGCTGATAGCTTCTTTTCTCAGTGTAATAAGATCTCATTCCTAGTTGTAGGGGGGAAAGTTTAGTCAGCTTAGAGCTGTGTTATGATTAGGAGAGCCAAGGAAAGGATGAGGGCAGAAACACCTCCTACCACTTAGCAACTGAGTGGAACGTGTGTGCCGCTTGGCAGCAAACACTGCTTCCACTTGAGGGCGAGGCTCTCCGAGTTCTGTGGGCATCTGCGTGTGGCAGTTCTCAAATCTGTGGGAGAGTAACCTCTGACTTGTTTGGATAGCCTAAGGGTAATGGAAGCTCTAGAAAGGAGTAGAAGTGTTCTATAAATGGTAACTCTCTTTTCCCACCAACAAAGTCCTCCAGGTACGCAAGGAAGAACTTGTCAGGGCTAGGGTTTGGAAAGCCTGGGGACGGGTAATAACATTAGTGGGACAGGAGAGATCTCAGTTCCCCAGAGGGGCTGATGGCCCTATAGCCCTATCACCCTTGTTCAGTCAGCAGCGCCTGTGGTTATGAGTTCCTGTTTCTGTTGGAAACCATACCCAAACCTTTTGGTCTGGTTCTTCACACCCTCCACCGTAACTACACAGAGTGGGAACGCCCTCCCGGGCCAGGGCGCATCTCCTCACTGTGCTGCAGGCACGGACCTACCACTCCTGTGATCACGCTGTGCTCGAAGTTTCTTTATCCTCCTCCCACCCACCTGCACAGCACACCCCTCCTCAGGCACTCGCTCAGACCCCCGCTCTGGGCCTTCCCGACTCCAGGTCTGTGCCGCTCTCTTCCGAGAACTGGCTCCCCAGACACGGTAGACTTGTTCTCCGGTTGGTTAGATTTGTGTGGCTTGTCTCTCCTGCTGTTCTTCCCCCACCCCCCAGACTTACTTATTTTTAGTGAGAGGGGGAAGGAGGGAGAAAGGGAACGAGACAAACATGCTTCTTGCATGTGCCCTGACCCAGGACCCACAACCCAGGCGTGCGCCTTGACCAGGAATCTAACTGGCAACCTTTTGCTTTGCAAGATGATGCACAACCAACTGAGCCACACCAGTCAGGGCTGGTTCTTTTTATTTTAATAGAAAGATGGGTTTGAAGTAGTCCTGTGTGTGTTTCTAGCTGTTACTGGGTAAGCCACCCAACAGCTTTTCCGAGCCTGTTTCTGCATCTGCAAAATGGTCGGGAAGTTGGCATAAGATTGTGTGTTAAGTTCTTGCTCACACTTTCAAAAACGAGTTTCTTCTCCTTTTCCTATCGCCGTAACATGCCAACAGCACTCTGCTTGGAGGCGGCTCTTCCCGGACGATGCTGGAGCAGTCTGGACCGCCACGTGCAAACGTGCTCAGTCAGGTCACTGATGCCTCACACCCGAGAGGCTTCCGAACTGAGGGGGAGAACTATCTTGCTTATCCTTGCACTCCCCTCACACATGATGCTTGTACCCAGAGGCTGCTAAGCGGAAGTCTGTTGGATCAATGAATGCCTCTGATGCTGCCGAAGTTCGTGGAATGGAGCAGTACACCTTGAACGATCCACAGAAGCCTTAGCTGGCAGACACGTGAGCTACTCCACTCCAGTTCCCTCCCCCGGAGTTTCCAAGCCAGAGTGCTCCTCAGCCCTCCAGGGCACCCACCCCCGGCCCCTAGTTCCTTCTGAAAAGTCCAGTGTCAGGGAGAGGGTCCCAGGGATAACAGGTAAGCGGGGCTCCTAGCGGTACTGGCAGCTGAACTCCAAGGCAAGGTTGGGAGGACGCAGTGGCCGCCTCGCTGACTGAAGACGACTAACCAGACAGAGGAGAGAAAAGGCCTACAGGGCAACGAACCTCACCAGTCCGGATCCGGCTGCTCAGCCTTCCTTTCGCCATGAGTCACACCAGGACTTGGAAGCACAACTTAATTGAGGAAGGAAGGCTGGACACCTATCAGCGTAGCTAGGACAGAGAACACCAGCAGAACAGCCTGTTCCGGCCCCGAGCCCCAAAGGGGCATGACTCTGACGATGCTGAGCTTGGCTGCTCAGCCCTGGCCAGAATAAGAGCCTGCCAGTTCCCATTTTCTAGAAGAAAGCTCTGCTTATTGCACTTAGCAGCCTCGGCTGAAGCCAGAACCACCGCAGGGAAGCAGGAACCAGAGGCAGCTAAGCTATTTATTAAGTCAGTAGAAAAACTGTACAGAGTCAAGGTACAACAGGGAGATGGGCCGGCTCTCACGCTGGAGAGCTCAAGTCCAGCCCGATGCCCGAGGTGTGGTCTGCACGTGTGTACCTATGAGCCTGTGAGCTACCCACACGCCCCAGAACATCTACTACTAAGTGTGCTGCCCCCGTGGGGGGCACTGGATTCTGCGCCCAGCAGCTAGGCCTGAGGCGGAGGAGCTGGGCCCTAGAAGCGGCCCAGCACGGTGGCCAGCAGGGCCATACGGATGTACATGCCATTCTCAGCCTGGCGGAAGTAGGCTGCACGGGGGTCCGAGTCCACCTCCACACTGTGGGAGAAGGAGAAGAGTGACCGTGAAGCCTGCGATGGCCCACCAGGGCTGAACGCCCTCCCACAGCCTGCCCCCACCCCCCGTGCATCCTCAATGGTATGTCACCTTATCTCGTTGACGCGGGGCATTGGGTGCATCACCACCATCTTCTTCTTGGCCCGGGTCATGATGTGGGGAGTGAGGATGAACTGGCCAAAGCACTGTGAGGCAGACAGGGGCCCGTCAGCACCCCAGGGCAGGGGTGGCCCTGAGGACACGAGCCTGGGCTCCCCCCAGGCCCCCTCCACACGACATTATCACAACCAAGGCGCCCTAACTGAGCTCCAGGGGCCCAGCCTGCCTGGCCTCCAGCCCGGATGCCCGACAGCCCCCACCCTGGCACTCACAGCTTCGTACTCCTGGGTGGAGCCAAAGCGCTCCTTCTGGATCCGTGTCATGTAGAGCACGTCAGTGTCGGGCAGCGCCTCCTCGATGCTCTCAAATTCCTCCTGGAGGGTGAGGCCGAGGCAGGGTGAGTGCAGCGCCACGTTCTGCCTGCCTGACCCATGTCCCCCACAGCCTTCTGGGGTCTCACCTGCTTGGTGCCACGGGAGGCCACAAAGGTCCACACGCTGGGTGGCATGCGCAGGCTGGGAGGTGCAACGTAGCGCAGGCTGACACGGTACTGGGTGAGCAGGCAAGCCAGGGAATGCACTGTGCGTCCATGCTTCAGGTCCCCCACCATTGTGATCTAGGGGAGGAACTCAGTCACCAAGAAGACCCCCGGACTGAGCACCCCACTTCCCATTTCAGAGTTTTCGGCCTCAGCACCAGGATGCAGGCCTCCTTGGTGCAGTATGGCCCGGCATAAAGGAACTACTTCCCAGCCACCTCCCTCAACAGACCTTCCCTGGGCAGGCCACGGCCCTCACCGTCATGCCGTTGACAGTCCCCAGCTCCTCCCGAATGGTGAAGATGTCCAGCAGGGCCTGGGTGGGATGCTCTCCCACCCCGTCCCCGGCGTTGATCACTGGCCTCCGGCAGTGCTTGGCTGCCAGCTATGGGAGAGGGCACAGGGAAGGAGAATCCTGTCTTCTGCACCTCCCTGCCTCAGTCCCACTCTCCCTGGGCCCCCTTGCCCATCTGACCCAACCTGAGACTTGCAGTCACAGAAAATGTCAGCAGAAGGGCCCTCGAGCCCTCAGGCCCTGGCACAGGTGCAGAGGCTGGCCTCACCTCCACTGCTCCGGGCTGGGGGTGCCGAAGCACCACGACGTCGGCGTAGCAGCTCATGGTCTGCACGGAGTCAGCCAGGGATTCACCCTTTTGAACGGAGGACGTGGCTTCCGAGAAGCTGAGCACAGCACCCCCCAGCCGGGCCATGGCGGCTGCGAAGGAGCTGCTGGTCCTCGTGCTCACCTCATAGAACATGGAGGCCATCACCTTGCCCTGGGGGTGGACAGGATTCAATGTGTGTGTGCACGTGCGTGCGCGCTCATCTTGGGGAACCCACAGGCCGCTGCTGGCCTTCCTCCCCCAACCCTCCACTTACACAAGAGGAAAGCTGAGAGAATACTTCCCTGCAAAACCTCCCCGTGAACTGAATTTCCACTGCGTATGTCACTCTGAACTAAAGGCTCTGCCTCCAAAAGGCCATTACTAGGTGTCTGAGTGAGACACACACTTTCCGGGAGAAAAGGAAAGACCCCAGCCCTCTCCCTCAAACACATCTACACATGCCCAACGACTGGGTGAGTGGGCTGCTGCTCAAGGCTTTGGGAGTCAGCTGCATGTTCACAGGAGGACAGACAGACATGGGGGACCTGGAGCAGCAGGCCTTCCAGAGCAGAGAAGCTGAGCTGCAGTGGGAGGTTCGGACTCACACAGGGGGCTTATGGCAGGGGGCGGGAGGCCCTGCCGACAGACGGATTCTCAGCCCACAGCCCTGGCCCTGACCTTGAGGATGTCGAGGCTCCGCTCTTTCTGCACCATCATGCGCAGCGTGTGTGCCACGTTGAAGAGGTGAGACATCTAAGAAAGATCCCGAGTCAGCTGGAAAGGAGAGGGCCCTGGAGGTCCTAGCCCCAAACTGCCAGATCCTCAGAGCTCTGGGTGTTCCCACCCTCCCTCCCCCAGGCACCTGATCCTTGGTGAACTGCTGGACGGACAGGATATGTTGGCCCACTAATGAGTGCAGCAGGGGTGAGGTCTGGGGGTGCAGCAGGCCAGGGGGCCCCAGGTTCTGGGGTGACGCCTGTCTAGGTACTGGTTGTGGAGGGTAGCAGGTGCCATCAAGGGTTCCCATCAACTCTGCTGTGAGGGACCGGGCAGAAGAGGTGGGTCAGAGGGCTCCTCCTACCCAAGCTGGATCAGAGGCCCCGAGGTGAGGCGTATTCTGGGGAGTCTCTCACCTGGCTCAGCTGCCTTCCGGGACGCCTTTTCCTTTGGCTCTTCAGCTGCAAACGGCAAGAGAACGGACGGACAGATGTTAGCCTGCAGCCCAGGTCTGCGAAGAGCCCCGGTGCCCCAGGACTGAATCACAGTGTCTGTTAAACCGACTCACACCACAGTAGCTCTAGCAGGTTAGGGGAGAGCAGGAAGTACTAGCAGCTCCGGGGACACACACATGATTTCCCACGGGCATGGTTGTGTGTGAGCAGTGCTCCCCTCCCCGGGCCCTCCCAGGTGGCGAAGGCGTCCTAGGGAAGGGGGATGGCTAGGCTCACATCAACAGGCCACCTGGATTAGCCCATGCTCTGCTGCCCCGTGGGATCCCAGCTCCCGGGCACAGGAATGCAGCTGCCCACAACAAGAAAGGGCCTGTGAGAAGAGGCTGGGGGGGCGCCCACCCTGCGCAGGGCAGACGGATTCAGGCAAAGGCGGGGACAGTGGGTCAGACCAGGGTGTGGGGATGGCAGGAAGGACAAGGGAGGTGGACAAAGAGGAGGTGCTGGGAGAGAGGGGCCTGGATCAGTCCCTAGGCCGAGGAGCCCCCAACCCTGGTCCATCCAGGACACTGTGGGGGATGGGCAGAGCGGGGCCTGTCCCTGCACATCTCTACGTCCAGGTGGCCCACCCTCCACAGAACAGGACGCTCTCTTACCGGGCAGACCTGGGTCGGAGGCTCGGTGAATCCGGGGCGGCAGGTGGAATCGGCCGTCGGGAAGCCCTGGGATGCCCCGGCGGGGCCTCTCGGGTGTCTGGGCAGGAAACATCGGTCTAGCGTTCTGAGGACTACTGATCCGGCCCCTTCTCAAATTCACCCATCATGAAAAGCCAGACTGCTCCCTGTCCGAACAGACCCCATTCTCCACCACCGCCATCACTATGCTGTCCCCAACAGGGGCAGACACGCTGGCCTTCCAGAGCTGTGTGCTAGCCCCATGACAGGCCCCAGCTAGAGCTCTGGTTGGGTTAGTAGGCTTGTGTTTCCCAGAGGCAGCCTCCTAAACTGGAAGTTATTCTGTGTTTTGTAGGAGACAGAGAGAGAGGTGGGTAGTGGGGATTTTAACTGTCAAGTGCAGAGCCTTCTGACCCTGAACCACCAATGAAAACTTTCATGCCCTTAGCCTGTCCCTGGCTGCAACTCCCAACACTCCCGCCTTAGCCCCGAGCAGTGTGTGTACCGTGGTGACCTCACTGGCGGCAGGCGCGGAGGGTGTGAGCTGGGGAACAGCTCCCTGAGGCCACTTGCGCACATCCTGTCCATAGCCTGGGGGCACCAGAACCTGCAGACAGGAGCAGGGAGTGAGGAGACAGTCTGGCTGAGACTGGGAAGGAATGTGCAGCAAAGAGAAAAATGCCCTGAGGGACCTGTGCCCACACACGGAGAGGGCAGTTGGAGGGGGCAGTGGCCACACAGACGGGCTGTGGTGGGACGAAAATGGGGGCAGGCCACACACACACCTGCCCATCAATATAGGCGACCTCTCCTCGCAGGACCACGCGTCGAACGGTGCCTTTCACCTTCTGCCCCTCAAAGGGTGTCCAGTGGGACTTAGAGAAGGGCATGTGGCTGGGGACCGTCCACTCATGCTCCAGATCCACCTGTCCAGAGTCGTGGCTACATTAGGGCAAGGCCGCCCCATGGAAGAGACCACGGGACGGAGAGTCCCCCACCGGGCTACCCCTGTACCTCCACGTAGGTGTCCTCCTGCAGGGGCAGGTGGAAGATCCGCCTGGGGTTGTGGTGCAGCCGCTGCAGCAGGTCGTCCAGACTGAGCCGGCCCTCGCTCACAGCCGTCAGCAGCAATGGCAGCATGGTCTCAAGCCCAGGGAAGCCGGGGGGTGGCCGGGGCCCACACTTCTCCTCCAACGTATGGGGGGCTGGGAGAAAGAGCATCACCCTCAGCACCCATCACCCCATATCTGGGAAGTCTCACCAACTGCCAGGACTGCCCCTTACTCCCAACACTGATTTCTGGGAACCAGAAAATAGGGAAAGGACCACTGCCATCCTCTGGGCCACACTCTTCACCCATACACTCTCATTTACAAGTTGGCTCACTCGTTTTTCCAATGAACATTTACTGAACACCTATCACAGACCAGGCAACGTATAAGAAGCTGGGGAGCTACACAGGTCAGGTCCCAGTCTTCACGGAGCTGGGGGTCCTGGCCCAGACCCCCTGAGCAGGGGCATAGGCCCTGCTGGGCGGGGGAGGTACACTGTGGGCCCTCTCACCGTGATCCGAGGCAAAGCAGTCGATGACAGCCATGTTCTCCCACAGGGCCTCCACGTCCTGGCGGGAGCCAAGCTCAGGCCGGACCTCCCCCTTCCCAGGCCCCAGGCGTTCCAAGTCATCACGGCTTAGGAACAGGTGGTGGGGTGCCACCTCGCAGGTCACAGGCAGCCCTCGTGCCTTTGCAGCTTTAATCAGCAGGATCTGGGGGGAGAACGGGGAGAGTTAAAGGCGTGCCCCTGTGCCCTGCCCCACGAAACCCCTGCAGCCAGAAAGCCGAGGGCTCTGCCTCTAGGCTCGCCCAACCTGCCACTGCCCCTGGGGACTCCCCTGACCTCCTGGCGTGACTAGGAAAGCAACCGGGCCCTGGGACCTCCGGGGGTAGCTCACCTCTTCCTTCCGTGCCACGTGACAGATGTGCACTGAGCGCTGGGTCAGCTGAGCCACCATGAGGACGGCGGCCACACTCTGCCGCTCTGCATGGGCCACAATGGGCAGGTGGCAAGGCCAGGTCTCAAAATGCTGGGGGCAGAAAGTGCTGTCAGGGAGTGCGCAGAGCCGTTGATTCTCCATGCCCATCAGAGCCCTCATGGCTCCGCGCCGCTGTCGGCCCAGCTGCTGCGGTGGGCTAGCCACCTCCTCGCACGTGCCTACTCCCTACCTCCATCCACTGGGCCACACTGTCCAGCCGCAGCTCAGAGAAGGTCTCATTGAGGTAGAGCTTCAGCCCTGCAGCAGACCCTGCCACGGCACCCAGGGTCCCTGCATTTTCCGATGAGGCTCCGAGGAACAGGGCAAAGTCACAGCGGGCGCCAGCCTCTGCCAGCTGGAGAAGACACATGACGCAGGGCCCATCGGCGTCTGTGCCGGCCCGGCACCAATGGCCTGGGCCCCTGGGCAGGGGCAGGGGGAGCAGGGCTCAGGGAGGTGGCAGAGGCTGGTGGGGACACGTGGGTTACCACGAAGCAGGAGTGCAAAGGCTCACCTTCTGGGCCAGGGCCAGGGCAGGGGCATCGATGATGGGAGGCCGGGTATTAGGCATGGCGCACACCATGGTGATGCCGCCGGCCAGAGCAGCAGCAGTGCCTGAGGCAAAGTCCTCCTTGTGTGTGCCGCCTGGCTCCCGCAGGTGCACGTGGACATCAATCAACCCTGGAAGAATATGGAGGCGGGAAGATCAGAGGAAGATTCAGGGACACGAAGGACACCAAGGAGGTGAGTTGAGGCAGCAGGAAAATACAAGTGGGAGGTGCAAGGTTCCTCAGTCAAGGGCACCCAGATGGAGGAATAAGAGAGCTCAGAGGGACAAAGCCTCTGGGGCCTCCAGGCTCCACACAGCCCAGGGCAGGGTGTGGGCCCGTAGCCACGTTCACCACACTGGGGTCTCTGTGCCAGCTGTACCAGTGTGCAGAGCCAGGTCCTCCCAGAAGCTGACTTACCGGGTAGCCGCACAAGCTTTTGGGAGGTCATGCAGTCGACATGCACCTTCATAGGAGGGGCTGGCCCGATCTGGCCCAGGGCCTGTGGACGGAAACTGTGGTCAGCTCTGACACTAGGGCATCCTGGGAGTTGTAGGGAGGGAGGGGTTTCCCACAAACCCAGCGCCTCCCCCTCTCTCTGCAGCCACAGGGCTTGCTTATTAGCATGGTTGCTTCACGCTGAGGTCTCCTGGCCGCACGGCGCACTCCTTCCTCCCTCCTCCCCCCACCCCCATCCACACTGGCTGTTTCCCTCCTGTGCCCGGGTCTCAGTCACCTCCACGAACAGTTTGGTGCATTTGATGTCAATGATGAGGGGCACGGAGAAGTCAGCAGCCAGACGTCGGGTGCGGTAGCCCTTGGTGACAAAGGAAGAAAGACGGCGGCCGCCAGCGCCACGCATCGACAGGTTAATCACAAGCTCAAAGTGATTCTCAGCCAGCTGCTCCAAGATGCTTCGCTGTGGTGGGCACTCCCCATCCACTGCCTCCTCAAAGTGCCAGTCGACAGCTGTCACCTGTGGCCCAGAGACAAGGTCAGGGGTTGGGACGCCCAGCCCGAAGGGAGGGGAGGTGGCCCAGGAGCCCGTGAGGAGAAGACCGAGGACCCACAGGGTGGGGACATGGGCCGCCTCCCTTTGCTAGTGGCAGTCTATTTCTTGACTGGAAAGATATCTCTAAACTTGGTTACCAAGGACTCTGTGCAGTACGAGCCCCCCACCCCCCTACACATACATATACTGAGACCAAATTCTGGAGAATTTACCAGAATGCTTTGCTGTATATTCTACTCTCTCTGCAGAGAACACACATGATTTGTCTAGTAACAACAAAAGCACAGGAAGAGGGAGAATTCTTTGGTGCTTTCAAACCCTGGAAGGAGGCAGTGCAGGGTGGGCTGTGCCGCCCCCGTACCTTGACACCGTGCTCCGTGTAGAAGTCGGCAGTGCCCAGGCTGGCGTAGAGGCTGTAGCCCAGGCTCTCCAGCAGCCGCACAGTGGGGAGCAGCTCACTTTTGTTCTGGACCAAGCAGGAGGAGGTTGAGGCTGTGTTTCTCCCGCCTTCCCCTCCAAGGTCGGGCCATCTGCCCCCATCTCTCTGGGTGCCCCCCTTGGACGCTGTACCTTGTAGCTGCCAATGGTCAGCAAGATGTTCTTCTTGGGGATCTTAAAGCCGGTGCTTAGCATGGCCTTGAGGTAGGCCTCACAGCGGCTCTCCCCAAAGCCAGCCACTTCCCCAGTGCTGGTCATTTCCACGCCCAGCACCACGTCCGCACCCGCCAGGCGGGAGAACGAAAACTGGGGCACCTGAGGGAGCAGGATGTGCGAGAGGCCAAGGTGTGAGGGACCTGCCTCCCCGCAGTGGGAGAGGCAGCCCCGGCCCCCTCTCCTTGGTCCCACCCTGCTGCTGCCCTACGTACACCCTATGCCCACCAGCCAGTTGCTCCCTCAACGCTCCTCGGCCTTCCCTTGGCTATCCCCTGGCCTCGGGACAGCTCCTCAACAAGCTCTGCAACTCAAACATCCTGCCCATCCTTCAAGGCCTAATTCAAATGCCACCTTTCATCTCACACCTTCCCAGGTCACCCTTTTTGGAAGTGGCACCTGCCATCTCTAAACTCCTTTATTAGCATTTTGTTTACATCTCCATTACGTAGGTTTATTACAGGCTATTCTATAAATAAGCTGTTTTTGGACCCAACTTCTCTTGCCTCCCATTTCAGAAGTGTAACTCCTCCAGGGGCATCCAACCTGTGGCCCACAGGACACATGCAGCCCGGGATGGCCGTGAATGTGGCCCAACACAAAACCATAAACTTCCTTAAAACATTATGAGACTTTTTTGTGATTATATGTCACAATGTATTTAATGGGTGGCCCTGGATGACTCCTCTTCTTCCGGTGCAGCCCAGAGACGCCCAGAGGTCGGACACCCATGCAGAGGGACAAGGACTCCTCATCGCTCTCATGGCCAAGCAAGGCCCGGCCTGCAGTCGGTGTCAGGCTGACACCTTGACTGACAATCTGTGCGGTGAGGGAACTCTGGCCTGCTGCCTGTCCTACTGTCTCCCTGCAGCTGACCCCGAACCTCAGGGTTTCGAACCACCTTACCTTGACCCCCACGACTCCAGAGCCGGTCATGAGCCCCACAGGCTCCACCTCTTCCCCCATGATGACCCGTGTGGCTAAGGCGACCAGGTCGACACCCAGTGTCTTGGAGACGAAGGGAAAGGAGCGAGAGACACGCACATTGCACTCGATGACTTTCAGCTGGTCGTCCTGGGGCAGAGGGGAGGCGTCAGGCCTTCCGTAGGCTGGGCTTGAGGACGCCACCTCCTGGACCTCAGCGCCTCCCCTCGCTCACTGTGCTGGGGGGAACCGACCAGCTGAGAGTCCCTGCCAACACCGCGGGCCCTGGCCGCAACCCTGTGCCTCCAGCCTGCCTGCCGGTTTCCACGAGGGCAGGAGAGTGCAGGGCTCCCTGGCCCCGGGGCCGGTACAGGACGGGGAGGTGCTGTAGCCCCTCAGTCCCTTCCTCTAGCCCCGCCCCCTACCTTGGCAATGAGCTGCAGATTAAAGGGTCCCGTGACCTGCAGCTCCTGGCCCACAGCATGCACGATGGTCTGGATCCGCTCCAGCGTTTTGGCAGTGATGTCTTGTGGTGGGGTCACCAGTGTGGCATCCCCAGAATGCACGCCTGCGTTCTCCACATGCTCGGAGATGGCGATGGCCACCACCACACCATCACAGGCCACGGCATCCACGTCAATCTCCTGGTGAGGGGCGGCACACAGGGCGATGTAATGCAGGGCAAGGGCCTTTTCCTTCTGCCACTTGCCCCAGGGTGGTCCTTTCCTTTAAGAGCGCTGGTACCACCCATCCTTCCCAGCTTACTCTGCCTACGGATTTCTATAGGACCTGAGCGGGGAGGGCCTCCTCTAGGGCTGGAAGCCTGCCCTCAGAGACGTCTGGGTCTGCAGCCTCCTACCTTGGCCTCCTGGATGAACTTGGAAATGACCACAGGGTGCTCCTTGGAGACGGCTGCGGCACTGCTCAAGAAGCGCTCCAGGTCCCCATCGGAGTAGGCCACGTTCATAGCAGCACCGCTCAGCACATAGGAGGGGCGCACCACACAGGGGTACCCCACACTCTGGCAGAACTGGCGAGCGGACTAAGGGCACAGGGAACTTAGCTACATTGTTCACGCTCCCCAAAGACATCCTCCAGCCTCCCACCAGGTCCCAGCCCACCTCGAGGTCACTGAGCTCCCTCCACTGAGGCTGGCTGATACCAATGGTGTCGAGTAGCCGGGAGAACTTGAAACGGTTCTCAGCTGAGTCAATGGCTTCGGGGGAGGTGCCCAGCACCCGGCACTGCTGCCGATGCAAAGCCATGGCCATGTTGTTGGGCAGCTGCCCCCCCATAGAGAGGATCACGCCTTCAGGGCTCTCCAGCTCGTAGATGTCCATCACCACCTGCAGCACAGGATGAGAATCAAGTGGTGGTGACAAGTGGGGTCAGGGACCTCAGCCTCCTGGCCCACTGTTCCTCGCCCTCCATGGACATCCCTGCACATCCCACAGCTTCCTAAGAATCTTAGGTCAGCCAGCTACTCCCACCTGATCCTGGCCTCTCGGGCTCAGGGGCAGCCTTCAGCCCTCTTACCTCAAAAGAAATCTCATCGAAGTAGAGTCGGTCACACATGTCATAGTCAGTGCTGACTGTCTCTGGGTTGTAGTTCACCATGATGGTCTTGTACCCCATCTGCGGCGGAGAGGGGACGATAGTAGGTACAAGGTGTTGGAGACGTGCCCTGGTGAGACACAAGGCAGGCGAAGGGGACCCCGCCCCAACCCAAAGCCCTACAACAGGCATAGAGTGGCGATGAAGAGAAAGTGCCAGTACTAAGCATGGGTGGAAGGCACTCTCTGCAGCTGAACAGAGCAGCAGAGAAAGCAGCATGAAAGACGGGCTCTTGGACCTTTCGGAGCTGCTGGATGCAGCCCACAGCACACCAGTCGAACTCGACGCTGGAGCCGATACGGTAGACGCCAGAGCCGAGGACCAGGACGTGAGGCGTTCGAAAGGTGAGGTCGTGGGTGGTGCTCCCGTATGTCAGGTACAAGTAATTTGTCTGGGCTGGCCACTCAGCTGCCACTGTGTCGATCTGTTTCACCGCCGGGCAGATCCCGAGCTCCTGACGCAGCTTGCGAACAGCCAGCTCTGTGCTACAGGAAAAAGGGCAGGAACGTGGGCCCCAGGAGCAGGGTACAACTGAGCAGGGGAGCAAGACCCCAGGGCAGGGATCACAGAGGAAGATACCCTAGGGACGAAGGCCAGAGGCCTCCAAAGCCCCCTACTCTCCCTCCTTTCCGAGGGAGAGTGCACTGCCCCTTGTGTCTCAGCTGGAGGCCCTCACCGCCATCTCTCACCTCAGAACTGCGAGGGCAATCTGCTTGTCTGAGAAGCCCAGGCGTTTGGCCTGGTGCAGCAGGCTCGGGGGCAGGGGCTGTCCGCGGTGCTGCTCCAGTAGCTGGGCGTGCACCACAATCCCCTTCATGCGGTGCAGGAACCAGCGGTCGATGCGCGTGAGCTCGTACAGACGCTCTACCGAGTAGCCGGCCCACAGAGCAGCTGCCACCACAAAGATCCGCTTATCTGTCGGGGTCTCCAGCTCCTGCCGGCGAGAGGGCAAACAGATGGAGACGAGGGACTGTGCTGTGGCAGGAGACGGCAGCAGTTGAGCACAGTGTTCCCGATCCATTGTCGGCACCTCAAAAAGCCCGACAGCGTGACTGTCATGATCTCAGAAAGGGAAACTGCAGGCTGCAGCAGAGCTCTGCAGCTGCAGAAGCCTGGACACAGACCCCAGCTCTGCCTCTCACAGCCCGCGGGGCCCTGAGTGCGTCCCGCAGCCTCGCGGAGCCGCAGCTGCCTAGTCCATAAAGACGAGTCTCATGATGTGTCCTCATAACAATGACAACTGGGATGATACCACATTCTCAGCAAAGAGAAAACGCAGCGAACAGTCGTCCCGCAATGATTGTGACCACTATTCCTGTCAACGAGCTCTGGGGCTGGGGACAGGGAGTAGGAAGGTCCATTTCAGGGGTGTTGCCGGGGGCAGGGGGGCACGTACCACATCGCTGACTGGCTTTACTGTGTGATCGAAGCCCACACAGTTCTCATCCACCATGCGCAGAGCCTTCTGGAAGGCCTCCTCGAAAGAACGCCCAATGCCCATGACTTCACCTGGAGACACAGGATGTCAAGACTGAGCGTCTGGTGCTGGGGGAGGGGAGCTGCCCAGAATGTCCGAGGTTTGCAGCCAAATCTCCAGGAGGCTCTCAAGTCCAGTCCCGTGGTGATGGATTCATGGTGTTCCATTAATGAAAAAGCTTAAACTTTCAGCTCCTCCCCGCTGCGATTGTCATGTTTTGTTTGTTAGTGAATATGGAATTAAAATGCCCGAAACGGGCACGCAGCTGTTAGAACATGTTGCAGTTTATCACGGCGGCCTAACCACTGACGGCTATCTAGGTGTTGGGTTTGCTCTACCCCTACTGTGAGGACGCCATCTGGAATCCGACTCATCCCTTAAAACTTCTGGATAATCGGAAGGTGAGCCTGTTTACTCAGTGAATCTACCCAGAGCTAGTCACATTTACAACTGTCACTTCAGAGTATTTCTTCCTGGACTTCCCTGTGTAGGTTTTCCACAAAGTGACAGAGCACATATAATTTCCACCCTGCTGTTTCTCCTCGGCATAAGCATGTGCCCACATTGCTTTGTGGCCGTATTATCGGCAGTTGAATTCCTGAGTGATTTACCACAACTGAACTGCTCGCTTCCCGAAGGACATTTAGTTTTGAAGTGCTTATCCTCCTAAGTGAGGCCGAGATGTTCTCTGCGCTTTGGATTAGCTCCTTGGGATACATTTCCAGAAGCACAGGGGCAAGAAGTAAGACAAATGATCTGGCTCTTGGTAAATATTAATTGCAAGAGAAGTTTGAGCTCTGTAATACAAAGTATAAGTTTAACCAAATTTCTAAGTGTGTGTAATCATTTGAAACCATTTTTGCTAATAAGCAAAAATACTGTCTCATTTACCTAGATTTCTATTTACCAATAAGAGGGAGCCTCCCCCGAGTCTGCTTACTGATTTCCTCTTTTCTAAGTTTTGTTCATGTCTTCTGGAAATTTACCCTACTGGTCTTCAAGTATTTCTTACCAATTTTTTATCGACAATGCTAGTATTTGTTTTTGTAAAAAGAATTTACAACACAAAGGCGCTAGTGGTAGTGTTAAGGAAGTAGATTATAAGTGATTTTTAACTCCTTTGTAATGGGATTATATTATAAATGCTTTTACTTTGGGTAAAAGAAAAACCCCAAACACACCTGATGCCTAGAAAAACCCTAACACCACACATACGTCCAAACTAGTCTCTGTGTGACATGACAGGTGACTGATTGGTTAAACCATCCTTTCTAATTTCTCCGTGATGGATGTGTCTTACTTGTGTAATGCAAGTTACCAAAGATCATGTTCCAAGAATACCTGAACAGACAGTAAAACACTGAAATGTCTCCTCTAGGAATCCAATCTCGGATTGTCCTACTTTCAATCCACTTCTTTTCGCCACAATTTAATTATGGCTTCATTCCCATGTTTATTACAATTTTCATATAACAGAAATTCATCTCCAGAAGGAACAACTTGGCAGTCTTAAGACATTTCTAAAAATTCTGAAATAATATCTGCGCTTAAAACTTAACTTGTTTAATTAAAGGCTACTCCTGCTCTTTAATGGAGATCTAACGGGAGCGGGAAACGCTCCCGTCCTTCACTGGCGGCACTTGGGCCCGCACCCTTGCTTGTCTGGGCTGACACGTCCGGAGGACAGTCCACGGCAACTTAAAAGGCCACCACCACAAGGAAGCACACTGATTCCATCCTGGCACACTGCACCACCACCCGGCAATTGCCCCCTACACCCATTCCCTGCTCCCTACTAAATTTCCTTGTTTTTATGAAAAAAATCTCTGAGATCCTGCTCTGATCTTACACGTCGAGTTAAAAAAAAAAAAAGCTCATTTAGTGACCACAGAAGAAAGTGTCCAGAGACGGAGATACACTGAGAATGCCCACCGCTGTGCTGACGTGGGTTTAGAGGGCTGGCAGCAGCCCTGGTCTGCCCCAAGCATTGGAATTTAAATTAGCAAAGAAAACAAACAGTAGCTGCCACGAACAGCCTGAAGGCCCCCGGGCAAAACGCCACAAAATGCTGTGGGCGGAGTTTCGTGGAACTGGCCTCACTGCAACGGAGGAGCCTAGTGACCAGGCCTAGTTTTCTGTTCTTGGCACAGCACTCCGTTCAGTCACAGCACCTTCCTCTCGTGGGCACGTCGGCTACTCAACAGTAAAATGAGAACGAGGCTGCCCTGAGGGCTATCGCCCCCTCCCAGAGATTCCACTGTGCCATCTGGGCGTGCAGGTGGCGTAAGTATTCTGACATAGATTTCCAGACGCCTTTGATCCCCACTCCTAACCAGAACTACTATCCCAGTTTGAAACATCCCTATTAGCTCCGAGAAACTGTGTTCCCAAGAAGCTGCTGCTACAGACGCTGAAAGACCATGCCAGGGAAGGAATTCTATGAAGTTCTAGGTTCTTGAGACTGGTGGGACCCCGTGGGATGATCTGGGGCAGGGGAGGGGGTCTCTTGGGGTTTGTCTCTCACCGACGCTCTTCATGCAGCTTCCGATCTTTGTGCTGACACGGAGGAACTTGCTGAGGTCCCAGCGAGGAATCTTCACCACGCAATAATCCAGGCTGGGTTCAAAGGCCGCGGTGCCCCCTGTCACCGAGTTCCTGGGAGCCATCAGGTGGGGGTGCCAGAGGACAGAGCAGAAGATATAAAGGGTGAGCTTCCGGATAGCTCTCTCCACCTCCATACATCTGGGCCAGTGTTCTCTTTATAGTCCCTGTGCATAAACGTCTGCTTTACCTCCCTGATCCCCCCCACAACCTTGTACCTGAGATCAGGCAGAGGGATGCCCAAAGCCAGCTTGGCTGCCACATAGGCCAGTGGATAGCCTGTGGCCTTACTGGCCAGCGCAGAGCTGCGGGAAAGCCTGGCATTCACTTCAATGATGTAATACTGCAAAGAGAGAGAACAGAGGGCCACCAGGTCACTGGGCTAGAAGGCCTGCCTAGGAGAGATCTTACTCAGAAAGGCAAGCAAATAAAGCCCTTCCCAAAGGGAAGCTAGCAAAAGTACCCTACCCAAGGCCCAACCCTCCCAAAGACAATGCTGGCTTCTTCTGGAGTCTGCAGTGTCAAAAGACCTCTTGGCCTTGAGGCTTCAAAATTATGGTAGGAAGCCCAACAGCTAGAATGCTTGCCCTGGGACCTAGAGTCTCACCTGCTCAGACTCAGGGTTCAAGGCGTACTGCACATTGCACTCCCCAACAATTCCAAGGTGCTGGGTCACCTTGATGGCCGTCTGCCGCAGGAGCTGGTACTCTCTGTCATTCAGTGTCTGGCTTGGAGCCACCACTATGGACTCACCAGTGTGGATGCCCAGCGGGTCCAGGTTCTCCATGTTACACACCTGGAAAGGGAGGGTCCCAGAGAGGTCAGTGCCAAAGGGGGTCAGGAGAGACAGAAGGCTGCATCCACCCCGGGCCTGAGGGGCACTGAAGGCTCAAAGGTCTCAGCCCTGGCCTCTGCTCTTACAAGAGCTCATACCGCCCCATACTGCTCCCGCCCCGCCTCCATCGCTCACCGTGACACAGTTGCCGTAGGCATCTCTCACCACCTCGTACTCGATCTCTTTCCACCCCTTCAGGGACTTGTCTACCAGGACTTGGCTGGTGTGGGCAAAGGCTGGGGCCACGAGAGCGGAGAGCTCCTCCCTGTGCGATGCAAAGCCCGAGCCCAGGCCACCTAGGGCGAAGGCCGCGCGCACCAGCACAGGGTACCCCAGTCGCTCGGCAGCCGCCTGGGCCTGCAGCGAGCAGAAGAGAGGAACCAACAGGTCAGGCCTTGACTGCCTGCAGCCCGGAGGGTACGTGGACCCAGAGAAAAGAAGATACAAAGAAAACACCACCATTCTGCCTCCCTCCAACCACCTCTCCAACCTGTTCGAGGGAATTTGCTGCCTCGCTGGGGGCCACATGCTCTCCGATCTCTGCCATCCTGGAGGCAAAGGCGCGCCGGTCCTCAGTCAGCTCAATGGTCTCCACGGGTGTGCCCAGGACCCGGACACCGTACCGAGCCAGCACCCCAGCCTTGGTCAGCTCCACACCACAGTTCAGCGCCGTCTGGCCCCCGAAGGTCAGCAGTATGCCGTCTGGGCGTTCGTTGCGGATCACCTGCAGAGGGAGAGGGAGGGGGCAGCAGGCACTGAGACCTTGGGGTCTGGATATGCAGCAAAGCATGTAGAAACCCAGCGTGACCACTGGATCCCCTGCCCACATGGGCTGCCTCCTCAGTCCCGCCTTACCCCAGTCATACCTGGGTGACGTAGTGAGGTGTTATGGGGAGGAAATAGACCTTGTCGGCCAGCCCCTGGGAGGTCTGCACTGTGGCGATGTTGGGGTTGATGAGCAGCGTCTGGATGTTTTCCTCCTTCAGCGCCTTGATCGCCTAGGAGACAGAACCGGCATGCCAGCCTCGGCGGCAGAAGCAAGACTGTAAGCAGTCTCGGGTGGGCATCTCTCTTCCTCCTCTTCCTCCCTGTACCTGTAGTCCCTAACGACCGACTTCTGTCCCTCAGCCCCTCCCCTTTCCGCACATTCCCCAGACTGCCTCCTTCATTTTCTCCCCACAACCAACGTTTATACCTTGCTCCGTGAGACTCGATCCATTCCTGAGGCTCACACACCCAGGGGGTGGGCAGATGTGACTTACCTGAGAACCCGAGTAGTCAAACTCCCCAGCCTGGCCAATGGAGAGGCCCCCCGAGCCCAGGATCAGAACCTTCCGTGGTGGCGGAAGCCCAGAGCCTGGGCTGGGGGTCCCAGGCGGACAGAGGCGCTCAGCCAGTCGCTCTCGAACTGCAGAAACAAAGGAAGTCACAGACGCCCTGGCCAGACAGCTCGGTCGGTCAGAGCATCGTCCAGATGGGCCGAGGCTGCGGGCTCCCTCCCGGGTCAGGGCACGTGCAAGGACCAACCACTGAATGCATAAATAAGAGAAACAAATCGATGTTTCCACTCTCTCACCCTTCTTTTCTCTCCATAAATAAAATAAAAGAATAAAATAAAAGTCACAGACTGTCAGAGCTAAACATCCAAGAGAAATCACCTGGACTAACCGCCCCCTTTACAGAAGAACCCAGAGCACGTCAGGCCTCTACCGTGGGGCAGGGTCAGAATCTCGACTTAGGAGCTGCTTGCAGTAGAAGTACCAATACATCATCTTAAACAAATCATCTTGGTCTGGCTGCCTCCCCAACCCACCCCCTTAGCCTCCCAAACACGTGTCAGTGTGTCCAGGCTCGGGCCAGCCCTGTTTTTCATTCGACAATCCAGCTCTACTCAGGTGCTTACCTGTCCGGCCCACAGGGCTTCCAGCTACGGCTTCTTTCACCGTTTCCAGAAAGATATCAAAAAGCAGCTCCATATCTGAAGGGCCAGCGTGGTGCTCTGGGTGAAACTGGACACTGTCGAAGAGATTGGGTCACAAAGCCCATCCTCATCACTGGCCTCAGCACGGGCAGCCCCGGAGGTGGGGAGGGACCGACGGCGGGGCCCCACTATTATGCTTTACTCTTGATCTTCAAGTCCTGGGGGCTTCAGAGCTGGACACGTGCGGCCACCCTGCCAGAAGCACCCAGGCTCACCTGAAGAAGGGCAGGCGGTCGTGTACAATGCCTTCGTTGGAATGATCGTTGGCGTTGGTGAAGAGGGGAAGCCAGCCCGCTGGCAGTGAGTCTGTTTCCACGGCAAACCCGTGATTCTGGGACGTCAGAAAGCAGCGCCCGGAGCCCACCAGCAAGCACGGCTGGTTATGGCCTCGGTTCCCATACCTGCAGATGGAAGTGTGCGGAGTCACAGGCCCCTCCCGCCCTCCTTCACCGCTGGACCAAACCCAGCTCTTACTGATCTCAGGACTCTCACCAGCTCCTGCTCAGTCTCAGCACTCGTAAACACCGACTCTGTGCCCGTTCCCCAGATGCCCCACCCCTCATATCAGTAGTGTGGGCCCACCTCTCTCTAGAAGTCCCACCTCATCTTGTAAGTCTTGGCCCCAATGGCTAAGGCCAACAGCTGGTGGCCCAGGCAGATCCCGAAGACAGGCCGGGGAGTAGGCTCTGACAAGACACGGCTCAGTGCAGATATCACATTGGGATAGGCCGCAGGGTCTCCAGGGCCATTACTCAGGAAGAGACCCTCATATTCTGGAATGGGCAGAGAAGAGGACATTGAAACCAGTCTTCAGCCAGAGGCACACGTGAAGCCCTCACCATGTGAGCAAAGGCCCCTATCTCCATTATCTTCATCAAGACTCATGTTGACTTTCAGCAATTACACCCAGGGACAGACCTTCCACCCGTGCTGTTTGTCTGGGGTCCTACAGAGGCCCCAGCCACTCACCCTGGCTGTCCAGTGCGTGGTTCCAGGGTACCACGGTGACCTCAGCCCCACGCCGGCACAAGCATCGGATCTGATTATACTTGAGGCCGCAGTCCAAAGCAAGGATCCGAGGGGTACCCCCTGCATTGAATACCCGTGGCGCCTGGGAAATAAAGGGCAACAGTTGGCCAATGCAATCAGTGGGGACACACACACACACACACACACACACACCCCAACCCTCCACTTTGGAGGCCTCTTCTGATTCTCCCTCAAGTGTTCTCCCCAGTATGGGCAGACTATAACCACTGTGCCATAGCTTGGAACCGTCTCCCACGCTGCTTCTGTACCTCAATGGAGACCTCTGGCACCAGGGGGCGGGCATTGGGGTCCACAAATGGCAGGGCTAAAGGCTCTGTCCCATCCTGGACCAGCTTTCCCAGCAGAGACCCTTGCTCTCGCAACTTCTTAGTCAGCTCCCGAGTGTCCACTCCTGTTGAAACAGCACGTGCTGAGAGATCGCACTCCCTAACCCAGTCGCACGGGAGGTCAAGGCTGCGAGGAGCACTTCCATCCCACAGCCCTCAGCAACACACAGCTGTTCCGTGGGCATCAGAGTCCTGGGCCATCCTGATGAAAGGGCACTACCCTTAGGTACGCTTGCTGAAAATATCACACCTGAATTGTACCATGACTCTAGGTCTATCGGTTTAGAAAAAGAACATGCTGCCCTGGCTGGTGTGGCTCAGTGGATTGAGTGCCAGCCTGAGAACCAGAGGGTCATCAGTTCGATTCCCAGTCAGGGCACACACCTGAGTTGCGGGCCAGGTCCCCAGTGTGGGGTACACAAGAGGCAACCACACATTGATGTTTCTTTCCCTCTTTCTCCCTCCCTTCTGCTCTAAAAATAAATAAAATCTTAAAAAAAAAAAGAACATACTAAATAACACTGAAAAGAAAAAACTGACCTGTTTTTGTCAAATAGGTTACAAGGCCCATAGATTAAAAAGATATAACTAAATGTAATATATGGATGCTTAAATCCAGACTCGAAATAAACTATTAAAAAAAACTAGATAACTAGGAAAATGTTAAACCCTGCCTGGATATTTGATGATATTAAGGAATTACTGTTAATTTTTTAAAGGTATGATGTTGCCCTGACTGGTGTGGCTCAGTGGGTTGGGTGCCATCCTGCAGACCAAAAGGTCACCAATTAGATTCCTGGTCAGGGCACATGCCTGGGTTCCAGGCTGGGTCCCTGGCTGGGGGCGTGTGAGAGGCAACCGATCAGTGTTTTTCTCTCTCTTTCTCCTTCCCTTCCCCTCTCTCTAAAAATAATTTTTTTAAAAAAAGGTATGAATGTTATTTGGTCATGTTTTTGTTGTTTTTAAAAAAGATTTTATTTACTTTTTTAGAAAGAAGGGGAGGGAGAAAGAGAGGGAGAGAAACATCAGTGTGTGAGAGATACATGGTTGCCTCTCACACATCCCCAGCTGGGGACCTGGCCTGCAACCCAGGCATGTGCCCTGGCCAGGGATCAAACCGGTGACCTTTCGATTCGCAGACTGGCGCCCAGTCTGAACCACACTAGCCAGGGCTTGTAGCCACGTTTTTAAAGGATTTCTTTTTTCATAAATATTTAACTATTTATGGCTGAAATGACACAATGCATGAGATTTGCTTCAAAATAACCTATGGGTTCTAGTAGTGGTAATATAGTAAGTTTAGCCCTGAGTCGGTGGCTAAAGAAGCTGGGGGTTCATTATGTATTTCTCTCCTTTTGTATGTTCCAAACTTCCCACGTGAGCAAGAGCTCAGTTTCTTGCCCTAGACCCCAATCTAAACCTTCAAATCAGATTCGTTTTATCACAGCTTTGGAGTCAAGTCCCAATAGGGCACAGAGATGTGCTCTTGACTCTTCATCCAGGCACCTGCGCTCTGCCCAAACACACTGGTGTCCGCACCGTACCTTGCAGGCCAGGTATGCCGTGCTGCTGCAGCCACTCGTGCAGGGTGCGGCTGGCACTCCAGTGGCTGGGTGTGGGGCAACACTCTCCCACCACCAATCCTGCCACATGGATCCCCGAGGATTCGAACCACTGTTGATGGAAGGAAGAGACTATGAGTAGCCTAGGGCCATATATCTTCCTATGTCATCCTCCCCTTGCAGGACACAGACCCTTGTCTGGTGCATCGGCCACACTGAACTGTCGCTCCTTAAACACACCAAGCACTGCATGCTTTTGCCTTTTACCAGCAGCACTGTCCCCCACATGAAATACTGAACACATGGGCCCAGGGTGTCTGATTGTTCAATAATCTTCCTTTTTCCTTCCTTTTCTTTTATCCAAAACTGAGACCACAACCCCCCTTCTGTGAAGCCACCCCCCTCACCCCACTGTAGCTTGTGCCTCCTCCTTGGAGCTCTCCTAAGCTCACTTGTTTCCACTGTTCTTGCTATTTACATGGTAGTATGAATGTGTTTGCGTCTTACTCACACAACTGTGAGCTCCTCAAGATCAAGGTGACTGATACTTGGTAGCAGTCAATAGACATTTACTGAGTGCTGGGAAAGAAACAATGAGCATGAAAAAAGACAAGGTCCTTAACAGTCACAGTGTTAATTTGTTGCTTAGGGAGCATGAAAATTAACAAGGTAACATGTAAATAAACAAGATCATTATTACAAAGCGTGATAGAAACAGTGTATGTCAGGTAGATGCATAATACCTTACTACTAAAAATAGAGGTTCAGGGAATAATACCAGGGATGATTATACCCTTCTTCATAGGGGATTACAGTTTGAAAAGGTAACACAAATTTGTCATCCAATAGATAAGCACTTAATAACCAAACAGAGAAACAAGTCACTTATATGGGAGGGAGTGACATATTCTATTACACCTGCTGCATGGAAGATTTAAAGAAAGGTGGATATTGAGACTGTTATTTAGGAACTGGAAGGACAGTTTGGTGGAACCCTCTGCAACCAGGACTCTGTGCACGTGGACAAGTGTGTTTACAACATATGTGCCACAACCGCATCCGTGGTGGTCTGGTGGCTCTAGGAGGCCCTACTCTAGTTTTATCAGGGTCTCGATTCTCCAGGTTTATTAAACCAATTTTGTCAGTGTTTCCAGTTAACACTGGAGATCAACAAATGTTGACTAAGGCGCTGCATTATAAACTAGAATGCCGTGTATGTATAGGTTTGTGATGAGGAATGGTACTTTCCAAGAGTAACAAGTGTGTCCCTCACCTAGAGGTTCCTCTCCCACGTGGAAGGCAAACTCATAATGAAGGGTTAGTGAGCCTAGAAGCAGGACAAAACAAGTTTGAGAAAAATGGCACCTAGGCTATGGTGACTTCCCCTCTTAACTTGTGTTTTTTTATTTTTATTATTGCTTGAATTCTCAGAGGGCAACTTAATTTACAAATTCCAGGAGAGGAGGGATATGGGAAATGTCACTGAGAAGAAGCTGAGTTTTCTTATCTAGATGTAAGAACTCCACTGACAAGCGGGAGAAAATGAGGCAAAGTAAGGAAAGTAGGTTTAGAAAATAATAATCGATTTCATTGGTTTGAACTGGGACCTGCTGTCACTGGAGAGGGTGTGACCCTAGTTTCCAGTCTCTTTCCCATTGATCTATGTAATCTTAAAGCGTTGGTCCCTTCACAGGACTCTGCTGCTAAAAAATCTTAACTGGTTCCTTTTTTTGTTGTTGTCACTGGTTCCTGACCGAAGCGCAGACTCGGGCTGAGCCTCCAGCCGCTGGGCTGCTCAGGGTACTTAACAAGCCCAGCACAGCACTTGCTTTATCACTCTGGCATCTCTGCCCACTCCAGGGTGCCTAGCAGAATGTCAACGTCTTCACTTTGTGAACAGTTAATAATGACTAATTTGATAAGGAGCACAGATAGAGAAAGCATCGGGTGTGGCTACCTTGCTGAGACCGAACTCGTCCACTTCATCTGGGGGGATGCCATAGTTGCCGATTAGAGGATATGTCAGCACTAAGATTTGTGCTTTGTACGACGGATCAGTGAGAGCCTCGGGGTAGCCGACCATGCCGGTTTGAAACACTGCAAGAAAGAGGCAGGCCTGGGGCTCAGGCAGGGCTCCCTTCATATCACTGGCCCACACGATGAAAATGCCCCAGTGGAGGTTGCCTCGGCTGTGAGAGATGAAAAGGGCTGGGCTGGGGACTTGGGTGCCGAAAGGCTGGGGGGAGGGGGCGGGGGATTGTGCAGGCGGGAAAATGGCGGGGTCTGGACAGGGCAGGCTGGGCAAAGAGGGCCAGCAGAGATTGGGATGGGGTCGGCAGCCGGACCGGGCTTGCTTACCCACTTCTCCGGCAGTCGACACAGCGGCCCCAAAGGCCTGGCCCCGCAGGACCAGCCCATCCTCCAACACCAGGGTCGCCATGGGAACGGAGCTCAGAGACGTGGGAAAATAGAGCTGGAAGCGCAGCAAGTTTCTGCTTTTGATGGAACCACGTGGACTGTGAGCCCAGATCGGTACACGTGGCTAGCGGCCCCGAGCGCCCGAACGAGTAGGCAGCGGAAAGCGCAGAAGGCCTAGGCCCGCTGGGTGGCGGCGGGGCAGACTGCGGCGGCGCGCGGGAAGGCTGGGACGTGAGGGCGGGGCTGAGGCGTAAGGGGCGGTGCGAGCGCGCAAATGAAGTGGCTGGGGCCCTTCTTTCCAGGGAGAAACCGGTAATACAAAGCTGATACCCCCAAAGAGTCCGTCCCACCCCAACCAAAAAACACACAAAGCCAGGGCACCTTCCCTAAAAAATAAAAAAAAAATAATAAAAAAAAGGTTTATTACAGTTAACAGCACAAATGGGAACTGGTACTAGTCCACTCTCGGGCTAGAGTATAACTCTCCAGCACTGTGCGATGTTCCGTCTTCCTTCCAACCTCGGCCTCAGCCTCGAGGAGGACCCTCTGGCCAGTCCGTGTCAGAAGCAAATGTCCCTGGCTGGGCTAAGATAGATTGGGACGTTCTTTAGGTCAGCAGGAAGACTTATGTGGTTCATGAAGCCTTGGCTTTTCGGCGTTGAGTCCCCCAAAGCAGGATGGAGATGGATAATGTGGTGGATGCCAGGATCCCGAAGAACATAAGCAGCGAGAACGAGCCCTGGGGATAAAAGGATTAAAAAAAAAATCCTCATACAGGGTTACACCAAGGGCCACATCCTAACACCCAGTTCTTTCCTAGTATATCTATCCCCTCATGCAGGGCAATTCTTTTAGTTTCCTTCACTAGGTGATTTGCATCAGCTCCTGGTCTTTCTGCTCTTCTTTCTGGGAGGTTTTTGCTCCATGCATTTCCCTTAACCCTAATTAGAAGGTTTAATTTCTCACCTGGCGCATACACTTGTAGCCATGGAAGCCATCAGCACAAATACACTGCAAAAGACCTGGACCATCAGGCACACAAGATCCATTCTCAGGACATATTTCTGGGAGTCAGAAAAACAGAATATCACCAGATCTCATTAGACACTTCTCAAATATCTGCTTTGGATTCTCTCAATTGTTTCTATGTCAAAGGAAAGAAGACTACAGATGTTCAGAGCATAAATAATATTTTAAGACCTTTTCTTTCCAAGTGGTTAGAGCCTCAGAAACCTGCCCAAAAGGTGTGTAAGCAATTTTACTGTCTTTCTTAGCTAATGGGGAGAATATAAAGTAGGAAAGGCACAGCCCTGAAGGGTAGTTCAGTTGGTTAGAGCATCATGCAGATATGCCAAAGTTGCAGGTTCAATCCCTGGTCAGGGTACATACAAGAAACAACCAATGAATGCAGAAATACATGGAACAACACATCAATGTTTCTCTCTCCCCTCCTTTCTCTTCCCTCAAATCGATACAAATTTTTAAAAATAAAAAAAAAAGAATTTAAATTAAAAAAAAAAAAACCTAAAACAAAACAAAGGCGGAAAGGGTTCCTTCCCAAGAGGGTGGAGGTGAAACGGCATACCTGCATCCCCAGTGCTATTGCAAAGGTTCCTTTGCCCTTGGCAGGTTTGATAGTTTGTGTAAGACGTGACAACATTCCAGGCATTAATGCCTCCAGGACAGTTGACATCTTGTGGTAGTATCCTGAACATAACACAGGCAGTCTTGCTATGCAACCCAAAGTTGCTGAGCTCACAGCACTGCCTATCTTTGATTTTCTCCTCAAACCCATACCCTTACTCACAGAGTCTGGAGCTGGGTAAAGCCACGGAAGGTGTCGGCCAAGTCATCCTTGAGGGGGTTTGCTTGCAGGTCTCTGAAAAGCACACACCGTTAGCACTGTGCTTTAGGAAAACATCCAACTTCCATTCACCCATCTTCCTGGACCAGTATTCCAGTTCTCATTCTGAGTTGTCCAAGTTTAGACATCAGCATTCAAACATCTTTTTAGGAATGCATCTTCAAAGACTTTCCCATGAACCCTTCGCCACAACCACATTTGGTAGGGAAAATAACCACTTACATGATGACAGCAGTATGTGCCTGAGAAAAGTTTGGACCAGGGTCCTTCAGAGAACAGTTCTGGAGATCCAGCCTGAGGAAATAAGGTAAGCAGTGTAACTTGGTGTCTCTCCTCTTTAACCACTGTAGGCTAGTTCAACCCCTTTTCTGCTAATATTAGTTGAACACAGAGATGTTCAGGGCCACAAACTAAATGCTGTTATAGATGTTTTAAGTCGGCACAGTCCAGCTCAGTCACCACTAGCTAGCTACATGTAGCTACTTAAATTAATTTCAATGAAAAACATTCAGTCCCTCGTTTGCCTTAGCCACATTTCAGATGTCCAAGAACTACTAACGTAGTTAACAGCTATGGAGAGTACAGATATGGAACATTTCCATCATGGCAGGAAATTCTTTGTGTCTGTGCATATATTGCAAGAAATTTCTTTCTTGTAGAGATTAGTGAATCTGACATTATGATATGATTCTCAAATTCACAAAAGACCTTCCAGTGGGAAAAAAAAATTCAAATCACATAAAAGAAAGTTTTTTCCAAATGCATTTCTTACCACAGTTTGGATATAAACTACTGGATATTAAGGACCATGCCACATTATTTTCTTCAGTATCTACTGCTGTCTGTTCCTTTATTCTACATCTATTTACTGAGTGCCTACTAACCGCAAAAATTTGGAGTATCAAAACAACTCAGTATCTTAGCTTTCAAAAGGCTTACAATGTAGTAGAGGAACAAGGTGATCACCAAAAGTAAAAACAATATAAACATTAAATTATAATTTGAAAGAAATCACAAGACAGCATACAAATAAATTTGAGTAGTACAGACACTCAGGATTAGTGGAAGTAAAAAAATATGACTCTGGTATTTAGGAGTAAGGAAAATTCACAAAAGATGTTGCCATTAAAGAATGGACATGACTTTATGTGGTAGAGGAAGGCAGTTTCAGGTAAAGGGAGAAGTCTGAACAAAGAAAGGTACAATGCATTCGGAGGTAGACTGAAGCCAGACCCTCATAAAGGGTTTTAGTGGACACATAATTGGAATTCTAATTTTAAAGCCACAGTGTGATAATAGAAGAAATTTGGTTTTCAGAAAGTTTAACACAGAGAAGTATTTAAGTAGGTTAGGGAAAGAAGGGAATGGAAGCGAGACCTGATATCTCGAGTCTGAAGCAAGGGTGCACTCAAGAGGAGATGTGAACAGGAAGCTAGTGGTACCTTGCTTGGAGAGAGGGAAAACGATACTGAAAGAGATCAAGTTTTGGTAAGCACCTGCATGGTGGGGAAAGAAAGGTAAAGCTGGGATAATTACGTGGATTCTAGAGAGGGTAAAAGAAAAAAATGCAGGACTAACCTGGATAAGAGGACAGGAAGAGGCATGTGCCTCAGAAATAAACATGAATTAATCAGAAAGGGAAAAAATAACACACATTAGCATAGTGTCCTGGAGGCTACGGGGTCTTTTCACAGAGACACACAGTAAATAATCAAAAGATATGGTGATAAACAAACAAAGCTCTTTTAAAAGCAAAGTCATAAAAGCCTTAAAGTAAAACAGGCAAAAATTAAAACTTGTTTGTAATTTCAACCAGGAAGAACTGTTTACCTAGCCAGAAATGCTATAACAGATTTAAAAGACTGAGAATCCTGGCTAAGCTGCCCCCAAAACAGGCACAAATATTTATCCCAAAAGCCAATCAGGCAAGCCTTGATGAATCTGGGTTGGGAACTCTTTTCCACTATTCAGGGATTCCTTTTCCTCCCTCACCCCAGAATGGCGCCCTTCTGATTCAGGCAGCAGCGGGCTTGCACCTTCAGCTCTGGTGTATGCTTACAATAAGAGGCCACTTCTGACAAATTTCGCACAGTCCCAGGGCAATGGACGCAGATCTGCAGAAGAAACAAAACTATTAGGACTCCAGGAAAAAAAAAAAAGCCAGGAACAAACAGGAATCAAAACTTAACTGCCAGTATACCTCTCCAGAATTCTAACACAGAGAAGGGAAGTGTCCTACCATTATATCAGGTTTGACTAGAAGATGCATTTCTTCCCAGGCGCTAAATCAGCACACCAGACTACGTCCAGGGAAGGCCCTCATCTTTTAGGATTACTATCCAAACACATTTATTACGTTCTCTCCCGTGACTTCTCAATCTGACAGCCCTGGTTTGGCCGGGTGTAAAAGGACTGCAGGTACACAAAGAACTCATCAAGCATTACAGAAAGTACAGTCCTGCCACCGTACGACATACGACTTTCGTGCCTGGAGAGACTGATAAGAGTCAAAAGACTTTTCTGTAGAAAGAACTTAGTTCTTCAAAGATTAAGGAGCGAGGAGGTCAGAGTTCAAATGGACGTGGGCTGGGGCTAGGACGCTGGGAAACCTGCGCAGAGTGAGCATTCGTACAGCTGGGCCAAACGGCTGGGAAGGCCTCAAGGGCGCAATCAGAGGTGTTGTCCCGCTGCGGGGAGCCGAGACCAGGCGAGCGCGACACCAGCTGGCCCAGCACCTCTGCTTCAATCCGACCTCTAACTTGCTTCTGTACCTCGGGTTGCGCCAGATCCCTTTCCACGCCCAGAGCGAGGAGCAGGGCGGCAGCCCAGGGTAGCGGGATCGAAGGACTGCAAGGTCCGCGAGGGGACATTTTTCTGCTCCTTTCGTCCTTCTGAGCAGCTCGCGAGACTAGCGCGTGTGGCTCCGCCCCCAGGGGGCGTGGACTAGTGGGGCGGGCCAGTGGGCCGGGCGTGGGGATGTTGGGTGCTGGGGCTGCCCTTGCTCGCGGGGGTCGGCTCTATTCTCCGCGCGGCTCAGTCCTCGTTGGAGGAAACTGTCAGACCGGTTTCTTTCTTCCTCTTTAGCGAAGGCCTGCAGGCCGCCGCCCTTTCAGCCCCGCGTTCCTTGCGTCGGACGCGGAGGTCGCGGCTCCGCAGCCTCTCCGGGCTGCTCCTTCAGCCCTCAGTAAACATGGCGGGGCGGGCAGGGGGCGGGACCCTGCTGTCACTCGGCCCTCGTGCAGTGGGCCGGGCTCTTCGGCGGCGGCCGTACCCAAACGTGGAGACTTGGCAGGTGGGCCGGACCCGGGCGAGCCGGCACGGTGTGGGCTGGTACAGAGTCGCCAGAGATCCGCCTCGGAGCTGAGAGGGAGGGACAAGGAGGGGAGGGGCGAGTTTTGCCAGTTCCCCACCTTGAGGGGCCCGGGAAAATCCTTAGTGCGGGCGGCCAGGTGATAGTGTTCCCGCCACCTCGCACGCGGAGGGAAGGTGGGACGCCAGGAAATAAGGAGGGTAAGAGTGATGGAGGAGTGAAAGGCGAAGGGCAAAGCCCGGCAGGAGGGGACGAGCTCGGGGACTCCTTGGGCACTCTGTACCCTTCACCTCGGTCCGGAGACCACGCGGCGTGCGGAGCCCTGGCGAGGGGGTAGGGGCAGGGTAGATGCGTCCCTAACCCCTCACCTCCTTTGCTTTCCCAGAGAAACGGAGCCATGCCGATCTCAGAAAGAGCGACGGGACCTTCTTAGCCCTGCCAGAGCCACAGAGGTAAGGGGAAGGCGAGCCTTGGTCCAGGTGCAGGGCCCTGACCCCTAGGTGCAGGGTGGCGATTGTGTGGGAGGCCGTGCCCGGAGAGACTGAGTATAAAGGCCTTAGACATTAAAATTAAAAGTTAGCATTACATTTTAAATTAAAATTAGCATTTTAATGAGGGGTCCCAAAGCTTTTCAGACCTTGAGGAATTCTAGGCGCAAGACCAGATTTTGGAGGAATATTTTTTGGGGCCGTTTAGTCTTGCTGTGGCCCCCTTCCTTTTGTAGGAGTCAAAGCGGTTCCAGTGAAGTTTGTGACTGAGGTGAGGCTAGGGTAGTGGAAGAGATTTTCTTGTTTTAGGCATTTGTAAACGGCCCCACCCACCCTGACAGGCGATTGAGTGCCGGCCTGCAAACCCAAAGGTCCCTGGTTCAGTTCCCAGTCAGGGCACAGGCTTGGGCTGTGGGCAGGTCCCAGGTTGGGGACTCATGAGAAGCAAAAATACACATATATGGAAATATCTAAAAAATGTATGAAGAGGGTCCCATTTGTGCCCTGTGTATTCCAGTTTTCTCTTTTTAAGATTTTATTTATTTATTAGAAAGAGAGGAAAGGAGGGGGAAGGAGAGGGAGAGAAACATCAATGTGTGGTTGCCTCTTGTGCGCCACCTACTGAGGACCTGGCCCACAACACAGGCATTTGCCCTGACTGGGAATCAAACAGGTAACCTTTTCATTCACAGGGTGGTGCTCAGTCCACTGAGCCACACCAGCTGTTCCGGTTTTACTTTTGGTTCATGGTCTCTCAGAGAGATGCAAGTCCACAGGGTTTAGATCAGTGTAGAGTTTTAGAAAACTACTAACCTGTTCTTAGAATTATGTCTGGTTAAGACTTCATTGCTGGGTCAGGTTTTTCCTGCCCTGTCCAGATCGCTGTCTTCAACATCTGGAAGAATTTGCCACACCCTGTACAAATAGAATTCCATCAGGGAACCCTGCCGGTTTACCCTAGCAGTTTCCAGTTCCCTGTGTCTGTGTTTTTGTTTATACCAGAATCTTTCTCTAACTACCTGCCCATCTTTATCACTACACATTCTTATCTGCACACAGCAATTATCTTTTACATTCCAGTAATTCCCCTCACCTTTGTCCTGACAGTAAAAAAGATTTGATTTGCTGGAGGAGTGAGAAAACTTGAGATGTCGCAATGTACAAAGGCCCAGGGCATCTTTAGGTTAAACCAGAGTGGCCTCCTGGGAGCGTGGTTCTGAGGACTGACATTTGTAACATGCGATCCAAGAATTGCCAGCTTTTATGTCCTCTTTTCATTGGCCCCAGGAGGTTTAGAGTTCAGGTTTCATCTGTGTGAGGCCATATTATTCCTGACACTGCACACAGTGTCAACATCTGCCCAGAAAGACAGTGTGGGAGAGCCAGGAGACAGCCAGGCATATCTGTTTCCTAGTGGACAAGGACAGAAGACATAGCTTATAATGATCTGTGACTACATTAGTTGAAATTTAAACTTAGCTCCAGGAATGACTGACTGCAGTTAACATTCTGCTTCTGTCCTCGTTCTGGGGGTAGTGAGGATGGAGCCCCGGGTGAGTAACCTGTGCTGCCTGCAGATAGGACCGTATCTTCCTCCTGTGTTTTGTCTCCTGCTGTGTAACCTCAAGCAAATTCTTTCACTTCTGTAAATCAGTTTCCTAGAGAGTGTTTGTGTAAAGTACGTAGCTTGAGTTGATGGTGTTTTGAGATTGGTAGCTGTGGTTGTATCTTCACTTGTTTTAATTATTTTTGATTATTTATCATAATTAGTTATTAGTAATGTCTGTAATATACACAGCATGCTGCTGGGTTACATAGCCAGTGTTCAAAAAATGTTAACTGTCATCATGTTAAGCCATCTAAATTCATGTCATTTTCTTCTCTTTTTTCCTCATACCAGTAAGTACCCTAGAGCAGTGGTTTTCAACTGGCGTGCCACAAGAGGCACACTGGCGTACGGCAAGAATTTTTAAAACATGCAACACCTGACTTTTAGTTAGGGGCACTGACCTCTTTCCCAGGTTGTCAAATAAAAAAAATGACAACAGTCAACACAGCAATAGCCATCTGGTATGAATGAATCAAACTTCTACATATTTTTTTTTTTTTTGGTCAGGTCAACAAAAAATATATTTTTTGGTGTGCCACAGAATTGTAGTAATTAGTTTACATGTGCTATGAGATGAAAAAGAAAATTGCTGCTCTAGAGAATGGTTTCTGAAGACAGTGTGGTGTAAATGGAGAGTGGGGGGATGGGGAGATCAGTAGACCTGGGCTCTAATCTAGCCTTGGACAATAATCAGCTCCGTGGTGTCGACAAGATCACTGAGTCACCCACACCTCTGTGTCCTTTGTAAATGAGGGTGTTGTCTCGATATCTACTTTTAAAATACTCTGGCTCTGTCCTTGTTCTAAGGATAATGGTATATTTTTTTGAGGATCAGTATTTCCTGTGCGGGAGTCAGAAGAGCAACTTCCCCATCTTCTCTTAGCCCTTCCTCTCCAGTTCCCTCTGGCACACAGTGTCCAGTATGACTTAGAATGGAAGCCTAATCCATCTAGGAATGTTGTTGACTGTGAGCTCCCTGCTCCCCATTCTGGAGCTGGAGTTTGGGGGCCACAGGGTGATAGGGCCATTTGGAGCATAGCAATTGGTTCCCCGAAGGGGCCAGAACAAATAGCTTTTGAGTTTCACTCCGCCCCCAACTCCTGATCTCACTGTAGCTACTTATGGAGCCAGGCTGTCAGTCTCTGCCCAGCTGCAGACACACAGCCTCTCCAGGCAGCTCCGCCTCAGAGCAGGGATTGCTTCTCTAGGTAAGGGGTTTGTCCCAGCAGGATAGGGCCACTTCTCTGGTTGTTTCTTTCGCCCTAGTTCCCTGGCTGGTGTGCTTCTCCCAAAGTTCCCGTAATTGTTAAGTCTGAACCTCTGGCTCCAGGATGTTGCCCTTTCCTTTTTTTATATTCCACAAGAAGCCATAACTTTATTAATGATAGAAACAGTACAAATTTTAAACAAAGCTGCAGTTAGTCTTCTGAAACACCAAAAAAAGGTCCTTCTCTTTTAGATGGTTACATTGTTAATCCCATACTAGCATTTACAGTATCATCACTGCTGTTATTCAGGGTTTGGGCTGCCTTTGCTCTGGACACAGTTGCTTGTTACATGACCGATTTTATGTCCTTTAATTTTTACACCTGTTTCATCAACCTCTTCCTCTTTCCTCTTGCACAGTTGGAATCTGTGTGTTTTTTTTGAATGTTTGAGACAAATTAACCTTGAACTTTGAGTTTCTCAGCAGTTGCTAGCTGTGCCTGCTGAGATAAATCCTCAATCTTAGCTTCCCCCCAAACTATGTAGGTATCTGAAGCTGGGCTCTTGTAGATCTGGTTTTGTGACGACAAAGAGGATGTTCTTAGATTTCCCCCAGCCGCAGCTCCCAGCTCCCATGACCCCCAGTTTCACCGTGCTAACAGCTCCTCTTCTCAGCATTGACACCTAATGAGATCGCCTCCACGGCAGGCCCAGACTCCAGTCCAGGCATCCCCAGGTCAACCACTCCATTCTCCTAACACGGCTAGGTAAGCCCTGACACCTGCCTTTCAGCTACTCTACCAGTAACGTGTGGAAGACCCAGTTTAGACAGTCTCGTGTGCCTTCTTTTCACTCTGGCTCTGTTTTGTTTCGCTGGCTGAATCTTCATCCATTTTAGCTGCTGCCGCCAGCTGAGCTGCTTGTGCGGTTGCTGGTATGGAATCTTGTTCCTTGAGTTCTGGGACTGATCCATCGCTGTCAGACTCCGCTCCAGGCCTGGGGCTGTGGCAACTCCTGCTGTGCAGCAAGGGTGGTTTCTGTGGCTTCACTGGGCATTTTGTGCAAGGAACCCTCTTACTTTGAATCCCACCCCTCTTTACAGAGCTGCTAGTGACTGTGGCATTACCGGTAGAGTAGCTGAAAAGCAGGTGTCAGGGCTCACCTCGTCGTGTTGGGAGAATGGAGTGGAGTGGTTGACCTGGGGATGCCTGGACTGGAGTTTGGGGCTGCTGTGGAGGTGATCCCATTAGGCGTCAGTGCTGAGAAGGAAGGGGAGCTGTTAGCACGGTGACACTGGGAGTCGTGGGAGCTGGGAGCTGAGGCTGGGGGAATAGAGGAATGGAGGAAGCCATGCTTTTGTTATTAGTCCCCTTTTCTTCTTCCCCGCTGGGCCGTGGCGCCAGGTTGGGCTCTGCTGGCTCAGTACTTTGTAGTGACTGGGTCTGTGCCTGCAGGAGGGGCAGGGCAGTCTGCAAAGAAACATGGTCTATGCTTGATTCTTCTTCTGTGGGGTGAGGACCTAAGAAGGTTCTTACATTTCACAGCTCTGCATGTTCAAGAAGGTGTTGGCCGAGTAGCTGTCTCCTGGCTATTCCATTCTTCTGCTTCCTCCCTCCTTTTTCCGTACCAGATTGCTACTAGGGCCTGCGGGCTTTCCAGGTCTGCCACTGAACTGGCTGGTCCAAGTCTGGTGGGTGTGGGGTGCACAGGCCTGAGGGTGGGTGGCCATGAAGGCAGGATAGGCCTGACTAGGGGCTGGTTCCTTCACAGATCACCCTGGACAATGTCACTTGGTGGAGGAGAAGGACTGTGAAAACTTGGTTGAGAGCCAGGTAGTAGCTACTTGCCTGCCATTGCCCAGCCAAGTGGCAGCCCAGAACCCAGAAGCAGCAAGTGGCTACAGGTCATAGACACAGAGAGGACATGAATGTGGAGGTGACCTCCCCTGCGCCCCTCCCCACAGCCTCAGACCCAAGCACGGGAAAATCTGCCTTCTCCCTTGCGGACTACGTGGTCTTCATCCTGCTGCTGGTTCTCTCCCTTGCCATTGGGCTCTACCATGCCTGTCGTGGCTGGGGCCGGCACACCATTGGCCAGCTGCAGATGGCCAACCGCAAGATGGGCTGCCTTCCCGTGGCGCTATCCCTGCTGGCCACCTTCCAGTCAGCTGTGGCCATCCTGGGTGTGCCAGCTGAGATCTACCGATACGGAACCCAGTATTGGTTCCTGGGCTGCTCGTATTTCCTGGGGCTGCTGATCCCTGCACACGTCTTCATCCCTGTCTTCTACCGCCTGCACCTCACCAGTGCCTATGAGGTGAGCAGGGAGGAGGGGAGGAGTGCTTTGGACCCTCAGGCTCAGGGGTAGAGAGGGGAAAGAGAGCATGTGAGGGAGCTGGGCCCTCAGATTCCCTGTGTGCACTGAGAGTGGCAGGGACACGTCCCCATGAACTTCGAACGTCAGACGTTCAAAGTCTGTGCTTATAGGTTCTTTCCGGGTGAGGTCGGCTTGGGTGTCCTGTGCTGAGTGGGGCGGAGTGAATGTGAATTGAATAGTCTCTAACGTTTCTGGACGTCTTGAGGGAAATTATGTGTGCATTGTGGGTGGGGTGGGGTGGGGAGAAATACCTTGTTTTTTGTTTTTATTCCTACTTAGTACCTGGAGCTCCGATTCAATAAAACTGTGCGAGTCTGTGGGACCTTGACCTTCATCTTTCAGATGGTAAGTGGAATGAGGCTAGAACTGAGCCTGAGGCATGGCAGGAGACCTGCACTCAGACATGCCGAGGCAGTCGGAGACTTCTCTGCTCTCAGACTGGCACGATTGAAATTCCTGCTAGTGGTCAGTGTCACAGATATGCCCAGAAGCATCCTGCTTTCCATTCCTTCCAGTTCCACAGACACTGTGGTGGCAGCGAGCCAAAATTTGGAAGGGAGAAGGGAGTGAGCCTAGGTGAAAGGTGGCTGATGGGACATTGGAGCTGGAGTCCCTCTTTTCTCCTCTTCTGCCCACTGTCACCTCCTTTTCCACTCATGTTCTCTTTTCTGTGCTCAATAGGTCATCTACATGGGGGTCGTGCTCTATGCGCCGTCGTTGGCCCTCAATGCAGGTGAGGCCCAGCCCCTGGCTCCCAGCACCAGCAGGCTGGGAAGGCCCCTTTTGGAGGGGTGGTGGAGGGGAGTGTGCAGAAAGGAACCGGACCTTGGCCTAGGAATTATTGCACCGCATGGCCCTTGGCTGGTCGCCACCAGAGACGAGGGCAGGCTTGCTTCACTTCACTGGAAAACTAATCAAATATTACCGTGCCCCGTCTGAACTGGTTAAACACCACCTTTTGGTGGAGCTCTGTGCACATTGCTTTCCACTGTGGTGAATGATTATTTCATCCTGAACAACCAAATGCTTCATGTCTTACCAGGGCTTCTTTGGCCTCCCCACGGGGAAGTCACAGGTACGGAAATGTGACTTTTGTCTCTTTACAGTGACTGGCTTTGATCTGTGGCTCTCAGTGCTGACCCTAGGCATTGTCTGTACCATCTACACTGCTCTGGTAAGTGCAGAAGGTCGTGGGGGAGGGAGGAGAACAGATGGAGTAAGGAGGTGGAATGGCAGAAGAGGAGGAGGAGGGGTGAATGAGATAAGATAGGTGAGACAGTGGAATGAAATTCTAGGGTGAGATATAGGAGAGGGGATGGCATATGATGCTCAGGGATGGGGTGGAAATGCTGTCCACAGGGTTTCAGTAATTATGTCCCTGGTGGCAATATAATATAGTACCCTTGCTGGTGGTATCGTGTCCTCACTGGTGGAGGGTTTTGAAGACATTTGTGTCAGATGTGCTCCATTTCTCACAGGGTGGACTGAAAGCAGTCATCTGGACAGATGTGTTCCAGACACTGGTCATGTTCCTAGGGCAGCTGGCGGTCATCGTCGTGGGGTCGGCCAAGGTGGGCGGCTTGAGGCATGTGTGGGATTTGGCTTCCCAACACAACCTCATCTCTGGGATCAAGTAAGTACACCCCTTGCCCTGGCTGGAGTCTCCAGTGCCTGGGAGCTGAGTCTGTCCTAGGGCCTGAGCTCAGGGTTAGAGTAAAGAGAAGGCAAACTGTGGAAGCCTTGGGTGCAGTATGAGACGGGTGGGAAGCTGGCGCTGCAGAAATGGAGGCTGATCACAGCGGGGCAGCTGATGGTTAAGAAGAGTCAGAAATTTTTGGTGCCTGCAATGAGGCTCTGGGTTGGAGGAATGGAACCCTCCCTCCGACTTGCTACACCGTCTCTTGAGTCCACCCAGTTCTTGCCTTCAGTACTTCCTCAGCCCCTCCAGTGACCAGGTGGTGTTTATTTCAGTCTAGACCCAGACCCTTTTGTGCGGCATACCTTCTGGACCTTGGCCTTCGGGGGTGTCTTCATGATGCTGTCCTTGTACGGGGTGAACCAGGCTCAGGTGCAGCGCTACCTCAGCTCCCGCACGGAGAAGGCTGCTGTACTGTGAGTGCAGGGACAAGAAGATGGGGGAGCGAGGGCTGGGGCAAGAGAGCGGGCCCTGGTTCCACGGAGGCAGTTTGGGTGAGGACAGGATGTCAGAGCACCCCCCCATATTGGGGTCAGGATGTGAGTGTGCTTTCTGGGGCTCAGAGACATGCTGAGGGCATCTGTTAAGCCCCGCCCTCCCCTGACCCTGGCCTCTTTGCAGCTCCTGCTATGCAGTCTTCCCCTGCCAGCAGGTGGTCCTCTGCATGGGCTGCCTCATTGGCCTGGTCATGTATGCCTACTACCAGGAGTATCCCATGAGCACACAGCAGAGTCAGGCAGCCCCCGACCAGGTGAGAAGGCCTTTTTGGCCCCTTCTGTGCCCAGGAGGGTCCGACCGGGGCCCCTTAAGAGGAGTGTCTGGGTGGCTACAGAAACGACTTCCACCCTGGGGAGAGGGCAAGTGGATTTAAATTTTTTTTCATTCTGGGATTCTGTTGATCTAGATGTGAGGACCCTAACCCTCAGCACCCCACCATCACCTAATCACATTGCTCTCACCCTGCTGGGTGGGGACCTACCTTCATTGACTCACCACTGTGCACCACCTGGTCCCATGAAACCCTCCCAACAGCCTCCTTCTATAGAGAACAGAGGCTCAACAAGGGGGCCAGCGTGCTCGGGTCATACTGCGAGTCGGGTCAGAGCTGGGGGACAAACTGGGTGCTCTTCCAGAGCCCATTTCCTCTCCTTGTTGTGGGGTCACGTGCAGTACTGGGCCCCTCTTCTTGGTGCTTCAGACTGGCTGGGGCATGTGCGGGGGCTTCCCGCACATTGCGCTCCTAGGAAGGGCTCCCCTCTCAGGGGAGCTCTGCACTTCTGCTCTGCCTGCAGTTTGTCCTGTATTTTGTGATGGATCTCCTAAAGGACCTGCCAGGCCTGCCTGGGCTCTTCGTTGCCTGCCTCTTCAGTGGCTCCCTCAGGTACCCTCTTCGACTGTTTCCCTCAGGCTGGGTGCAGCTGACCTGTCCTTGGTAGAGGAGGGGATCCCTCACTGTGCCCACCCATTGGGAGGTGACAAGGGACAGCTCATTTGTGTAGGACAGAGCGTGTCCTCTCCAGGAGATGCTCCTTTTTCTGATGAAGGATTCTTCTTTTATAATACCCGGAGTTGATCTACTAAACAAAACCTGTACCCTACTCAGAAAAGGACAAGTGTCCTTACCTCTCAGGCCTCTTCCTTAGCTGCCACGTGTGGGGAAGGCCCCTTGGCCTCACGTGTCACCCCCTACCTTTAAGGTGCGCTCCCTCAATAGGGTCCCTTGTTAGTCTTGCTTCTCTCGGTGCAACTTGGCTTTCTTTTCCTCCTCCCAGCACCATATCCTCCGCTTTTAATTCACTGGCGACTGTTACGATGGAAGACCTGATTCGACCCTGGTTCCCTCAGTTCTCAGAAGTCCAGGCTACCATGCTTTCCAGAATCCTTGGTGGGATTGTCCTTCCTTGTCTCCTCAGTCTGTTCCTTCTTTCTTTTTTCTTTTTTTAAAGATTTTACTTACTTATTTTTAGGGGAAGGGAGGGAGAGAAATATCAATGTGTGGTTGCCTCTCGTGCACCCTGGCCCCCCCGCCACCCCTTCCCCCTGGGGGCCTTTCCTGTAACCCAGGCGTGTGCTCTGACAGGGAACTGAACTGGTGACCTTTCCGACTGCAGGCTGGCACTCAGTCCACTGAGCCACACCAGCCAGGGCTTAGTCATATTCTTTCAAAGATGCAAACACTGTCGCCAGTCTTCTTTAAAGCACCAGCTTTAGCCTGGGCTCAGCACTTGCTGGTTATTGAATGAAGCACATTACCTTGTCCACTGCTCAGGGCCCTGCCTGGTGAGCTCTCTGAGTCAGATGGGGTGCAGACAGGGTGGGAGGGACCTGGAGCTGGGGCGTCAGGTGATGTGCCCTGTTTCCAGGAACACAGACATAGTGGTCCGGCTGGGGAAGGAGCTTCGTTCTACTTCCCACCCCTTTTTAGTGTGTGTACTCACACCTTGTCTCTTCTCTTTGTCCCAGCCTTTAGCTATGGGCTCCTTTGCCTGGGAATGGCCTATATTTCCTCCCAGATGGGACCAGTGCTGCAGGTAGGTAATGACTATGGAGGGAAGAAAGCAATTTTTAGGGGAGAAAAGAGCAGACTGAAACTGGGAATTGAGGAAGACCGCTATTATGAAGGATATAACATATAGGGGCAGGTATCTGAAATTCCCTCCCCTTTGATGGGCTGCCGTTAGCCGTGAACAGATTCATGTAGCCAGAAGGCCCAGAATCATTCCTGGGACATTGTTGGCTCAGAGACACTGAAGATCATCTCCGAGGAGAGCCCGAAGCGCTTTCTCTTTCTCACCCCTGGCCCTGGAATCCTGCCTCATGCAGACAGAAGAGGCCCAGACAGAAGAGGCAGGCTCAGAGGCGGTGCTGGTGAGGCCGGGGCTCAGCCTGTGTGTTTGTTTCCAACCCTGTCTCCGCAGGCGGCCATCAGCATCTTTGGCATGGTTGGGGGGCCACTGCTGGGACTCTTCTGCCTTGGGATGTTCTTTCCTTGTGCCAACCCTCCTGTGAGTGACCCCTGTGGCTCCACAGTCCCGTGCAGAGATGGACCTGGGGGTTGGCTTGGCAGGGCTCTCACTGTGAGTTCTGGGAACTGCTGTGACAGTTTGGTAGGGCTGGCATCGTGACAGGAAAGTGTGCTGTGTGTTCGGGCAGGGTGCCATTGTGGGCTTGCTGGCTGGCCTCATCATGGCTTTCTGGATTGGCATTGGGAGCATAGTGACCAGAACAGGCTCCAGCATGGCATCCTCACCCTCTAATGGGTCCAGCTTGTTCCCATCCGGCAATCTGTCCACCATCACCATGACCACGCTGATGCCCTCAACCACCCCCTCCAAGTGAGTTGGGTCTCACTCTCTCCTTCAGGAGAATAGCTCGTTTTTGAGGGACTTCCCTGGGGGCTTGCTAGGGAATGGGCCACCAGAAGCCTCAGGGAAATGTTGGGTGTTGGATCTCAAGACTGTAGGACCATGCAGGTGGGTGGAGACGGGTAGTCAGAGAATAATACCCTGTCAAAGAATCGCCCTCATGCCTCTGTTCTCCCCAGGCCCACGGGGCTGCAGCGGCTCTATTCCCTGTCGTACTTATGGTACAGCGCTCACAACTCCACCACGGTCATTGTGGTGGGCCTGGTTGTCAGTCTCCTCACTGGTGAGAGGGTGTGCGATGGGGTCGCAGGAACACAGGGTGGGCCGAGGGAGGGCCCTCGGGGAGTCTGGACATTGCGGGGAGAATTGATCCTACCCTCCAGGCTCCTGGTTTCTTTAATAGTCAGGTTTCTGGGCTGAGCTCCAGGAGTGGGCAGGGCTGGGAACCCCGAGAACAGAGGGCTTGTTGGATTGTACACTGGTTACACAGTAAGACTCAGGCACCTTGACCCTCAGGGGGAATGCGGGGCCGGACCCTGGACCCTCGGACCATCTATTCAGTGCTGCCAAGACTCCGTGCCCTCCTGCCTGTGTCCTGTCGGAAGCGACTTCACTACAAAAGCTACAGCCAGGTAGCACCCACATTGTCACATCGCCCCCCTCCTCCCCCCTCCAGACCACCACGGGGCCTTCCGGGGGCCCTTCCATCTCTTCTTTCTCCCCGCACCCAGCACCCCTGTCTCTGATGGTGCATCTGAGCCCGGACCATCCTACAGCAGCTGCCCTGGCTCCTGCCCACAGGGGGCGCCGGCTGGGTGGGCGGAAGGGTCTGAGCGCAGAGAGGCTCACAGCATGCTGGCCCCTCCTCTGCTCCCCTCCTCATGCCCCCCCCTTCTGGCCGGGGTCCAAGTGGGGTCTTCCCCCTTTTCTGCGTGCGCCGCTTCCCCAGCCCTGTGTCCTGCTCCTCAGTCTGCTCCCTTTGCTCTGCGTGCACCCAGGGCCCCTCTGTGGACACTGCAGGGTTCCCGGAGAAGATGAGCAATGGGACGCTGAAGGGCTGCGGAGACAAGGAGGCCGTGGCCGTGCCTGAGGAAGGCCCAGTCTGCCAGGGGAGCAGCCCCACCTTCACCCTCCAGGAGACCTCACTGTGACCTGGACTTGGGAACCAGCTCTAGTCTCCCCTGTGGTACAGGGAGGGGCTGGTTGATGTGTTCTGCAGGGACTGGATGAGCTAGCTTGCACCAAAGGACCTTGTGCTTAGGGGTCTGTGCTGCGGTAGAAGCCTCCAGGGCATGGGAGGTGCGAGGATAGGACAGGACTTTGCCAGGAAAGAGGATAGTAGGGAAAATGATAATGGCTTCTGGGAATCCCCTGGGAAAACGTTAATGGCTTCTGATTGAACTCCACCAAGCTCTCTGAAGTGGATGGAAACCGCAGTGCAGGTTACAACTGCCGTGGGGCCTGATCCGACAAGAGTGACCACCTCTACCATAAACTAGCTGTTGCTTCCCTTACAGTCTCTCCTAAGTACAGATTCTGTCTGCCACTAAGGGCCTCTGTGACCCTTATGTTCAGGTTGTCTGTGACACCCAGGACCCCCTCATTCTTACCTGTCTACCTCCATTTTTGAGAGGGAGGTTTTGGTGTTCCTGGGAGGCCTTTTGGAATAGACAGATACATTCATCTCCTTTGTGTCGAGTAGGGGAAGCTTTCCACCTCACTGCCCCAGCCCCACCTCTAGTGGGCACTTGGGGATGGGGCAGATGTTGATCTAAGAAACCAGGCATGACCAGGTGCACTGTGGAATGTCCATCTTGACTTCTGAGCCATGCCACCCTAGTATCATTTTGTCATTTGTGCTCCTGTTAACGTTTGGAGTTTCTCCCCCACGTATCTTTGTTCCTAGGGAATAAAAACTAACATCGGAACTGGAATCTGGGCTCCTGTACTGTCTGCAGCTGCTCTTGTCCACCCCAGCCCCATCCCTGGAGAGGCCAAGAGCCCTCATTCCCCATACACAGATCTTCTGCTAAGGAGAAACAAGACCAGCTGTGGGTGGCTCTGTGGTGTTTAAAGTCATGTCCCTGGTGTGTCTGCAGGGGGCAGCATTCTGCTCGTCAGGGTGAAAGATGCGCACTTTCTGCACTTGCTGCTTCTCATCCCCTGTGGCTCAGTCTGTCCCCTGTTGAGTCCCAGGAATGAGAAGCAGCAAGGGGAGAGAATGCATTTCTTCACCTGCTGCTCTGAGATTTTCACTTTTGAGCGTAGAAGAAGAATGCTGCTATTTGGCTTTACAAATAGGGTATCAATCCCTGGCTGGTGTGGCTAGATGGATTGAGCGATGGCCTACAAGCCAAGGGGTCGCTGGTTCGATCCCAGTTGGGGCACATGCCTGGGTTGCGGGCCAGGTCCAGGTTGGGCATTTGCGAGAGGCAATCGATCCATGTATCTCTTGCACATTGCTGTTCCTTTCCCTCTTTCCTCCCTTCACCTCTCTCTAAAAATAAATAAATAAAATCTTCAATTACAGTTTACACTATTATTTTTTAAAAATAGAGTACTCAAGGTGGACTTACAGTGTCTGTGAAGAACACTGTTCACTCCAACCCACACCCGGTCTCTGCCGCCACTTTGTCCCATCCTGCTGGCCAGAAGCAAGTCTGCACAAGCTCTCTAATCTCAGGATTACGGGCATCTATGGAAAAGTTCTATTGCAGAACTTTACAAACTATAATCAAAGTTAAAACAAATTAATTCTCTTAACTATAATCAAAGTTTTATTTTTGAAATTATAAGAGAGCGTTTATTTAGAAAGTTACAGAGGTCGTAGAAGTGAGCCAGCTGGGTTGCGCAGGCTCAGGAAGCAGGTTACAGAGGCTGAAGAAGGGCCCTCGGAGCCTGGGGGAGAGACAGGCAAAGGTAACGCCCCAGGGGCGTGGGGAGAAGGGGGAGGGGAAGTTGAGGGCATGCCCCAGAGAGGGAGAGTGCTTGAAGCTTTTTAAAATATATTTTACTGATTTTTTTTTTTTTAGAGGGAGGGAGAGAGAAACGTTGGTTTGTCCCACCTATTTGCATTCGTCAGCTGCCAGGGACTGGACCACAGCTGTGGCGTGGCGGCACGATGCTGGAACGCCACGCTGCCTGGCCACGGCTTCCTTTTTTTTTTTTAAAGGAAGGAAGTGTTGAAAAGTTACCTCCTTAAGATCATGAACAAGGTAAAGATGCCTGCTGTTACAATTTCATTTCTAGATTGTACTTGACATACTTGGTATTCTAGTCAGCAGTCACACAGAAGCTCAAGACAGGGAAAGTGATGGGACAACCATCACTTCAGTGAACGACACCATTGAAAGTGAAAAACACAACATAAAAGGGAGAAAAAATCGGTGTCACATGCAACTGACTTAAAGAACACGTTATAAAGAACATCTCATGCCCTGGCCAGGCAGCTCGGTTGGGTAGAGCGATGTCCCAGCACACCCAGGTTGTGGGTACCGTCCGCCATCAGGGCACAACAAGGAACAACCAAAGAATGCGTAAATCAGTGGAACACCAAATCGACGTTTCTCTACCTTCCTCTCTCCCTCTAAAATCAATAAATAAAAATCTAAAGACCACCTCACAATGTAAAAAAGACAAACTATCGTGTTAAAAATGGGGAAAAAATTTGAACTGACATTTTACAAGAGTTTATGCAAATGGCCTATAAATGTGAAAAATTCATTCCTGTTAGTAATGAAGGATATCCTAATTAAAACTAAAATGAGATACAATTATATACTAGGTTGGCCAAAAACGACTTTCTCTATAGTTGGGAGCCACCAACTTGATTCTCACTAAGGTTTTACTCATTGCCTTTGTACCATTGCCGCAGCATCCGCAGAGCAAAAGGAGCACGTTACATCCTAGTATCAGAACAGAATGGTTTTAACTTCGGTGATAAATAAGGTCCTTGATAAGTTCCCAGGGAACCCCGGAGGGTTCACTGACCGCTCTAAAAGTGGTTGCCCTAGATCAGGAGATGTACAGAATCTTTCATAACAACATGATTACCCCAAACTGGAGACAGCCCAGAAGTCCCTAAAAACTAGTGCTGCTATATCTTACAGGAATGCTATGCAGCAATGACAAAAAATTAAACATAGCCATGCATGTCAACCAGCTGAAGTGTTTTAATTCTTTTATTGATTGACTGATTTTAGAGAAACACTGATATGTTGTTCCCCTTATTTACACATTCATTGGTTGATTTCTTGGATGTGCCCTGACCGGGATCAAACCTTCAACCTTAGTGTGTAGGGACGAAGTCCTAACCAACTGAGCTACCAGCCAGGACAATGAACTGAAGCGTCGATCAAGAGAGTCATAGAATAAAACACTGTGATCTCATTCGGTAAAGCTCAGAACAAAAAAAGGGAGCTCTGCTGTTTATGGATCCACACGAAGGTGGTCAAACTATAAAGAAAAGCAGATGTGAGATGGGTGGTTACTCTGAGGGAAGAGGGTGAGTGATGTGATTAGGGAGGGGCTTTGTAGGTGTTAGTTCTTCACTGGGTGGGAATACAGTAAAGGCTCACTTTAAGCATTATAAACATGTTTATGTGCTCCATGTATATTTTGCAATAAAAATTTTACTGTTACATGATAGTCATTGACATAGCTCGTTTCCAGGACATGACAAAGAAAGGCAAGATGCGGGATCATGTAATATGCCACCCTTTGTAGTGAAGTGATGGGGGAAACACCACATTAATGTTTGTATGCACTGACTGTCTCTGGAAGGGTACAGGAGAAATGAGTTTGAGTATCTTTTTTTTTCTCTTCTTCATCCCCCTTCTCCTCTTTTTTGGGTTTGGATTTTTCTGTGAAATTCCTGGTCATAGCCTTTGTCAATTGAAATAACGGTCAGAATTCTGCATATATTCTGGGTATTAATTTGATACAATAATTTTCTCTCCCTTTTAACTTTTATTATAGTATTTCTTTTAAAAGAAGTTTAAATTTTATGACAACAAATCCTTCAGGGTTTTTTTTAATGGCTCTGGATTTTGTATCTCATCTAGGAAAGCGTTTTCCACCCCAATATTATTAAAAATATAGTTTAAAGGCTTTGAAAATATTTTAACTTTTTTCCTAATTAAGGAATTTAATTAAGGAGTTAAGGAGTTTAACTATTTGTGCCATCCGTGTTTCAGATGATGAAGCAGGAGGTTCAGTCTAGTATTATCTGGCCCTGGCTGCTGTGGCTCAGTGGATTGAGTGCCTGCCTGTGAACCGAAGCATCGCCGGTTTGATTCCCAGTCAGGGCACACGCCTGGGTTGCAGACCATATCCCCAGTATGGAGTGTGCTAGAGGCAACCACACATTGATGTTTCACTCCCTCTCTTTCTCCCTCCCTTCCCCATCCCTCTAAAATAAATAAATAAAATCTTTTTTAAAAATCTAGTATTTTCCTCTCAATAGTTAACCAGTCATCTCACATGGTTCATTGGAAAAGCCACCCTTCCCTCACAGATTTTAAATGTCCTCTTTATTGTAAGCTTCATTTGCACATGTACTTGGACCTGTTCTGCACCTTGTTCTATTCCACTGATTTATTTGTCTACTTTTATCCCTTTAATTTTGTATTACTAAATCTAATCTATTTGTATTGTGTTTATATATGTTTATATTTACATTTTCACATATAGGGAGAATCCCCACTCTAACTTTATTCAGATGTTTTTGGCTGCTATTGAACATTTTCCAGAAGAAAATCAAAATTCTTAAATTCCAATTTAACAATCCTGTTAAGATTTGGTTGGGATTATGTTAAATTTGTAGATCAATTTGATTGTCCTGGTTGGTGCCAGTACAGAAACTGCTTTTCCTGGATGGTGGAAATACCAGATCTGAGTGGCTTTCCAGGCAGAGTCTCCTTTTGAGTTTCATTTGTTTCTGACAAGCAATTCCAAGGAGGCGTGCCTCTGTCTGAACTGGGCATGTGGGTGGGTGTCCTCAACACCCAAAGTCAGGCGGTGTTTCCAGCAGGCTTGTCTCTCCGTCTTTGGATGGGCGCTGTAACTAAAGGGCAGGCACACTCAGATGCGAAAGCTCCACCTAACTTGCAGTGTTTCCATGCAGAGATGCAGGAGTAATCCTAGTCAGCCTCTGCTTAACCACCTCAGCAGACCGAGAGATGCTCTGCGTTTACTCTGCAAAACGTACTGACCAAAATGCACTAAAACCCCAGAACTAACAGGCTACTCTCTGAAGCAGCCACATACATACAAGTGGCTTCCACTGGTTCAATTGTGCATGTGCCAAGAATCAGTTGTATTTTTTTCCTCCAACCTGAATTTACCAGTTATGCATTTTATTGTAATTACTTACAGTCACCTTGCTGTGAAGTGGGAGTAATGTCCATGTTCCCCACTAGGCCTGTGCTCCTGGCTGGGTGCTCCCTAGATCTCCAGTGACATTGGACATGGGGTTCTACTTTCTATGGTTTTGTATATTTTGAATATTTTGTATAAATGGAACCATAAGATATGTGGTCCTTTGTGACTGGCTTCTCTCACTTAACATTTTCAAGGTCTGTCCACATTGTAGCATGTGTCAGTACTTAATTCCTTCTTATTGCTGAATAATACTCTATTGTGTGAATATACACCATTTTCTTTATCTGTTCAACAGTTGGTGAACATTTGGGTGGTTTTAACTTCTTGGCTATTAGGAGTAATGTCGCAATGAACATTCATGTACAAGTTTTTATGTGGATGTGCTTCCAATTCTCTTGGTTATAGACCTAGGATTGGATTGCTGGGTCACGTGATAACTCTATGTTTAACTTCTGCGTCAGGAACTCACTTTGAAACCGCTACTGTCCCAAAGCCATAAGGCTCTGCTGCGCCCTTGCCAGTGAAATGGGTGTCCTGCCCCAAAGCCCATTTCCTCCTGGGGTCCCTTTCTGATTTGGAGACGGGCATGGTTGGTGGAGCTGCAAAGGAGGTTGGATAGTGAGTTTTTTTCCTATAAACATGAGTGTTCCAAAAGAGCTGGCCAGCCAGAAAACACGACAAATGTCCAGCGCAGTGTCTATCAACAGATTGGCCTCTACGTTGTGGCACAACCAGGCATTAGAACACTCTGTGGCCCTTGAACAGAGTAAGATAGCTTAAAAAATAAAGACGTTCCCCTGCCTGGTGGGGCTCAGTTGGCTGGTTGTCCCGCAAAGTCAAAGGTTGCTGGTCGGGGTGTGTAGAGAGACAGCCAATGGATGCTTCTCCCCCTCTGTTTCTCCCTCTCCTCCCCCACCTCTAAAAACAGATAAATAAAATAATTTTTTTAAAAGTAATGGCTCTGGCTGGTGTGGCTCAATGAACTGAGCACCGGCCTGCAAACTGAAAGGTCACCAGTTCAATTCCCAGTTGGGGCACATGTCTGGGCTGCGGATCAGGTCCCCAGTTGGGGGCGAGCAAGAGGCAACTGATGGATGTGTGCCTCACACATGGATGTTTCTCTGCCTCTCTCCCTCCTCTCCCCTCTCTCTGACAATAAATAAATAAAGTCTTTAAAAAAATAATGATGTCAGAGGATCTCCAAGATATGATGCATTTGTATCCCATTCTGCCGTTTATATTTTAAAAGGAGCTGTACGTATCCATGTATCTGTCCATGTACACGGAAGGCTGGAAGGCTCCACGAGAAACTAATAACAGTGGTTACTTCTAGAGAAGGAAAAAAGGGACTAGGAGGGAATGGGGACTCACTGGCCTGAATTCCGTGTATGTCACACACATACATAATTTATTCAAATTATTTAAAAATAAAAATGTTTGCCATACATACAAATTGTGGCTATTAAACATTGGGTAAATTTTGTTCATTGTAGAATGTTTGGAAATAACACCAACAAACTGGGCATTATTTACATTGTGATGAAAAGTAACAGCACAAATGCCATTGATGTTAATGATGCCTCAGGATCACCCACCTCGACTTCTGGGTTCAGGGTTGCCCTTCTCACACCCACAATCGAGAAACAGCACCATCTGTTCCATAAACTTGGTCTGCCGGGCTAGCACTTCCCTGTACAGCTAGTAACCCTGGGGACATAGAGAACTCAATAAAAATAACTCTTCCATCCTAGGAAGCAAGAAACACTGTCTCCTACCCATCCGCCCCATAATCTGTGGGAGAGTTTCTGAGATTCCTTTGTGAGAAGCTGAGAAAGACACATGTGATACTACTAAGCCAGTGATGTTATAATAAAATAATTTTATCTGGGTAGGATAAAGTTCTTTAGCTGAGACAGCTGAGACTGGGTCTATTAAAACCTGCTGAGTGAGATTCAAAGTACTTTCGGCTGAATCATTTAGGACGCCTCCAGCAGCATAAATGGAATACCCACCTGAAAGAGGCTCAAGTGGTGAGGACATCGAAAACAAGAATTCTGGAGAACAGAACTCCAGAGCTGCCTGCTTCGGAAGTTTAACAGTGTCAGAGCTCTGGGTCAGTCTCTTGAGGTGACAAAAGACTTCTGCTGTTCCCAGCACCACCTCTTCCATGAGATTATTTCAGGCAGGAAGCATGAAGGAGTCCCACACTGGTCTCTGTGTTTCTAATCAGGGAGGGAAACCTTTCGCAGAAGCCTGCAGAAGATTTCTCCTCTTATGACATTGGGCAGAACTATGTTATACGCCCACCCACACACCAATCACTGGCAAGGGGGAAACAGATCACCACTTCCGGTTTAACCAATCACAGTTCATTTTCAGAACCTGGGGATTAAGGTTGTCTATTCCTTGTTTCTCTAAAATTCATTTATAACTGGTTTCCTATATTTTTATTTGCTAAATCGGGCAACCCTACTGAGGGACATCCCCATCTTTCTTAAGTCCATTGCCAGCCAATACTTAACAAAATCCAAGCTCCATTGGCAAGAAGAGGAAGGTAGTGCCTAAAAGTAGCGATCCACATCCCGCCTCACTGCTACACGAGATTTCCTGTGGCTTCTATCAGGAAAGTCCTGGTTTATCTCTCTGCCCCTCCCAGTTGGACAGACCGCCACGCACCTGAGGTGTGATGGTGAATGCTGGAGTAAATGGACTTGGCCGTGTTGGGTGTCTGGCCACCAGGGCTGCTTTTAACTCTGGCAAAGTGGACATTGTTGCCATCAATGAACCCTTCATTGACCTTAACTCCATGTTCCAGTATGAGTCTACCCATGGCAAGGTCAATGGCACAGTCAAGGCTGAGAATGGGAAGCTTGTTGTCAATAGAAAGCCCACCTCCACCTTCTAGGACTGAAAGTCCACTAACATCAAATGGGGCAATGCTGCTGCTGAATATGCTGTGGAGCCACTGGTGTCTTTTCTGCTGTGGAGAAGGCTGGGGGCTCACTTGAAGAGCAGAACCAAAAGGCTCATCATCTCTGCCGCTCCTGCAGATGCCCCCATGTTTGTGATGCGTATGAACCACAAGAAGTATGACAACTTCCTCAAGATTATCAGCAATGTCTCTTGCACCACCAACTGTCGGCCTCCCCTGGCCAAGGTCATCAGTGGCAACTTTGGCACCATAGAGGGACTCATGACCACAGTCCGTGCCATTGCTGCCACGTAGAGGAGAGTGATGAGAAGACCCATCTGAGAAGCTGTGGCGTGAGGGTGGGGGGCTTACCCAGAACATCATCCCTGCCTCTGGTCCTGACAATGCTGTGGGCAAGGCATCCCTGAGCTGAAGGGGAAGCTCACTGTCATGGCCTTCTGTGTCCCTACCTACAATGCATTGGTCATGAATTTGAACTGCCATTTGGAGAAAGCTGTCAAATATGAAGACATCAGGAGGTTGGTGAAGCAGGCATGAGAGGGCTCCCTCAAGGGCATCCTGGGCTATACTGAGGACCAGGTTGTTTCCTGAGACTTAAACCCCCTTTACCACCTTCGATGCTGTGGCTGGCACCATCCTCAGTGACCGCTCTGTCAATCTCATTTCCTGGGATGACAATGAATTTTTCTACAGCAGAGGATGGTGGACCTTATGGTTCAAATCACTTCCAAGAAGTAAGAGCCCAGCCTCAATGAGAGGCCCAGAGCAAGAGAGATGCCCTCAGCTGCTGGGGTGTCCTTGCTGCAAATTGACTCCCAACACTCTGAGAATCTTCTGTCCTCAAAAGTTGCCATCCTGCCCTGGCTGGTGTAGCTCAGTGGATTGAGCGCGGGCTGCGAACCAGGCATTGCAGGTTCGATTCCCAGTCAGGACACATACCTAGGTTGCAGGCCATGTCCCACAGCAACCGCACATTGATGTTTCTCTCTCTCTCTCTCTCTCTCTCTCTCTCTCTCTCTCCCCCTCACTTCCCTCTCTAAAAATAAATAAATAAATAAATAAAATCTAAAAAAAAAAGAAGTTGCCATCCTGAACCCCTGAGGAAGGGGAGGGGCTTAGGGAGTGCTATCTTATCGTGTACCATCAATAAAATACAGTGTACCACCAAAAAAGAAAATCCTGTTTTACATGACCCAGCAGATCATAGTTTTATAATATTATAAAATAAAACCTAGGCCCTGGCCAGGTAGCTTAGTTGGTTAGAACATCATCCTGATATCCCGATATACCAAGGTTCTGGGTTCAATCCCTAGTCAGGGAACATACAAGAAACAATCAATGAATACATAAATAAGTGGAACAACAAATTTTCCACTCTCTAACTTGTCCATAAATTTGTTTTAATCTAAAAATAAAATAAAATAAAATAAAACCTAAATTACTAGGGTCAGCCGGCAAAGACACTGTCAGATTCATTAAAAATAAGATGTGTGTGGGGCATGTTACAACCTGCAATTTACATTTGTGGGACCCCAAGTTTTAAAGGCCACCACCTAGTGTTCTTCAGCTCTGCCGGGGCAGCTAAAGCAGAGGGAAACGCCAGCCCCGCTGCTTCCTGGGCCCCTGAAGTTTCCTGGGTGTGGAAGATGGGAGCGCTGCTGCCTTTTCAGAGACCCCTCGGGACTGAGGAGCAAGGCACTGCAGAAATATTGACAGAGAACAGGCGAGATTCCTGTGAGAGTCGGTGGCATTTCAACACTATTTTTACCTGTGTACGTCAGGGGATGGTTGTGGCATAAGTAATGATCGTTACTTACTGGGGCCTGATTGTTAGCGTGACTACGGGATGCTGCTCATACACACACACAGACCCTTGCTCCCTCGCCCAGGCACCAGCTCGCCGCTGTTGGTGGGCTGCCCAGGCCCCAGAATCCTGTGTGAAACCCCCGGTTTGTCAGACCCCCTTGGATGCTAGCCAACAACCCAGACAGCCGACGAGAATTCTGGCTGCCAGACCCGAACCTGTGTAACAGCTCTCTTAAGTGTGTCCACTCTGGGAGACAAAAATCTGAGGGCTGGCGTGGAGGTGCTTACTGGGCCCATGTTGGGCAAACAGCTATGTGTTCTGAGGTTGGCCAGAGGTAAATAAATAAGTAAATAAGAAGTATAGATACGTATGAAGTGTATGAATGAGAAAATAGTATTGATTTCCTAACTATATGTGTCAGACTTGTGTAAGTAGACTGAATGTGCATTTATCTGTTCCCTCCCAAATCCTCACTGTATAACAGTAAAGAATTAAAAATACCATAAAGCCCTGGCTGGTGTGGCTCAGTGGATTGAGCGCCAGCCTTCAAACCAAAAGGTTGCCAGTTCGATTCCCAGTCAGGGCACGTGCCTGGGTTGTGGGCCAGGTCCCCAGTCGGGGGTGTGGGAGAGGCCACTGATCGATCAATATATCTAGCACATTGATGTTTTTCTCTCTCTCTCCCTCCCTTCCCCTCTCTCTAAAGAGTACATAAGTAAAATCTTCAAAAACACCATAAACTCTTAGGGTTAAAGAGAAGGGAGAAATGATGACAGGGGTCGAGAGAGGTCCTCACAGTTTTTGAAAATGAAGGCAGATGGAGGAGCCATAACTACTAACGTGCAAATGTGGAGGCTTAACCCTAAGGGGGCTCATGGGAGGGGTGCTGCAGGCGGAGGTGGGGGGGAGGACACAGCGACAGAGAGAAAGCCCACTGTTCCAGGGGAACACAGGAAGGGGCGGGAGCTGAAGACGCAGCCTGTCCCTGGCAACCATCTGTCAGTTCTCTGCCCCTATACTTTTGCCTTTTCCACAAATTCACATAAGTGAGATCATGCAATATGTGGTCTTTTGAATCTGGCTTCTTTCATTCAGCACAATGCACGCCAGAGTCACCTGTGTCGTCATCTTTGTATCGAAACTGTCTTCCTTTAATTGCTAACCAGTGATCCACATTATGGATGCGGCACAACGAGTTGGATTGTTTCCAGGTTTGGGTGGATACAAACAATGCTACTGTATACAATATGGGCAGTGGTTTTTCAGCTTTGCTGTGAACACAGGTTTTCATTTCACTTGGGGAAATACCTAGGAATGGGATTCTTGAGTCGTGTGCTATGCATATGCTTACGTCTGTAAGAAACCTCCACACCGTTTCCCAGACGGGCCTTCCTGTTTCACATCATATCAACAATGTGTGAGAGTTCTGGTTCCTCCACGTTCTTGGCAGCACTTAGTATATCACTTCTGTTTTATTTACTTTTAAAAATTTTAGCCATTCTAGCAGATATGGGGTGGTATCTTACTGTGCTTTTTTTTCTAAGTGTACAATTCAGTGGTTTTGAGTATCTCCACCAAATTCAACCATCCCCACTATGTGACTCCAGAACATTTGCATCACTCCCTGCTATGGACTGAATGACTCCCAAAACTTATATGTTGAAGCCTTCTAGCCCCCCACCATGAAGGTATTTGAAGATGAGGCCTTTGGGAGGCTATTAGAGAGGTGAGATAAATTAGGAGGAAAGGGCCCTCGGATGAGATTGGTGCCCTTAAACAGGAGGGAGAAGAAAGCTGTCTCACTCTCTCCTGCTCTCACACCAAGGAAAAGCCCTGTGAACGCACAGTGAAAAGGCATCTGTCTACAAGCCCAGGAAGAGACCTCAGAGTGAAACCTACCTTGTCCAGCACCTTGATTGTGGATTTTCCAGCCTCTGGAAGCATGAGAAATAAATTTCTGTTGTTTAAGTGATCCAGTCTACTGTATTTTTTATGGTGGCCACAGCTGACTCAAATACCTCACAAGAGAAACCCCACACCTCCAATCCCCTCATGCTGAGGTCCAGCCTCGGCGGGGTCTCAAGGTCCTGGAAGTATGCACGGCTCAGGCGGAGAGACTGAAGCGAGACACCCGGAGGGGTGCCGGAGGACAGCCAGGCTCTCGAGGCCCGACTGACTCACCGAGAAGAATCAATCTTCATTTTTATAGGGGAGGTTATACAACATTCAACGCATAGTGTGATTATTAAAACAGAAATGGTTACCATAGAAATAATTTCAAAAAATACAGAAGGTTTTACAGATCAATCATGTTAAACAAAAAAATAACCGAAAAGTACAGGAGGTCCCACAGATCAACCATAGTAAACAAAGGTTATTTTGACCAAGAGGGTTATTAATCAGATAGCCGACGAAGCTATACGGGCACAAACTTTCAGGTGCCAATTAGTAACTAGATGTCTATTAAGATTCTAGGGATTGCTCTAAGTTAAAAGGGTGCAAGGGGTGATTTATAGGTTATATAGAAATTAACTATTGTCCATTGAGGTTAGATTTGTCTAGGTTAGGTAACTGGTTTTTTGCCTAGGTTTTTTGATTTATACGTCTTGGGGGAGCCATGTTTTGTATTTGTTTTCATGTATTGAGATTATTATATTCAACTAGAACTCCTTGCTTCTTTACACTCCTATCCAGGGTATGGGAGGGGTAGTGGCTCTAATAAATCTTAAGCTTTTGAGTGGTGACTCCTTAAGAAACATTCCTAGCAACAGCTTCCTTCAGCGTTCTGGCAGTTGGTCTGCCCATAGTTTAATTTTGTCCTTAACTTCCCAGGTGGGGGAAGTAGGCAGCACCAGGGTTGCCAGGGGTCTCAACTCTGTGGTCAGCAAGTCATTTCATGCAGAATCAAAGGCATCATGCAGATTTTTTGTTATAACACACAGGTATCTAAAAATCCCACCACCTATTGCTAGCAGGGACAGGCGTACAGGAGGAGACAGACAGGAGATCCGGCCACATTCGCCTCTGCTGTGCAGATGCGTCTCATCCGTCCCGACTGTGTCAAGGGTCGGCTGTTGGTCGGCTCCCGACACCCTCAGCCCCCCATCCTCTGACTATAACTAATCTACCTTTTGTCTCTATATGGATTTGCCTATTCTGGGCAATCTTATAAATCAAATCACATCACACACTGTGCAGCCTTTGTGTCTGGCTTCTCTCACTTAGCCTAATGTCCCCAAGGCTCACCCAGGTCGTAGCATGCATCATGCATCAGCAGTCCATTCCCTTTATGGCTGAATGATATTCCATTGTGTGGATGTATCATCTTTTGTTTATCCATTCATCACTTGGATATTTAGGTTGCTTCCACTTTGGGTTAGTACGAACAATGCTGCTGTAATTATTTGTGTAGAAGTTTTTGTGTGAACATGTTTTTAATTCTCTTGGGCATACCCGAGGAGCAGAATTACTAGATCACATTGTAACTCTGTGTTTAACTTTTTGAGGAAAACGCTGAATTGTTTTCCACAGCACCTGTGACCTCTCACAGTCCCGTTAGTGGTATACTGAAGTTCCAGTTTCTCCACATCCTCACTAACACTTAGCAGTGTCTATATTTTGATTACAGTCATTCAGTGGGTGTGCAGTGGTGTTGGGAACTGCCCTGCCTTGTATCAGAAGCTGTAACCCCCGCCAAGGCTAAGGCTGAGGGAATGACCTTGGAACTGTAAGCCACCGAGGAGACAAGCTTATCTCCCTGGCACGAGCACCGCTTCTGCTCCTTTTACTTCACCCTGCCTGGCCCCCAGTGCTTGGTTGGTTAGCCAATGACGGGTAAGATTCCCCAAGGGGGAACTACCTAAGACAGGCACAATCACATGGGAGGCCCCCAAAGAAGGACTTTGGGGGCTACAGCAAAAGGGGGTGATGGACCCTCACCCCTCGGCTTTGACATAGCCTGAGTCCTCATTCTGTCTGGGAGAAATCCTCTAATCTCTTGGCTGCCTTACTTCCCCTGTCTGATTTAAGCCTGAAACAATGACAGGGTGGTGCAGCCCTGTGCTGGAAAGGGAGGGTTCCCCGGGTGATCAGGCCTAAGAAAGAATATGTAAAATCCTGTGAAACCTGCTTTGTTTAGAATGCTCTTGGTTGAATGAGAAGGGTCCAATGAGGAAGTAAGTTTGTTCCTTGAAGTTCTTACAGCTCTTTAGCTATCTGACTCTGACTCAAAATAGGCCCTCAGAGTTCCCTGTTATTTGACCCTTACTTCCAGGCAATGAGTAATGAGCTTTACCTGAATTCCTGTGTAAACCAACCCAATAAAAGCCATTGAGGAAAAGGCTTTTCGTCCTTCTCCTTCGAGAGATCGGCCACCTTTCCTCCCCAAGCAGATCATGTCTTGGTAGACTTATTCTCATCCGTGGCAGACGGGGGTGCTCTGCGGGCAAAGCTTCCCCACACAGTGGTACATAACTGTGGTTTTAATTTGCAATTTCCTAACTATTAATGCTGTTGAGCACTTTTTAACGTACTTATTTGCCATCCATATGGCTTCTCTGGTGAAGTGTCATTTCAAATCTTTGCCCATTTGTTATATTGGTTTGTTTTCTTTCATTGAGTTTTCAGAGTTCTTTATGTATGTAGGATGCAAATCCTTTGTCTGGTGTGTGCTTTGTCAGTATGTTCTTCCCATTTGTTAATTGTCTTGTTATTCTCTTAAGAGTTTCCTTAGCAGAGTAAAAGTTTTACATTTTGGCAAAGTCCAATTGGTCACTTGTTTCTTTTATAGACGATGCTTTTGGTGTTGAGGCAGGTTAGTAAGAAGCTAGGAAAATTCGCTAGCAAGTGGAATGGGGAGACTGAGGCAAATTGCTGAGCAAACTGAGCAATTTACAGCCACATAATAAACCCAAGGCCTTACCTTCCCCAACCAAGGACGTTTAGGAGCAAATAGGTTACACATTCCAGACGATGCTGGGGCAGACTGACCTCAGTCTGGTCCCTCTTCAGTGACATCCTTTGAAGGTGAAACTCACCAGAAAATGACCTCACTCCCTCTGGGTGCTCATTTTGGTGCAACAACATGCCACCTGGAAAGCTAATTAATATTCTGCTGAGACTTCTTCCAGGTTTCCGGCCTGTGGGAGACAGAGAAAAGCCCTCCAAACAAAGGATGCACTTTAAAAAAAAACAGACTCTGGAGACCCCCATGGGACTTGCAAGCAGTGGGACAGCGGACAGCAGACCCCTGAACCTGTCTCCCAGGCCCCTTGTCTCTGACTTTTCGGTGAGCTAATGGCAGCCCCGCCTTGGCTCACCCTCTTCCTATCATGTTTCTAGGGAGCCAAAGCAGCCCCACCTAGCTCCCCGCTCCTGCTACTTCTATCCTCAGTCCTTGCTTCACTGTCCCAGCTTTCATAGATGTCCTCTTGAAATCACCCGGATGCATGTTGAGACATCTTTCCTGTGCGAGGTCAAGAATCCACATTACCTGCCGGCTCTGAGCAGACCTGCTCCAACCTGTTCCCTGTCTGGTAACAATGTCAGTTCTCAGAACTTTTTGCCTAACTCCAGGTCACAACGATCTTGTCCTGTGTTTTCTTTGAAAGTTTTTATAGTTTTAGATGTTACATTTAAATTTATATCCATTTTGAGTTAATTTTGTGTAAGGTGGAAATTATAGGTTGAGGTTAGTTTTTTGTTTGGTTTTCTTTCTTTCTTTTTCTGGAGGTTCATTTTTTTGCAAGTGGATATCTAGCTGTTCCACCGCCACCCGTTGGAAAGACCATCCTTTTTCCACTGAATCATCTTTGCACTTTGGTTGCAATCACTTTTGTTGGTCAGTTTCTGGACTCTCTGTTCTGTTCATTGACCTATATGTCTGTCCTTTAACCTATTGTCTCATTGGTTCTGGTTTTGATATTAAAGTAATTACAATGAACTGAGTGTTTGTTTCCCCCCAAAATTCGTGTGTTAAAATTCTAACCTCCAGTGTGATGGTTTTAGGAGGGAGGGCCTTTGGGAGGTGATTAGGTCATGAGGGTGGAGCCTTCGTGAATTCGGTTAGTGCCCTTGTACAAGGGATCCTGGGCAGCTCTCGCAGTTTCCACCATGTGAGAACACTATGCGAGGACGGCAGTTAGCAACCCAGCAGAGGGCCTTCCGCAGAACCCAGTCGTGCAGGCATCCTGATCTCCGACCGCCAGCCTCCAGAGCTGCGGGAACACAGTCTGTTGTTTATAATCTGTCGCACTCTCGTTAGAGCAGCCCGACTTAAGTAAGACAAGAACAATGGTCTTCTAGATGTCTCAGTATGTCCACTGGCCTTTATGTTCTCTTCCTTGTCCACTGGCCTTTTTGTCACATAAAGTGTCCCTCTTTGTCCCAGATATTTTTCAGTGTTCTGAAGTTTACTTCATCTGACATTAATAAAGCTGTTCCAGCTTTCTTTCTTTCTTTCCCCAATTTTTTTATTGTAGTAAACCACACATAACATAAAACTTACCGTCTTAACCATTTTTATGAGCACAGTGTAGTGGTATTAAATATACTCGTACTTGGGGGAGAGGTGGGGAAAAAATACAGACAACTGTAATTGAACAACAATAAAATAATTCAAATACACACACACACACACACACACACTCATACTGGTGTACAACTGACACTACCACCAGAAAGGACAAAGCTGGCACCATTTGCCAAGCAGGCCTATGACTTTGCTAAACGCGACTGCCGTTCTACTCTTCTGAGCTTCTGCCTCCAAGACTGGAAGTTACTGGAAAGCAAGAACGGAACGTGGCTAGCTGCCCCCCACTGCCACAGCCACGGGCAGAAGATAACGTTGGAGCAAACTGCAGCTTATGCAAAACCACCCGAAGCCTCCATTGTCGCAAGGCCCTCACAGCCCAGGGGCCACACCGCAGCAGCCCCCACCCTTCTATAATCCAACTATAATCCATTAAAAACTCAAACCACCTACATTTCACTGCTGGTGTATCTCTTCACACCATGCCCTCTCCTCTCTTGGAGAGCGAATAAGAGTTTACTCTGCACTTTCTTTGCTTTGTGAGTTCTTTCACAGCCCACGACATTGCACCCTAACACCACCATTTCCAGCCCTCTTTTCATCTTGCAAAAAGTCAACCCTCTACCCATCAGTCAGGAACTCCTCATTTCCCACTCCACCCAGCAGCCTCCGGCAACCACCTTCCCATTTTTGTCTCTGTGATTTTGACCCTCTAAGTGCCTCCCCTAGGTGGGGTCATGCAGTGTTTGTCTCTCTGTGACCACCTCGTTTCACTGAGCTGGATGTCTTGCAGGTTCATCCGTGCTGTAACATGTCTCGGAATTCCCCTCCTTTTTAAGGTGAATAATAGTCCACTGCTTGTGTGCGCCATGTTTTGTTTATCCATTCATCACCGTGGGTTTACTTCTACATTTTAGCCTTTCAAATCAGCCCAGCCAGAGCACAGCCAGAGCACATTTTGAATGGAGGATAAGGTGCTGCAAATGTTTAGTGACAGTGTTTCACTTTAATCTCCATCCCTGCCCTGCCTCTCGGGTGATACACGACCACCGTGTTCACACATGTCACACGAAATAAACTCACGGTCATTCCGTGTGGCCGGGAGGATTCCCATCAAGTGAGTGTGTGGGAAATGTAACATCCTGTGTGGAGGCTGCCAAGCAGCCATTGCACCATGTTCTTCTTTCTGGCACCCCAGATACTCTTTAGTCACCCTTTTGATATAAAAAAGTTTTCTGCCAATTAGTTTTCTCTAAAAGAGACAGTCATTCCGAGACACAGAAACACACACAGTATTGTTGCAATTTACACATAGGACTCAGCAGTCATAGGGTAAATTTCAAAAGTTTGTGGATACTGTTTTAAAAAAACAGTATTCTGTTTTGTATCATACATAGCGATTTGCCTTTTGTTATCTATAATGCTGCTTTGTTGTGTAACTGCCTTTGCTTGGTTTAGCTTCCCACATTGAGCAGCTGTCAAGCACAGGATCTTTTATTTATTTATTTTTATAGATTTTTAGTTATTTATTTTTAGAGAGAAAGAGAGGGAAATATCGATGTGAGAGAGAAACATCCATCGGTTGTCTCTTGTGCACCCCCAACCAGGGACCTGGCCTGCAGCCCAGGCTTGTGCTGACTGGGAATCAAACTGGTGACCTTTCGGTGTGTGGGACGATGCCCAGCCCGCTGAGCCACACCAGTCAGGACAAGCATGGGATCTTTCAAGCTGTCAGAGTTGGCCTTTGGTGTCATATCCAGTCAGGGCACATGCCTATGTTGCAAGTGTGTACGGGAGGCAACTGATCGATGCCTTTCTCTCACACCAATAGTTTTCTCTCCCTTCCTCTCTCTCTCTAAAAGTGGTGAAGAGACCTTGGCTGTGTAGCTCAGATGGTTAGAGCAACATCCTGATAGGCCAAGGTTGTGGGTTTGATCCCTGGTTAGGGCACATATGAAAATGAACCAATGAATGCATTAAAAAGTGGAACAACAAATTGATATTTCTCTCTCTTCCTTTCCCTTCCTCTCTCTCCAAACACAATCAATTTTTTTTTTAAGAATTCTTTAAAAGCAGTGTTCTCGAGTGAGGATAAGAAAAAAAATGGCTGTGGCAATTCCAGACCATGCATGAAGACTTGATTTCCTCCAGCAAATAAGAGAAGGCGTGCCCCTCTCCTTGCGTCTCTTTACATTAGAGCAGACACTGAAACTTCTTAACCCACATTTTAAGACCATTAATATGTCATATTAGTGGTTATATTAGTAATTCCTTGGCAAAAGGAAGAAGCCAGCAAAAATAACTACAACCCTTTTGGCAAACCACGAGTTCCAGACACTTAAGTAGGTACAGATTCAGATGCGAGACTGACTGCTATTTTACAAGATAAATTCATTAGGAAGGCTTAGAGACTGATAGTTGTACTCTACAAGGCATGGTGTGAAACTTTTGGAGGCCAAATGCTTACAAGAAAGCCCTCACAAACAGCAAAGACATTTTTATGATTACAGAAAATGAACAGGAAGATTAGAAGACAATTGCACAGGTAAAATTTTTACGACTGAGTCTTTTTCCTGAATGTAGGTCCGCTCAGCTCACCTTGACTGGATGCATCTTCAACATCCCTTCCGGGGTGGGGAAGTAGTCTGCATTTTCTGTAGGGCTTCATGCAGAACACATACATGGAACCACACAATATGTGGCCTTTTGTTTCTGACTTCTCCCACTGAGCATGTTCCAGGGCTCATTCATGATGCAGACATGCATTGGTGTGTCATTCCCGGTTATTGCCGAGTAACACTCCCTCGTGTGGATATACCCCCAGTCGTTTATCCGTTCATCACCTGATGGACTTCTGGGTTGTTTCCACTTTCTGAATAAAGCTGCTATGAACAGTCATGTACAAGTTTTTACTTGAACACTTGTTTTCAGTTCTTTTGGGTACATGCCAAGGTGGGGGGTAGATTGTTGGGTTGTATCATAATTCTATGTTTGACCTTTGAACATCTGCCAAATTGTTTTCCATAGCAGCTGCACCATTTTACATATGTTATATGGGTTCATTTTTTAAATTTATTAAGGTTTAGTTTCTGGCCCAGAACAGGGTCCACTAGCAATGTCCAAGGGTCCCAATTTCTCCACTTCCTCACCAACACTTGTTATTTTCTTCATTATTTTTAATTATGGTCATCATAGTAGATGTGAAACGGTATTGCTTTGCATTTCCCTAAAGGCTAATGATGTTAGTTATTGTTTTGATAGTGGATTTGGTTATTTTCTTTCTAGCAACTAAAGGCATCCAACTGCAGCCAGTGCTTCTGGCCAAGGTGGTGGTTAATGCAGGCGGAAGCGCAGCTGACGCCCTGGTGAAGCTCGGAGTCCTCATACGGCCAAGTGGGGGATCCAGCATAGAGTACTCAGCTAGGTGGACGCAGGGCTGGTGACGCTCTTGCCAATCCCTCACAAGCGTCTGTCAGGGCATTATGGACATGTGAATGCAGGACCTGAGCGCAACGCAGGGTCCACACGCCCTGCTTGTAATAACTCCCTCACTTCCTCTGAAGATGAGACACATTGTTTTTGTTCCTTAAAGCAATACGCACAGAAAGTTCACCCAGAAACTCTTTGGACCATAGTTCTTTGTTTCTGTTTCTAAAAAGTAGGTAATACGTTCGTATGAACCAAGAACCAAATAACCTAACAGGCATACACTTTAAAGACTCACTTTCCCCTATTCCCTGTGTAGCCAGTTACCATTCCAAGAAGTAATTTATTGGTGTGTGTGTCTCTCTTTTTCTTCATGGAAATACAGACAGAAGTCATATATGTTCTAGGAGCATAATATACAACATGCTAGCTTGTACTTTTCTGTTACTCCATTTAAAAGTCTATCTCAGAGATCTTTTTATAGTTATGTCACAGCAATATCTGAGACCTGTTTTCCCACAATGAGTGTTATCCAACTGCTGGATTTTGATCGGCATGATAATTGAAAATAATTTTTTGGTGGAATTTTCATCTTTATTTCTCTTTATTATTAACAAGTTTGTCTATCATTTTGTTTTCTAAAGGGTATTTGTTACCCTTTCCTGAGTTCTGCCTATTCATATTCTTTCTCCATGTTTTATTGGGCTGTTTGTTTTTTTCTTATTGATTTCTATGATAAAGAGAATTCTCTTTAAATGTTAGGGAGATTATCACTACATCCACGACCAAGCAAATACTGTTATGAGATAATAGAAAATGTATAGAGAAGGAACTCAAATAGTGCTTTACTTTAATGTTGTTTTCTTACAGCGTTGATGAGACGCCTAAGAAGGTGACTCTTGTTTGCATGGATTAGCCTATTATAAAACTGGTTTCATTACATTCTTTCCCTTAAAGTAGCAGAACCTATTGATGAGTTAATTGAGGACTTACTATATATTGGTCTCTGCCTCTGGGTCCTGGACCAGAGCTCCTAAAGCCCTTGCAATTTCTTAAATGATAAGAGCACTAGAGGCAACTTTGGTTCTAACAGATGACTCTGGGTGAGCCCCGGGTGGGGGCAGGTCGCCAGAAAGCTCAAGCTGTGATTAGAGGCTTAGAATTTTCAGCCTCACCTTTCATCCTCCAGGGAGGAGTTTTGAAGTTCCCTAAAATCCCAATAGTATGGGATTCCAAGAGCTTCCAGGCTGGCGAACCCTATCGGGAGGGCAACAGATCCCAGTGCCACCATTTGGACCCTCCCAGTCCTCGCCCTAAGTATCTCTTCTTCTGTCTGTTTATCTGTATCCTTTATCACATCCTATAGTAACCCGGGAAATGGAACTAAGTGTTTCCCTGAGTTCTAGGAGCCGCTCTAGCAAATTAATCAGACTTGGTGAGGAGGTCCACAGCCAGCTGTTTGGAAGCACCTGGCTTACACCTGAACTGGCATCTGAAGTGGGGGTGCAGTGGGGTGCCCTTGTGGCACTGAGCCCTTACCTGTGAGACCTGATGCTGTCTCTGGGTAGATCGCGTCAGAATTGAGTGATACTGTAGGGCACCCAGCTGGTGTTGGAGACCTGCTTATCACTGTGGGGGACACCCCGCACACATTTGGAGACCAGGAGTGTCAGAAGGGAAGTGTTTCCTGTGAAGGTCAAGGAGGCACCCAGGAGGAAAACACACAGTAGAGAAGAGCTGGGTTTTCTCTTAGGTAAGGAGGGAAAACTGAGGTGTTCCCCCGCGTCCCCGCCCTTTGGAACTGTTGTTCATTTTTTCATTCACCTTTGGACTGTGCTTATGATAGGGGGCTCAAGAGTTGGAAATTTTTAGTTTAAGGTAAATAGTTATAAACCTAGTAGGTGATGCGTATGTTAAAGCTATTGTTCCGGGAACTGAAGGTGTGGCCCACCCTGACTCCAGGAAACCATAAGCAGTTCCACCTCTGTGCCCCAGGGCTGCCAGCAATTCAAGATGGTACCTGAGCCATTGTCCTCCAGGGTGAGATGACCACCACCCAGGACAAGAATGCGGTAGTTTTTTTTTCTTTTTTTAATTTTAATCATTGTTCAAGTACAATTTTCTCCCTTTTATTCCCATTCCACCCCTCCCACCCCTCCCTCCCCACTTCCCTCCCATTACCACCCTCCCCCTAGTTTTTGTCCATGTGTCCTTTAACTTTGTTCATGTAAACCCTTCCCCTTATCAGCTGAAACTCTCTCCTCTCTCTCCTCTGGTCACTTTCCGCCTGTCCTCTATTTCAGTGTCTTTGACTATATTTTGCTTGTTTCTTTGTTTTGTTGTTTAGGTTCCTGTTAAAGGTGAGATCATATGGTATTTGTGTTTCACTGCCTGGCTTATTTAGCTTAGCAGAATGCGGTAGTTTTTTAAATCAGATGAACTTTTCCTCAAATTCCAAACCCCTTACTTACATTTTGTTCTCTTTATAAAAAGGGCCATTTAAAAATGGAATTTAAGCCCTGGCTGGTGTGGCTCAGTGGATTGAGCAGGTGCCCAAGAACCAAAGGGCTGCTGGTTTGATTCCCACTTGGGGCACACGCCTGGGTTGTGGGCCAGGTCCTCAACAGGGGCCATATGAGAGGCAACCACATGTTGATGTTTCTCTCCCTCTCATTCTCCCTCCCTCCCCCTCTTTCTAAAAATAAATTTAAAAAATAAAAAAAGATGTTGGTTTAAAATAAAAAATAAAAATGGAATTTAAGACAATCCGTTAGGGTTTGACCCCACCACTGTCTTCTCAGATTGCCGGCCACCTGAGTAAAGCGCCCGTAAAGATTCGGTCCCAGTCTCTGCTCATTGGGTTCGGCATGTGACTGGCAGCACAATGCCGGTCTTTCCCGGTTCCCCTTACAGTGATTTTGGCCTTGCTCATTTTCTCCATGCTCCATTTACCTTACAAGTAACAGAGGAGGGGCCGGGGAGAAGACAGGGAAGAAACAGCTGATTAGGAAATCTAGAGAAATATTTCGAGGACAGAGGTGCCAAAAGGGTCAAATGGTGCTTAAAACAAAACAATCCACGAAGATGAGGCCATCAAATGAACCGGTTTGGCAAAAAAGGAGGTCATCAACGAATGACCTTCCCAGCGCGGTCCATATTGATAGACGCCTGATGGGAGTGAATGAGTGAGGAAGGACAACGGAGAGGGGTTTGTTCGTTTGTTTCGTTTTGTTTTTAAGTTTTGCTCTGCAGTGGGTCAGAGAAATGTGGTAATGAAAAATACACACCACAGGGAACTTCCAGGGGAGTGCGCAGGTGGGCTGGGTTTGTTCTGACTTGTGATGGTTGGTACAAGCCAGTGGGGAAAGAGCACTGGAAGATTCCGGCCCATCAAGGTCTTAGCCCATGTTGTTTTGCTTATGAATTGCACAAACTTTTTGTTCCTTTGTTGGGCAAGCTCTGCACACATGTTTACAATCTGGTTGAAGAATCAGCCCTAGCGATGACGTCATTAAATACACACGTACACCGTGGTAGCCATAGTAACAGCACGGTGCTGTGACTCCAATACACTTTCCTCAGCAACTTATCTGAAAGAAAGACGTCGTTTTCCATTTACAGGATCAAAAGAAGTCCAGCCCTATGGTGTCCACAAAGGTTGCTGTGACCGCAGTTGTCCTCCCAGGAGGTGGTCACAGCGGTAGAGACCCAGGACGTTCTGATGTCTTGGTTCTGGTCGACTTCTGTGGCCATGACAAGAAGCCATCAACGATCAGCCAAGCAGGGATGTGAGGATCTGCCCACCTTATCTACCATTTTGCACTCCTGAGGTTCCCTTTTTATCTTTTTTTTTTTTAAATCCTCACCTGAGGACATTTTTTTAATTGTTTTAGAGAGACAAGAAGGGAGAGAAAAACATTGATTGGTTGTCTTCTTGCACATGCCCGACTGGAGATCAAACTTGCTACCTGGTTATTTGCCCTTGAAAGTGGAAACAACAAACAAACAAACAAACAAACCAGCATTCGCGCTGCCTGTCACAAACCAAACCCAACAAGCAGAAGCAGGGGCTGAACCTTTACAAGACACTTTATGCAGATGGCTGGCAACCTGAGAGGACAGTGGCAAGTTCATACCCTAACAGACCATCTTAAATTCCATTCTAAATTGGCCCTTTTTATAAGGAGAACAAAGTGTAGGTAAGGGGTTTGCCATTCGGGGAAAAGGTAATTGGATTAAAAAAACTGCAGCATTCTTGTCCTGGGCGGTTGTCTTTAACCGGGTCCTGGGCAGTGGTGGTCATCTCGATCTAGAGTACAATGGGTCAGAGGCCATTCGAATTGCTGGCAGCCCTGAAGCACAAAGGTGGAACTGTTTACGGTGTCCAGGAGTCAGCGAGGGTCATATCTTCAGTTCCTGAAACAGTAGCTTCAACATACGCATTACCTACTGGGCTTATTAACTATTTACCTTAAACTAAAATGTTCCAACTCTTGAGTCCTCTATCACCCTGACTCGGAATAGAACCCACAACCTTTCGGTTTATAGGACAACCCTCCAACCAACTGGGTCACACTGGCCAGGGCCCTGAGAATCCCTGTTTAAAAGAGAAGTGAAATGGAATTCATTGCTGGTCAGGAGGCCGGTCAGATGCCAAAGAACTGAATCTTGGCCACATCCAGTTACGAGCATTATTTTAACAGAGGGAGCTTATTAATGAGGACCTCAAAGGCTGCAGGAAACATAGAGGTGGCAACTGAAGGAAGCCCAGGAGACGTTAGGGTTAACAAGGGGAAGAAGTGGGGGTCACTGGGACCCAGAGCTTGGAGGAAGAGCCTGAGGGGAGGTGGAACCCAGAGGAAGAGTGCTGGACAGTTGGTGCCACGTGTTTCAGGGGCACAGTAAAGGCTGGTTCTGAGAAGTGGGGGAAGCTGGAAACTCTAATCTAGCTCAGCTGCCAAGGTAAAGAGCTGTTGCCACTACAATGCTCCAGGTGCCTGACGCAAGTCCCAGCTCGCCTCCAGCCTTGCTGGCTTCCTCTAGCGCCCTCTACTGGCGGAGCTTCAAAAGGTGCCAGTGACACGAAGGAACGCAGTTTACAGAAGCCCAGCTCCAGCCGCCTTAGGGGACGAATACACATTTCCAGTTCCGGGCTATTATCGGATAATACTGTTTTGAGCATTCCCGTACATATCTTTTGATGTAGTGTGCACTCATGTTTGGGGTTATACACCTCAGAGTGTCCTTGCTGGATGAATAGGTTCATTTATTAACCAATCTGGCGAATGTGTGGTGCTAACTCATTGTGATTCCAATTTGCATATTTCAAATTACTATTGAACTTGACCAGCTTTGAACGCCTGGATATCCTCTAAACAAAGGTGCCTGATCAGGTCTCTAGGCCATTTACAGTTTTCTTACTGTTCAATGAAGACTTTTAAATATATTCTTAATATGAGCCCCTTTTGATTTTATTTATTGCAACTATCTTCTCCCAGCCTGTGAACTTGCCTTTTTCACTCCCTCAGTGGTGTCTCGTGATCAACAGATGTTCTAGTTTGATGTAGTACAATTTATCAGTCTTTTCCTTTAGGGTTAATGCTATTTGTGTCTTCTTTAAGAAATACTTTCACCCTGGCTGGCATAGCTCAGTGGATTGAGCGTGGGTTGAGAACCAAAGCATCGCAGGTTCGATTCCCAGTCAGGGCACATGCCTGGGTTTCAGGCCACGACCCCCAGCAACTGCACATTGATGTTTCTCTCTCTCTTTCTCCCTCCCTGGCCTCTCTAAAAATAAGTAAATAAAATCTTTAAAAAAATAATTATTCTGAAAGAAAGAAAGAAAGAAAGAAAGCAAGAAAGAGAAAGAAAGAAAGACTTTCCTGCCCTGGTTGGTGTGGCTCAGTGGACTGAGTGCTGGCCTGCAAACCAACGGGTTCGATTCCCAATCAGGGCACATGCCTGGGTTGTGGGCCAGGTCCCCAATAAGGGGCATGTGAGAAGCAACCACACACTCATGTTTCTCTCCCTCTCTTTCTCCCTCCCTTCTCCTCTCTAAAAGTAAATAAAATATATTTTTAAAGAATCATTTTCTTATTCCAGAGTCATGAAGATATTCTCTTACATTCTTCTTTTTCTACTTTGTGTCTCTTTGTTCATATGCACTGAGTTCTGAGGAATTTCTTCAGATCTATTTTCTGACTCTCTGATTCTGTTTTTAACAGTTTGTAATCATCCACTGGGTTCCTGATGAGAAAAATATATATATTTTAATTTCTATGACTTATATTTTCCCTAATTCTATCTGGTTGGGTGTGATAGCTTTTGTTCCTGCTTTGTCTTTTCAAATTACTCTTTATTTCTTTAAACATATTTAATATATATTGTGCACCTGAAAATTATACCATCGGCAGTCACTGCAAGTGTGAGGTTACAGCTCAATGTTTCTGCTGTAGCTTGCTTACGGCGGCATGTTTCCAATTTTTAGAATTGTTTGCTATGAATTTTGAAGTTTGTTAGAATGTTATCCGTGGGTATCTTTCAAACCCTGGTTTTAAAGCATGTTCTTCCAAAGAAGAATTTAACGCTTGTGCCTAGAAAATCAAGGCCCCTTGAAATTGTTGTCTTTGTTGCCCTGCAAAGTTTAAAGGTTTAGAAATCTCTGAGAGACTCCCCCCACTCCCACCCTGAGCCAAGACCTATATGGGTAAGTATCCTTATCTCTCTTTTACATACTGAGGGTGTTGCCTTTTGGGGATCCCAGCTTTATGACAGGGTCTCTGACCCAACATACTGTTTTGTATGGGCCTTAGGCTTTTTCTCTGGTCCCCAAATTTGGTCTGTTAAAATTTGACCTGGCCTTGGGCACCAGGAGTCTGCAGATGTTGCCCTGGCAACACTGGCCTCAGTGCTGGCTTACCATTTTTGGATTTATGCTTTTTTTTAATCCCTTTTGTTATTCTCTTCCCTTATCTTTCTGCCAGCCCAAAAATGCACTTAATAATATGTTTGTAATATTTTATCCATTATTTTGAATGTTCTGCGTCAGAAGGCTTCTCCAAGCATCCAGTCCACCATATTGTCAGAAATGAAGTCCAACAGTTTTTCACTGAAAATACGTCCCTCACGCAGGAGTCTTATAAGGCAAGTAATTTCGTCAGCAGTCAGGCCAGTATGTGTTACAAACCGACGTTTTCTCTTTCCTGTTCTATTTCTTCATGTTTGTTTACAATGTCTCTGAAGAAATTCCTCCTCCAATCATGTAGTTGCCATAACTGAGCACAAATTGAAAGAAGGCTCTATTAGAACAGTAATTATTGTGCGAAATAATGAGATGATTATCCAGGACCACACTAGGTTGGGAAGAAATAAAGGATGCAGGAGAACTGATCTTTGACACCCTTCTATCAAGATCAAAGCCATCTTCTTCCAAGATCTTGCGATTTAGAAAGAGCCAGGTGTTGTTTCCAATTAGATGGTCTCCCTGATTGGGGGTGTACATTTAAGCGGAGGAGAGTTTGCCAAAGCCGGAGGGAGTATTTCGACACAGATACTTTGTCAATGGAGTCTTGATGGGCAGCTTTTGAACAATTCCAGTTCTGACCTGTGCAAAGATCATCCTTGCAATGGGTTAAAGAAAAAAAAAATCCTCGGCAGAAAACCTGCCAATCTCTGTGTCTTTTTTAAGCTGGAAAGAACATTTTAATCCTCTTAAAAGGACTGAAGGAGGACCAACATATAATGATCGACTTAGGATTTTTACTGTTTCTCAGATGCTGCTGAGGGCTCTGGCTTCTTTTCACGAGCATGAGACCAGCCCTTTTCTGTTCTAGGTCTTAAATGAGCAAGGCGTTAGTAACACACCCCATCAAGTCGCCGCTGGTGTTTCTGACAGCTGGTTTTGTGGGAGGATTTGCAATATCAAGATCTCTCCTACAAAGTGGCACTGCCTCTCAAAAACAGCTATTCAGTCTTCCCCCTCACTGTCCCGCCCCACCATAGCTCATACCCAACAGGAACCCCATGAAAAATTTGTTAGACTGTGGTCCTGTGATTATCCAAATAGAGCCTAGAAGTTCGAAAGTTCTTAGTAGAACCATTTTCCCCCATGGAGAGTTCCACCTCTCCAAGGCACAAGCAGCTATTTAATTTATAGTCATGTGTGAGGAGCCCACCTGTCTGGGTAGGTATTTCTATGACAACCTCCCAAAGTGAGACAGGTCTATCCCGGTCTGCCCTCACGTCCAGGGAAACAGTGGTGGTGGCAGGTCGTTGCCAATAGGCCTTGGTGAGGCTGGTCGGAAGGGAGACTCCGCTCCTTGGCCAGTTGGTGGAGTACCACAACCGTGTTTGCAAGGCACACTCGCCACCCAGCCTGGGCTGGAGAAGGGAGAGGAGTTTCGCTCTGCTCTCGGACACACCCTACATCTGGCAGCCCTCCCGGTCCCGGTGCCGGGGCCAGTGGCTTCTGCGATGATGTGCAGTCAGCCCAGCTGGCTCGGCACAAGCCCACACGTCAGCAGTTGAAACTGAGCTTTGTCTCAAATTCTAGTTAGTGCCACTTTTCAGAGCATATCAGGTCTTGACAGTTTCATATTCAGCGGTCGTGGATGTTTCAATTCTGACTGGTTCCCTCCCCAGCCCTATTCAGAGTTTGCACCCCGGGAGAGTAACTGCACTTTCACCAGAGTGCCAGCGCTCCCGGGCCTCTGCCAGCCCCGGCGCAGTTCGAGTGGTTTCTGGGATGTGCCTCACGAAATCTATGTCCATCCAGTTTGGACCCGACCCAGAGGCTCTGACCACCCCTGCCTGCCCCCCAAGGCCTCAATGTAACTTGTTATTTAGGCCATCCTGATTTACTCAACCATTTTTCTCTGTCCAGGAGGACTGTTTCTATTCTGATGACTAGATCGTGATTTTTTATAATTTATTTTTAGGTTAAAAATAGAAACCTCAGTCACCTTTGCCCCTTCGTAACATCTCAGCTCATGCAGTGGCACTGGTCCTGAGTTCCTGCTTCTGTCCCACTCCTGTCTCACCGACGCCTACTGGTCAGCTCTCCCCTCTTTCAGGCGGGTCTTGTCAGTGCTCAGAGCCCTGCCCCTCCCGCCCTAAGCGACTGAGGTGTTCCCTTGTCCTTTGTTTCGCTGTTCAGCCGCTGACCCCTGGCTGTACTGGGGTGGGGGGATTTTCTTCAAACTTGAGGCTCAGGAGGCAAGACCCCCAGAGAGGGGAAGTACCCATCTATAGGTCCCCCTGCCCCCACCCCACACAGAGGTAGTGGTTTGGTACACTGGTTTCACGGTAAGACTCAGGCACCTTGACCCTCAGGGGGATTGTGGGGCCGGACCCTGGACCCTCGGACCATCTATTCAGTGCTGCCAAGACTCCGTGCCCTCCTGCCTGTGTCCTGTCGGAAGCGACTTCACTACAAAAGCTACAGCCAGGTAGCACCCACATTGTCACATCGCCCCCCTCCTCCCCTCTCCAGACCACCACGGGGCCTTCCGGGGGCCCTTCCATCTCTCTTCTTTCTCCCCTCACCCAGCACCCCTGTCTCTGATGGTGTGTCTGAGCCTGGACCATCCTACAGCAGCTGCCCTGGCTCCTGCCCACAGGGTGGGCGGAAGGGTCTGAGCGCAGAGAGGCTCACAGCATGCTGGCCCCTCCTCTGCTCCCCTCCTCGTGCCCCGCCTTCTGGCCGGGGTCCAAGTGGGGTCTTCCCCTTTTCTGCGTGTGCCGCTTCCCCAGCCCTGTGTCCTGCTCCTCAGTCTGCTCCCTTTGCTCTGCGTGTACCCAGGGCCCCTCTGTGGACACTGCAGGGTTCCCGGAGAAGATGAGCAATGGGACGCTGAAGGGCTGCGGAGACAAGGAGGCCGTGGCCGTGCCTGAGGAAGGCCCAGTCTGCCAGGGGAGCAGCCCCGCCATCACCCTCCAGGAGACCTCACTCAAGCCCCAGGCCTCTGGCCACACTCTGCCAGGCACTCCGCTGACCCCAAGCCCTTTGTGCTCAAAGACCAAGACCGATTCACTGTGCCTGACTGAGGCACAGGGTAAAGCTGTCACACACAGGACCGTGGGGCGAGGGGATCTGTCCTTGACCATCACCTCCTTACTCAAGGGCAAGAATTCTAAAAACTTTGGCCTCAGGACCTCTTGACATTCCTTAAAAAGTAGGACTCAGAAGAGCTTTTGCTTTTGTGAGTTATTTCTAGTGACAGTCACCATATCAGAAATGAAAATGATTTTTAAAGACTATTTATTGTAAAATAACATTAACCCACTCTGTGTGAACATATATAACAGTTTTCTGAAAAATAATTGCTTTCCACGTTGGAAATATTTAATGAGAAGAGTGGCGTTGCTTTACGTTTTTGCAAATATCCGTGATGTCTGCTGTAACAGACAGCTGGGTCCTTCTGTCAGCCTCTGCGTCCCATCTGCTGTTGCAACAGCGCATGTCATATGGTTTCTGGAAAATTCCATTACACTTGTGAGAGGAGAGGAGTGAAAAAAGGCAAACAGCATCTTATGAAAATAGTTTCAACCACTTAGAACATTGAAAGGGTCTCAGGGACTCCGCCCCACCCTCCCAGGGTTCCCGGGCTCACGCTGAGCATTTCTGATCTAGAGCAGGGGTGAGCAAGCTTTCTCTGTGACTACTGAAGGCTTTACAGTTGGTCTGTCACAGCTATCCCACTCTGCCGTGGAATCAGGAGGCAGCCACAGGTAATACGTAAACAAATGGGGTTGACTGTGTTCTAATAAAAACTGACTTACAAGAACAGGTTGAGGGGGACTGGATTTGGCCCAATGGCCATAGTTTGCCAAACCCTGATCTAGAGTCTCAGCTCCCAGGGTCCCTGGGTTTAGGGCATGTGACACAAAAGGGAGAGGAGAGTGCCATCTGACTCATCCTGGCCAGGCTCCAGAAGATGAGACAAGGAATTTTTCAGAGAAGACTGGGTTTTCTATTTCTAATTACCGTAGTTGCCAATTTGGTAAGCTCTGCCGCCTCCACCTCAGCACTTAGATAACGCCTGGCCAGCTCTGCTTCTCCCGCAGCCCAGCTGAGCCTCTGCCCTCGCTTCTGTGGCGCATCTGAAAGCAGCGCCCACCCAGGGAAGCCGTCCTCTCCCTGCCGCCCCCACCCCTCCTCGAGTCAGGGGCACCGTTGGGGCCAGGCTGCACAAGACAACCAAGCAGACCAGCCTTCCCTCTGAGTCCTGAGCCAGGCCACCTTAGAGTCATTTTGTCATCTGTGCTCCTGCTTCCTTTTGGAACCTCCTTCCCACACACCAGTGTTCCCAGGGAGTAGATGCTGTCTCTGCACCTGAGTCTCAGCTGCCTCCACCTGCCCTTGTCCACCCCACGCCCCCAGCACTGGTCGGTATAAAATGTCTCCCACGGGGCGGGTGTTCCTCCTTTGCTGCAGGGGCAAAAGTGGTGACTCCCGGCTCTGGTGTGTTTGTGGGTCTAAGTCTCTGAGCTGACACTTCCTCTGGTCATTCTCTTTTACCTCCTGTCCTTCCCTTGGCTCAACCTGTGCCCCTCGAGACCCTTGTGCTCCCTGCGCTGGGTGCTGTACAGCTGGAGAAGATGGCCTTTGGACTGCCGGGACTGTCCAGGCACTAAGGGACATGGCTTTGCCTGGAAAAAGCCTGAGGCAGCCTTAGAAACTGTAACGATGGCGGCCCCCCAGCCCCTCAGCCCCTCACTAGCTTCACCTTTCCTTTGCTCTCCTTGTCCTCTCGTCCAGGGTGAAGTGGTCACCCCTCGAAGGACACAGGCTTGGGTCTGAGCTGGGCAGGTTGGGGTAAGCTCCCAACCAGAGTCCCCTCGGGTGTCAGGAGCAGTCCCATGCTCTAGGGAGACCCCCTACACACACCCAAAGCCAGCTTTCCCAGTTTCATCCCCAGAAAAACACTGTGTGTCATCGGCTTGGGAAGAAATTCATCTGCCCCTCTTCCAGTCACCCTCAAACTCAACCAGGAAGATGCTGCTCTTTGGCTTTAAAAATAGAACGCTCGAGCTGGACTTTTATGGTCTTGTGAAGAAACCGTCTCATGCCCACCCACACCTGGTCTCTGCCCCTGCCTGGCCCCGTCCAGCTTCCCAGAAGCAGCTCTGCACAAGCTCTCTGGGCCCCTCTAGATTTACGAGCTCGGCCTTGGCTGAGGCCTTCTCCCCATGGCTCCCAGCCACAGTCCAGCTGCTCTCCCACATCCAGTGCAGCCGTGGCTAGAACGTTCTGTGTCTCCTTTCCTGTCTCCACCCCAACTTGCTGAGTCACCCCTTCAACCCCCTTTCCCCTGCTGCCCTGGCCGGCTCTGTGGAGGGACAGCAACTCATCACACCAGTGACCCCAGCCACTCCCAGCCTGCCCCAAACCTCACTCATTCTCATGATGGGGGTGCTGGCTCTGTCTAAGGCTATCCCTGCTGGGACTCTATTCATCTTGGCCCATCCTCTCCCACTCCGAGGCCCTGAAGTTCCACAAAAAAGGTGGCTCCTTCTCTGTCTGGACTTCAGGCATCTGGAAGATCATTTCCAGTAAGCGTAGACTCGGTGATTAGTCCTCAGATTATTTCCTCAAGACCAGAGGTAATTGCACTGGAACTATCAGATTCCTGGCACCCTACGGCACGACTTAGAGAGAGCCTGGGAGGGCAGTATGTGGGGGGCGGAGCTGGCCCTGGAAAGGTCATTTGTAGACAGATTGTAAAAATAACTCCAGAGCCAGTGAGGCCTTAGTCCAAAATCGCACAAGGAACCCACTGAACCCAGGCCTTGTTTTCCCTGGAGGTTAGGTTTCTAACATAATGGAAAAAGAAGACTATAATTATTATTCCCTGGAAAAGATACACCTTCTTCTAAGGTCCTTCAAGGATGTAACTGACTCCATCTGCATTCTTCTTGTGAAAGGCCTCAAGGTGCCAACTAGTTCAGTCAGGGTGGAGCTGCCTCTGGGCCGAGATCTTCTCAAACTAGGCAGTAGGGAATCAAAGTGTTTCCGGGAGCCGGAATGTGAGCAATGCGAGCTTTATGGCTGAACCTGTAAATATAACTCATATCAAGAAAAGTGGGCAAGGGTGCAGGGCCCAGCGGGGGAGAAAATGTCGTGATGAGGAGCAGCTGGGGAGGCCGTAATGCAGAGACAAGCCTCCTAAACTCCTTCCTGCTCCTTTGATATCCGGCAAGCACGTCGTGGCAAAAAAACAAACCTCGTTCCCTTTTCAGCTTCCCCTCTGGTGATGTGACCCCAACCCAGCACAGCTCTGTTCACACCTGACAGCTGCCAAGAGCCTATCTGGCCTGTAACTGTCCCATCAGCCCCTGTGGCTGCCGCCACCCCAGGCCCCTACCTCTGCACCTGTGCAGGAAGGTGTCTGCTTGTGATCTCCAGAGGGTTTGCAGGAACTTTAGGGGGAGGGGGAGCAAGGGGTGGTGACCTAAATCAGCTTCCAACCCCATCAGACCACCTCCTCTCCCATTCCCCTTGCAGCTGCCATGGGAGAGCCACCAGGGAGTCACCCCTGGGTTCCAAGGATGGAGAACCACGCCCTGGTGCTCCTGAGTTCTCTCCATCACGGCTGGACACGCCCATGGCTTCACCCGGTCTGCAGGCAGGAACCTGGGAGCTGAGTCAGATCCAATGGCTAAGTGTCAGAGTGAAGACAGGCAGGGCCTGGTGCAGAAGCCAGGCCCCTAAGCTTGAGTTGCAGTCTGGGAAGAAAGGGTGAGCGTGAGCATCATTTGTCCCCTCGAGCTGGTGAGAGTGGCCTAGTGGAGAGGAGAGCGTCTGCCTCTCCAGAGGCTCGGGGCCTGGCCTCAGCCTCCTTTGCTCTTTGGCCCAAGGTGGCAGCTGCGGTGGAGTCAGGGCCAGAGCACCCCAGGCCTCCAGCATAGAGACGGGACCGCATGGGCCACTTCTGCAAGACATGGAGATGGAAGGTGAGTAGTGTGCCCTACTGCAGCCCCTGGTGGTCCTCAGCGCCCAAAGATCCACCCTCCCTGAGACCCTTGCCTGCCGCGACCGCTCTGATGGCAGCGGACTCTGGCTCACCACACACTCTCCTGACCACCTGAGCCTGGCAGGGACACCCTTGAGGAGTCAGTCAGCTGAGGAGCAAGGCGCCCAAGAGGAGCCCCTGCAGGGAGGAGGGAGGTGCTGGCAGAACTGGCTGCAGCCAGGCTGGGGCTGGGGTGTGGGGGAGGGCAAGGAGAGACCCCCAACACCGAACTGTCCTGACCCCTTGTCTTGCACAGCATCCCCCCACCCAAGTGCCTCTGGCCCCAGATGTCAGTGCTGCCCACACCCTCTAAGCTGGGAACCTCCCAAGATTGTCTGTCCTTCCAGCAGGGGCTTGGGCAGCCCCAGAAGATACACTGAGGTCTGCCCTCCTCTTGGCAGCCCTCCACCTGGGGGCTGAGGGGACACTGCCCCTGTCTAACCAGCCGCACTGACCAGCTCCCATCTGTTCACTCCTGAGCATGTTATCCATTGCTTCCTCTGTGCGATGGCCTTACTTTGGTCACCATTTGACTGGGCCTGCTTGGGGGCCGTGAGCAGGGGCGGTGGGGAAGCAGAGGCTCTGAAGTCAGACACCCTTGGGTTCAACCTGCATTCAGCCACTTCACCTCCCTGAGCTTGGGCTTCCCCATCTGGAAAGTAATCGTCTTCGGTTCTTGTGTGGATTAAAAGATAAAAACGCACTAAAGCACTTGGCCCAGCTCCTGGCATAACTTTAGCATCCAAATAATATTAGCTGTCATTGAGATGGTGATTTATTGGTAGCTGTACCCTTTATTCATACTCTCATCTCATGCCCTGGAAGGGGAGTCAGGTCGATGGCATCCTCCCTTCACATACAACGGAATAGAGGTGCAGGGGCATCGGGCCACAGCCGGTAAGTGGTGCTGCCCCCAGCCCCGCCCACCCTGCCCAGAGCCTGGTCGCTTCTACAGTGATGCTTTCTGAGACTGTTGTTCTCCCAGAGGGGCCCCTGTCCTGTGACAGAAGTCCGGGGGACACCGAGGCCTTGCACAGTGGGATGGTGCCCCTGACTCCAGGCCTCTCCCAGGTGCAGCTTCCTTTCCCAGGCCCCAGTCCTGGAACCCGCCCCTTTCTCTCCCCGTCATTGGCACCGCACAGTTGGGGCCTCCATGACTGTCCCTGCTCTTGGAGGAGCCACATTCTCATGAAGTCATTTCCAATCACCGCTCCCCACTGTGAGCAGAGGGGCCCCGAGCCCAGTGTCCCTCCCGCCCAAACCCCCTTCGCGGAGGCCCCGGCTGGGCCTGTGGCCTACCTTGAGAGGGTGCAGGTAGCAGAGTCCACGCAGGAAGGGTGGCCAGGCGGGGCCGGGCAACTCCTGCCCGAGTGTGCGGGTGAGGTGGGCTATGTAGCTGGTGGCCAGCACCAGCACATCCAACTTGGAGAGCTTGGTGTCAGGGGGCACGGCAGGCAGAGCGGCCTGCAGGGCCAGAAAGGCCTGGCGCAGTGTCCGGACCCGGCTCCGCTCCCGCGCCGCGTTCTCAGGACTGGCCTCACTCTGCACAGAGGACCCCCAGTGAGTGAGTTTGACCGGACCCCCATCCATCCCTGGCTGCTAAGGGCATGCTGGTGCGAGGTCTTCTGCCAGAGTGGTAGCACTCCAAACATCAGGGACCGAGAGCATCGCCCCGCTGTGTCCATTCTTGGCCCTGCTCTGCCTCACAGCCAAGGAAACAGAGCGCAGGCCTTACCCCGGGTCAGGTGGAACAGGATGGCACAGCTCGGCTCAGAACCTGCTCTCCTTCTAATTCCCCACTGCACCTCCTCCTAGCCCTCATTCCATCCACACCCAAGTCTGAAGCCTGCTTATCTGGGTGCCCTGGGGCCCCAGGAGCACAGCGCCCTGCCCTGCTCAGTCAGGATGACCCTTGGCCCAGCCAGGTCCCATGAGGAAGAGGCAGCTGTGCCAAAAAGGAAAGGACACCAAACTCGGGTCGAATCACAGGCTGAGTTCCTGGGCCTGCGGCTAACTGTCGCTTGGGACCTTGGGAGATTCACACCCCTCCTACCTACACCCCTCCTCCCAGCCTCAGTGCCCCCGAGAGAAGTGAGCCGGGCCAGGTCTCTCAGCAATACTCTGGTTCAGGCCCGCTCATGCCAACCACCGATGCATGGGGCCTTAGAGTCCAAGGGGCCAGCGTCCCCTCTTTAGAGTGGGGATGCTAACCCTGAATGGAGCGCTGCCTTCGGAGGTGACCTTTCTCCAACCCCTGCCTCCTCAGCGCCCTCTGCAGGGCCAGTATTTCCTTACCCTGCCACAAGCCTGGCTTCTGGTCCTAGCCCCTCTTGGGGCAGGGGCTGCTCTGCTCCACCTTTGGCTGCTCCGGCTGGTCTCTTCCCACAGGTCCTGCCTCGTCCTGCTCAGGCGGCTCCTCCTCCTGTCGGTGCCTGCTAGCAACCTCGGCCTGGCCTTCGCTGGGCTCTGCCCCACTCCGGGCATCGTGGGCGACCCTCTGGTCTTTCTCTGTGACATGCCACACCCTAGGGATGTGGTGCCACAGCCCCAGGGATGGGAACACGGTGCCTGAGGGAGCCTTGGGCTCAAGGGAGCTGGGGCAGGCTGGTCATCCCACCAGCAGTGTCTACATCTGAGGGAGCTGGCGCCAACTCAGTCCTGCTCCGGGAAAACCGCCCACCCGGCACAGCCCCCGAGAAAAAACTCCTGCCTGCCTCCCAACCAGCGCAGGGTGGGGGTGCTGGATGCTGGGAGTGGCCAAGCCCTGGGAGGAGGCCCCTGCTGAAGAAGGCAGGAGGATGGTGGGAAGGGAGCTTCCTTCCTGGAGCCTTGCCTGACCCTGACAGCAGTCCTGTGATAGACCTGCAACTTCAGCTTTGGGGTTCAAGTTCATGGAAGGGCCCTGGACCTCCTTCTCTGTGCCAGAAGCCTGCCTGCATACATCCCAAAAGGACTTTTCCTCCCCTTGCCAGTGAACATGACCTTCTAGCCATGGGGCACTACGCCCTATGCCCCAGGCATACCTCGGATTTTCAACCCAGTGCTTTTCCTTCTACCTTTCTGTCCCCACAGATACCTTCCTCCAGCTCTGCTGGGGTGGGGGGGGCTGTCCCTCCTGCAGGTCACACCCTTTTCACTTGTTGAAGGCACAGAGCCCAGAGCCCATGTCTTCCTGCCTGATTGGTGCCCCTGCTCCTGCAGGACCACGCCCCAGCCCACTTCCTAACAGTTCAAAGTTCTCAGATCAGTCCACACCAAGCCAGCATGCTAAGCACTTTAGGTGTATTGCCTTTGTTTATCAGATCAACCTTATAAGAGGCTCACATCCTCATTTTACAGATGCAAAAACTGAGGTATCGGGAAGTAAAATAACTTGCCCAATGCCAAACATCTAGTAAGTGATGCAGGTGGTATGAAACCCAGGCAGCTAGTGGACTTGGAAGGCTGCCCTCACCCTATACGGTTCTACCTTGGGTGACTTACTCACCTGTCTGTCCCCATGCCAGACGTGAGGTGTTTGGGGACAAGGACCAGGATGTTTGCTGAGGGCATTGTATCCGCCGCACAGCTCGTCAGCAGGAGGCAGGCTGAAGAAGTAACGAATCTGCCACGGCAGCCCATGCCTGTCTTCAAGTTACCACCTCTGCTGGCAGCAGGATTGTCTTGCACGTCCCTTGTCCCTCAATCTGGAACTCCAGGGGAGACAAAACAAGGGAAAGTACAGAGCGGACAAAGGTGGCTACAGATACAGGGAGGCAGACACCCAGCCAACCAGTGGGAAAGGAACACAGAAGACACACAAAATTGGCCTGAACATCCCCTAAGAAGAAAGAGATATGTGGTGATAGACAGAACAAGGCAGATCTCTATCTAATGACATGGAAAACCTCCCCGAGATGCACAGTTAAGTGAAAAAACCTAATTGTACCTCAGTCAGTATGTATAATAAGATCCAGCCAGGATGAAACACATACGGAACATACACACGCGAAAACCCACCGAAAACCAGAGCTGTAAGTGTATGTACTTAGGTGAACATATAGAAAGGAGACCAAAGAGATGCATATGAAGGTGCCTTTTTCCCTCCAGATGCAGAGAATTCAACACACACCTCAACAGTGGCACTCAGAGTCTTCAGCACACACAGGGCCGATGGTCAGCCTCCCTCCCCGCTGCCTCTCTCGCTTCCTTCCTTCCATTTCCTCCATCCCATTCCCGTTATTCTTCCCTGTCAGAGGCAGCCATCCCAAACCGTTGAATGTATATTTTATTTGTATGTGTGGTGGTTTGAAAATAGGTACACAACTTCTTTGATATCCTTCTCTTCAAAAGGCGAGGCCTGACTCCCTCCCCATAGGACCTAGGCTTAGCGATTTGCTTCTCACAAACAGAACGTAGTGGAAGTGGGCAACTTCTCCAACTAGGTACTAAAAGGCAGTGTAGCCCCTTGCTCACTGTCGAATCACTCAGGTTACTCGTGTCACTCACTCTGGGAGAAGCCAGCTGTTGGGTCACGAAAGAGCCCCGAGGAGGGGCGCGCGTGGTGAGGAACCGAGGCCTCTCACCAACTTGCACAGGGTGAGTGTATCACTTTGAAAACAGATCCCCGGCCCCAGTCCGGCCTTCTGATGCCTGCAGCCCTGGCTGGCAGTTTGAGTGCGATCCAGGACAGGCCCTGAGCCAGCGTCGCCCACCAGAGCCACTTTAACCCAGAGAATTCCTGACCCACGGAAGTCATGTGAGATAAATGTTTCAGGGTGTTTTTTTATTTTTGCTTTTAAAAAAGTTATTGATGAGAGAGAGGAAGTGACTGATTTGTTGTTTTACTCATTCATTCATTCAGTGGTTAATTCTTGTATGTGGCCTGACTGGGGATGGAACCTGAAACCTTGGTGTACTGGAACAGTGCTCTAACCAACTGAGCTACCCTGCTGGGGCTTAAGATAATACATGTTTATTGCTGTTTAACTTTGGTGGTTATCTGGTAAGCAGTATGTGGTAGGTATTATTAAACTATGTGCATTGTTGTATGAGTGAATTTTAAATTCAGTAAATGATAATACATTTACAATGTAAATATATAACACAATACCACTTATGCATTCAGTATTGTACTGTATACCTCATTGTTACTTCTTCCATTCAAGCCTCTGTTTAAGTCCCTTGCTTCTACCTGCTGCGGAGGACTCCACGGTGTGCACCCATCACATTTTGAGCACCCAGAACCCCAGGGATGAACACCAGGATTGCCTCCAGCTCCTCATCGCCCCAAACAGTGCTGTCATGAATACCACTGAATCCAGGTAAGGTTTAAAAATATCTATATCCGGGAGCAGAATGCCGGACTAACCGACTGAGTCCAGCCGGAGGGCCTTCCAGAATGGCTGCAGGTCTGCCCGGCCGACAGCACTGCACGGGGCCCCACAGCCTCACCACCACCTGGCATTAACCAGATTCCTGGTTTTACAGTCATTTTAATTTGCCCTTATCTGATTACTGATGAGTTCAAGCACCCTTTGTGTGTGGTGCTTGGTGGAGAGTCAGTTTCACTTTTCTCCATGTAGGGAGCCAGTTTTATTATCCCCATGTAGGGAGACTGTTTTCCCAGCATCACCTCCTAAGCAGTCCACTCTCTCCCTGTTGAGCCTCAGCTCCCACTTTACTGTATATTAAGTTTCCATGTCTGTTTATAAGTCAATTTCTGAGCTCTTTATTTTGTTCCACTGATCTTTTCGTCTGTATTTAAGCCAACATCATGCTGATTTTATGATGATGACTTTGTAGCATGTTTTAATATTTGGTAGAATAAAGCTCCCCTCTTTCCTCTTATTTTTCAAGGTTGACTTTGTTATTTCTGGACCTTTATTTTTCCAAATACATTTTAGAGAAAGTTTATTGAGTCCCTAAAAATTCAACTAACATTTTGACTGGGATTTCACTGAATCAATTGATTAATTTGGGAAGTTTGCCATCTTCATACTTTTAAGTCAACTTTTCTAAAAACATGGAATGTCTCTTGCTTCATTCCAATCATCTTCTATATCCTGTATTAGTTTTATAGTTTACACCACAAACATCTGTGTATTCCTGCTTCAGTGAAGTTGTTCATAGTTTTATTGTACTAAATAGCTCATCGTTTTGTTGCTCTTGCAAATGCTCTTATTCTTACATTACCTAGTTGATTGTGGCTGCTATAAAAATGCCATTAAATTTTTAAAAGCATGTCTTGAAACCAACAACCTTGTTGAACTTCATGAGTCTCTGAATCAACTCTGTTGATTCTGTTGGTTTTTCTAAGTACATATAATAAAGACAATTTTATCTCTTCCTTTCCAATCTTTATATTTCCCTTTTCTTTCCTTAGAGCATTGACAATACTTCCAATACTGTGTTAACCAGAAATTGTGATCGTGGGCACCCTTTTCTTCTAATCTTAATGTATCTATACCTTCTCCATTAAGCATACTATTTGCTGCAGGTTTTTCTTTTTAAGATTTTATCTATTTATTTTTAGAGAGGGGAAGGGAGGAAGAAAGAGAGGGAGAGAAACATCAATGTGGTTGCCTCTCAAGCGCCCCCTACTGGGGACCTGGTCCATAACCCAGGCATGTGCCCTGATTAGGAATCGAACCAGCAACCCTTTGGTTTGCAGGTCAGCACTCAATCCACTGAGCCACACCAGCCAGGGCTGCTGCAGGATTTTTACATATGACCTTTACCAAGTTAAGGCAGTACCCTTCTATTCCTCATTTGCTAAGAGGTATTTGGTGTGTGTGTTTTTTTTTTAACATAAACAGGTGTAGAAGTTTGTCAAATGTTTTCCTGTGTGGATTTAAATAATCATGATTTTCCTCTCAGTCAAATAATATATTAAATTATGCCCTTAGATTTTTCTGATGAACAGTCTTCTTGAAGTTCCTGTGATAAATCCCATCTGCATATGATCTATTTTTAAAACACACTGTCCTATTCATTTAGTTCACATGTTATTTAGGATTTTTGCAACTATTTCATACGTGAAATGAGATTCTAACTTTCTTAACTGTCACTGTTTGGTTTTGTAGCCAAACTCACACTAACCTCATCCAATGATCTGCGTAGCTCTTACTCTTTTCCTACTTCTTCAAACAACTTTTACATAAGAGAGGAGCTAATCCTTCTTTGAAAGTTTGGTGGAATGTACTTGTAAAACCACTGGGCCTGAGTTTTTTCTCTGATGGATAGAAGAAGAAATTGTAACTTCTACCTCGATTTCTTTCATTTCTTACTGGTTAATTTAAGTTCCTTATTTCTTCTGATAAATCTTTGGTATTTCCTATTTTTCTGTAAATTTATCTATTGCATCTGATAGTGATAGGGGACGAGAGAAGAAGCCTTCCCCTCCCCCTCTGGAACAGTCACCCACACCTCTCTCAGCGCCTCCAGTGAGATAGAAACCCCCCACGAGCTCCGCCCCTGCCAGCCCCAGATGGGAACCCACCGTTACTGTTTTTTCATCTCCCTTATGCCTCTAGATAGATTCCTCCTTTTTTGTTCTGTATTTCATTTGCACCAAACTCTCTTTTTGTTCTCCATCAGTGTTGCCAGAACTATGCTTAATTTATCAATCTTTTCAAAGACTAGCCTTTGAGTTTAATCTTTTATATCTTTTAAAAGTTATTTATTTAAAAATTGTGCTAAAGCACATAACATAAAATGTACCACTTGAACCATTTTAAAGTGTACAGTTTGGCAGCATGAAGTACCTTCACATCGTTGTAAAAACATTGCCGCCACCCTTCCACAGCAATTTCATCATCTTGCAAAACTGAAATTCTATACTTGTTAAAAAATAACTCCCTGTTCCCCTACCCCTAGCACCGGGCCACCAGAACTGAACTCTCTGTCTCTCTGAATTTGACTACCCTAAAGTACCTCATGTGAGCAGAATCACACAGTACTTGTCCTCCTGTGCTGGCTTATTTCACTTCGCATGTCTGCAAGGTGCATACCTGCTGCAGCACATATCGGAATCTTCTTCCTTTTTAAGGCTGAATAATATTCCATTGTGTGTATACATCGCATTTTGCTTATCCATTCATCTCATGGACGTTTGGTTTGTTTCCACCTTTTGGCTATTGTGAATAATGCTATGATGAATATGCATTACAAATATCTCTTTGAGACTCTACTTTTGATTCCTCTGTATATCCCAGAAGTGAACATACCCAGAAGTGAAATTGCTGAATCATACAGTAATTCTATTTTTAATTTTCTGAGGAACTGTCATACTGTTCTCCACAGTGTCTGCACCATTTTACATTCCGACAAACAGCGCACAAGGGTTCCAATTTCTCCACATTCATGTGTATGGTTCCGCTTCAAGCATCCACTGGGGGTCTTGGAACATGGCCCCCATGGGTAACAGGGACCACTGTGTGCCTCTTCCGGATGGCTGCATGTTCTCCAGAAGCTGTTGTACTCGAACTCACTCTGCCCACTGTGATCATCCGTTTATTTCCTTCCTGAGAGCTGACATCTGTTTTGTTCAGTAACCCAGTTCCAAATTGCCCTGGCAAACAACCACACACTGTCTGGCTTGAGGTTTCTAGAATGTATCTTTTTTCCCTGTTTTGAATATTTACCTATCTGCAGTTGTCTGACTCCTCTCTTATAATCGTGATTTCTCCAAGAACACTGCGGTAGCTCTGCCGGCAGCCCCTTCCTACCATATTATAACATACAGTCCAAACGAAGAAGAGAGAGAAAAAGTACATGGGTCACATTCTCTTCAATAACTGTCCATTCGCCCATTAGTTCATCCTCTCCACCCACATCTGCAGATTTCTGGAGAAGACACGCTACACCGCATTTGGAAGAACAGAACATGGTGTTCTTGCTCAGGTTTTGAGCAGTCGGGGCGGGAAGTGTGTGGTAGATAAAGTCTACAAGGGGAACGACTAGCAGACGGAAACCGCTGTGTTACAATATCACTGCTTCAACCTGGATGCCAAGTGCCTACCTCACACCATAATCAAAAAGTAACTCAAAGTGGTCCTGGCTGGTGTGGCTCAGTGGATTGAATGCCAGCCTGCGAACCAAACGGTCATCGGTTCCACCCCAGTCAGAGCACATGCCCGGGTTGTGAGCCAGCCAGGTCCCCAGTAGGGGGCGCTAGAGGGGGTAACCATGCATTGATGTTTCTCTCCCTCTCTTTCTCCCTCCCTTCCCCTCTCTCTAAAAATAAAGAAATAAAATATTTTTTAATTAACTCAAAATAAACCACAGACCTAAGTGTAAGAGCTAAAACTAAAAAGTCTGAAAAGAAAATTTCACAGCAAATCTTTGTGACCTTAGGTCAGACAATCATTTCTTAGATAAGACACCAAAAGCAAGCAAGAAAAGAAAAAATAGATAAATTAGACTTCACCAAATTTAAAAACCTTTGTGCATCAAAGGAGACTATCAAGAAAATAAAAAGAGCCCTGGCTGGCGTAGCTCAGTGGATTGAGCGCGGGCTGTGAACCAAAGCATCGCAGGTTCGATTCCCAGTCAGGGCACATGCCTGGGTTGCAGGCCATGGCCCCCAGCAACCACACATTGATGTTTTTCTCTCTCCCTCTCTCTCTCTCCCTCCCTCCCTTCCCTCTCTAAAAATAAATAAATAAAATCTTTTTTAAAAAAGAAAGAAAGTAAAAAGAAAACCCAGAGAATAGAAGTAAATATTTGCAAATCATATGTCTAAAAAGGGACTTATGTCCAGAATATATAACTCTTATGATTCAACAATAATACAAAAATCTGATTAAAAGATGGGCTAAAGATTTGAATAGATATTTCTCCAGATAAGAAAACAAGTGAATAAGCTCATGAAAAGATGCTCAACATCATTAGTCATTAGGAAAATGTAAATCAAAACCACAATATCATACTACTTTATATCCACTAGGATTGCTAAAGTCAAAAAGACAATAGCCCTGACCAGCGTGGTGGACATCGTTCCACAAAGCACAGTGTCGCTGGCTGGATTCCCGGTCAGGGAACATGCCTGGGCTGTGGGTTCCGTCCCTGGTTGGGTGTGTACAACAGGCAGCCAATGGACCTTTCTCTCTCACACAGATGTTTCTCTCCTTCTCTTTCTCCCTCCCTTCCCCTCTCTACAGATAAATAAGTCAAATCTTAAAAAAAAAAGCCCTGGCTGGCGTAGCTCAGTGGATTGAGCGCGGGCTGCGAACCAAAGTGTCGCAGGTTCGATTCCCAATCAGGGCACATGCCTGGGTTGCAGGCCACGGTCCCCAGCAACGGCACGCTGATGTTTCTCTCTCTCTCTCTCTTTCTCCCTCCCTTCCCTCTCTAGAAATAAATAAATAAAATTTTAAAAAAATCTTAAAAAAAAAAAGATAGACAATAACATTTGTCAGTGAGGACAGGAAAAGTCAGAGCCATCATTCCTTGCTAGTGGGATTGAAAAATAGTACAGCTAATTGGAAGAAAGTTTGACAGTTCCTCAAAATGTTAAATATAAACTCACCACATGACTCAACACTTCCACTCCTAGGTATCTACTCAAGATCAATGAAAACATATGCCGGTGTTCGAAGCAGCATTGCTCATAATCGCCAAAAAAGTAAAGACAGCAAAATGTCCACCAACAGATGAGTGAGAAAACAAAATATGGTATCTGCATTTAAAGGAATATTATGCGGCAATACAAAGGAATAAAGTCCTGTGACATGTGTGCTACAACATGAAGGAAACTTCAAAACCTCTGAGGCGAAAGATGCCAGACATGAAAGGCCACACACCGTGTGATTCCACTTACATGAAATGCCTAGAAGATGCAAATTCGTAGAAACACAAAGTAAATTTATGGTTTCCAGGGACTGTGGGGAGAGGAATAAGGAGTGACTGCTAATGGGGATGGGATTTCTTTTGGGGGATCCAAAAGTATTCTAAAATTAGATTGTGTTGGTGGCTTTGCAGCCGTGCGAGTACACTAGAAAACAGTGAATCACACACTTTAAATGGGTGGGTTGTGTGGCATGTGAATTATACCTCAAAAAAGCGGTTAAGAAAATAGTTACTAAAATATGTAAGTACATCCTAAGGGGGCCTGGGGAGCAAGGGAAAATAGGAAGTTTGGGCTGGGCCCTAAATAGGCTGTGTGGCCCAGGGGGACCTGGAGTGGAGGAAGTGGCATATGGGTGGAAAGTGGAGGTGGGAACTTCCACCTAGGGAAGAGGGGACTGAGTGCCCCGGAGAATTTCGCCTGCTTCAGTTTTGTCAAGGGCCAGCAAGTGGATGGTTTCTGAAAGAAGGTCTCAGAGCCTTGAGGTGGAGAGTCTATGATGTCAGCACCTGGCCTTTGTGACACAGTCACTGGATGTCATGGAGGACTGCCCCCAGGAATTCGGGCTCTTAGCTCCCAAGGGGGGTGGCAATGCCACCCCTTAAAGAAAGTCCCAGTCTCTCAGAGGCTTTCACCAGCTAGGCCCACCGCCCCTGCTGCTGCTGAGTGTGATAAGCCATATTGGCCAGGGCCAGGCTGAGCCAGAGGACATTAGCATTAGTGGCAGTAAGGGGTCACGGGGACTAGAGTGGCAGGAAACCAGGATGCTTACAGAATCCCTGATTCAGGTTTAGGAGAACAAAAGCCTGTGACGGAAGACCTCCATCTGGCCGAAGGAGAACTGAAGGCAAGGCTCAGACAGAAACCTGGGCCTCAGTGAATTTAGGATAAAGGATGCTGGGGGCGGAGAGGGGTGGACCCACTCTTTGGTGACTGGTGCTCTTTCTCCCAGGTCCCGTCATTGCCGAGGTGCCTTGTGAAACACAGCCCACAGGGGCCCTCACGGGTAAGAGCTTCAATAAGCAGATCCCCTCGATTCCCAGTCCCATCTCAGCCCCCATACCCCCACACCTCCTCCTTCGACTCCATCCCACCCGCTATTTCTCTCCTCTTCAGCTCTAACCTTCCCTGGAGCATTTTGCCAGCTCTTTCGACCCCAAGGTGGCATGGGTTTAGGGCCCTAGTGAACCAGCCTGGAAATGGCACCTGAGGCAGAGCCAGAAATGGACCGATTCTCCCAATATCTGGGACTCTGTTTCTTTCTCTACAGGTCCTATGGGCTGTGTCTTCTTCCCTGGCCCATTCAGATCTTTGCTGCTGCCCCGAAGCTCCCAAGAGGCAGCTCTGATTCTCCAACCCTATACATCTTTCATTCAATGGCTGACTGCAAAGTAGTGAGAAGCCAAGCTTAGATCCAAGCTCCTGCCTGAACACCCAGAGGGTCTGGTGTCCCCTGGCTGGGTGTCCCCTAGGCTGCAACCAGAGACACTGGTCCTGACTGGGCCAGGTCTCTAATCTCTGGTCTTGACGCCCCAGTCCTTTCTGGATTCAAGGCCATGTTGCCTCCAAACAAGGACCAAGTGCTGCTACAGAACACAGCACCCTCTGGGGTCCCCCCTCAGGGCCCCTCACAACTTGTGGACTGCCCTCCCCGCAACTTCCAGCCTCTGCCTCCTCAAAAATCACACTCTCCCTCCCTCCCACCTTGCTCCCCTCCTCCACAGTCCCACTCTCCTGTATCCCATTTCTACTCTTCTGCCTCAAATTCTGACTTCGTACTACATCCCTACGCGTCCTCTCTCCCAAGATCCCCTGCTTTCTTTCATCAGAATTACCTATCTGTCTCCCTTTCACATTCCTCCTCTCCCTCCCACCAGCTATACCCTTCTCCTCCCCCTACCCACCCCTCCAGCCCCCCTCAGCCGCGGAACTCCTCTCTCCCACACTGCCAGTCTGGTCCCAACCCCGCAGACGTACCCAGCTCCACTCTCACTTCCCCGAGGCCCAGCCTGCCTTCTCCAGGGATCCATTCTGATAGACAGACATGGCACTGGCATCAGTACCACAACACCAGGTCCGCTGGGGGGGTGGGGGGATGCGTGGCAAGCGAGAGGGACCCTGCAGAGTTCAGGCACCCAGGAGCCCTGGCCCAGGCCCTGGTGGTTCACCTGGGGCACCGCCGTATTGCCCACGACCTTCGGTTACTGCTTTTGCAGCGCCTGTGGCTAGGCACAACTGGCCCGGCTCCAGTCGTGGAGTATCCCATGTGCCTGGTGTGTCTCCGGCCCCGTGGGCCCTCTTGCCCCATGCCCAAATACAGGACTGGCCCCCGGCTGCTTGCCTTCCCCCAGCTACTGCCCTGTGCACAGGGCCAGGAATCAGGACCACTCCGCATAGGCATCGGGTTTGGCCTCCGCTTGCCCCGTGGCCAGGCCAGGGCTTTGCATCTCTTGCCAGAAAGAAGACCAGAGGAAGTAGGACCTCAAGGCAAGGCCCCTCAGGCCCCTGGGTATCAAACCGAGGCTTTGCAGGCCCCAGCAGTTCCAGCCCCAGCCCCAGCAGCTCAGGCCGAGGCAGATTCAGCCCCAGGCAAATCCTCCCGGACCGGGACCCTCAGGTCTGCAGGCTCTCAAAGGCCAAACTTTACTCAATGTCCAGGACCTCCACCTCAGGCACCAAAACAGGACACCGTCTCCCTGAAACCCAAGTTTTCCTCAGTTCCAAAGAGGCCTGCCTCTCCAAAGCCTGTTCTGCAAAAGTCACCACCCCAGTTTCAGAGCCACGGAGGCTCCCAGGAGCACCTTCTCCAAACACAGCAGTTCCCTCCAGGCCCCAGATCTCAGGAAGTCCCCGAAACACCCTGAAGGGCTGGCTGGCTGGAGGTCAGGTGTGTTCTCGAGCGCTTAACCCCGGAAGTCCTTTGTGGAGTCTGCTCTCCCCTGGCTGAGGAGGAACAAGGGCACTCGAGGCCCCGTTCAGCCTTCCATGTATCCAATAAAGCCTCACACCGCAAAATTGGCGTTTGCGCCCTGCTGAGCAGACACACTGGGTACCTACAGCAGGGCCAGAACCCGACAAGGAGTGGGGGAGAGTCAAAGGACATAGAGTGGCCAAGAAGAGTGGATGCCATGTGTCTGAAAAGGCATGGGGCCGATAAGGCCTGAGCACCTGGGTTGTACAGAAAGCTCTGGTTGGCCCTTCACACATTTAATTCAATTTGATGAGACAGGTAATGGCATCCCCAAACCTGAAACCACTGGGTCCCTTCTTCTGGGTGCACCTTAGGTTAACGAGGGTGCATGCTGATGAGGCCAGGGGAACAGCAAGAGGTGTCCCGTTCAGAAAAGGGCCCTCCTAGCATTCCCTTGCAGAAAACCAGAAGGACCCTAAATAAGATCTGTCCTGCTGGGGGTCAGGTCGCCTGCCTTTGAGGATGTCAGAGGGGAGCAGCCCCCACCCACAAACCCTGGGGGATTATTTATTTTTAGAAAGGATAGGGGCAGAGGGAGAGAAATATCGATCTGTGATTGCCTTTCACGTGCTCCCCCACTGGGGACCTGGCCTGCAAACCCGACTGGGAATCGAACCGGCGGCCCACACCGGCCAGGGCAATTTCGGGATTTAAAGCCAGGTTTGTTTTAAAGTCCGCACTGCCTCCATTAACAGGCAGGAGACACAGGTCACATTTCCAGTGTATGAGCTTGGAACAAACCACTGCATCTCCAGGGTAAAACGTCAAGGCTGTGCTAGTGTGAGTCTGCCTATCGGTCTTGAAGGTAGACAACCGTAATCCAAGGATTTCTTTATTAAACCTTTATAGCACCGGGGGTCTTATCCTGGCCTTTTCTGGGGAGGCCTCAACCCTAACGCAAGGATTCTCTCTTAACCGTTCTTAGCTTCCCGCCTCCTCCAAAATCACCAAGGGTGTTTCGAAAGACGCGAGAGCTCTCGACTCCCGCCCCGCAGAAAGATGGCGGAACTTGACGTCACAATGGGGCGTAGAACAGAATCCCCGCGCAGGTGCTCGGTCGGTGGCTGCGCGACCGGCTAGTGCTGACGCGTATTGGCGGTTCTGCGCCTGCGCGAGGAGAGGGCACTAGGCGCGCTTGCGTACGGAGCGTCAGGGAGACCGGGTTAGACCGCCCGGGGCGGAGATTGGAGTTACTGTGTGTGGTTCGGGTGTGGGCAACGTCGGGTTAGTGAGAGGGGTCGGGAGCCCTCCCCGCGGAGACCGACTCAGGTTCAACAGCGGCCAGGGCGAGAGTCGAAGGCCGGGAGCGACATGTCTTGGGAGCCGCGGTGTGGACACTGAAGTGCGCGGCGAGCGGAATGGGTCGGCGCCGGGCGCCAGAGCTGTACCGGGCCCCGTTCCCGTTGTACGCGGTTCAGGTCGACCCCAGCACTGGGCTGCTCATCGCTGCGGGCGGAGGAGGCGCCGCCAAGACGGGCATAAAGAATGGAGTGGTAAGAGCGCAGTGCCACTCTGTCTGGCTCACACCTAGGGCAGAGGGCGATTCCGGGAGGGTCGCACCCCAGCTGCAGATCCTGCCGCTGCCCAGTGGAAATTCCCGGCAAGCCAGGCATCCCGACGCGAATTTCAGCGGAGAACTTAATCACAGGGCGATTGAGCGACTCTTAAGGTGAAGTGAAAACCGTGACAAGTGCTACTTAGGCGCTTCAGCTCCACCGCAGGAGCCGCCCCCGGGGTCTTATCCTGGCCTTTTCCGGGGAAGCCAAAGAGGCCGCCTGTCCTCCAGCAGCAGCGACGGTGCTGCATTTGGCCCTTAGGCTAGCTTTTCTTCACTTTACTAAGCGTCGCCCATTAACTCTGTGAACTGGAGGCAATGCTCCCAACCCTGCCTGCTGTACGGATTTGTGAGGTTCAAGACAAAAGGGGGTGGGGGGTTAGAGAAAGACTTGTGAACTGAGAAATGCGGTAAACAAAGGGGTAGTGTATCAGATCATAGGATGCACGTTTGCGCTTGCGGTAAAGCCCCGGACAGCCCTGGACCTTGCTCAGCCCACTTCCCTCTCCCACAGCATTTTCTGCAGCTAGAGCAGATTAACGGGCGCCTGAGTGCCTCCTTACTACACTCCCATGACACAGAGACACGGGCTACTATGAACTTGGCGCTGGCTGGTAACATCCTTGCTGCAGGGCAGGATGCCAGCTGTCAGCTCCTGCGTTTCCAGATCCACCAGCAGAAGGGCAAAAGCAAGGCAGAGAAAGCAGGTGAGAAGCTGGCTCTCGAGCTTTGGGAAGAGTGTTAAATGAGTCAGATCACTCTCATCTTGGCCTCTGAAAAAGTGGGGCTGGAAGTGGGGTTATGGTAGCAGGCGGGAATCTGGATGTTCACCAGACCTGCAGAGAGGGGGCCGGTATTGTTTGCTATAGAAGCCTGGAATCTGGTGGGCTCTGTGTGTTGCAGGTTCCAAGGAGCAGGGGCCTCGGCAGAGAAAGGGGGCAGCCCCAACAGAGAAGAAATCTGGAGCTGAAACCCACCAGGAGGGGGTAGAACTGAGAGTAGAGAATTTGCGGGCGGTGCAGACAGACTTCAGCCCTGATCCACTGCAGAAAGTTGTGTGCTACAACCACAAGAATACCCTGCTTGCCACCGGGGGCACAGATGGCTATGTTCGTGTCTGGAAGGTATGGTTTGGGGGGCTAGGGAGGGTGTGTGTTGGTAGCAGCACAGCCAGAATTGTGAGAAACTGAACGTGGGTTCCAGGAACTTGTGAGGGAAGTCTGCACTGAGTGACCCTTAGAAGAGAAGAGGGTGGAGGTCGTGGCACTCTTACTGGGTACCCGTGCTGACCGTGGTGGTGGTTTGGCTGCAGGTGCCCAGCCTGGAGAAAGTGCTGGAGTTCAAAGCCCATGGAGGGGAGATTGAGGACCTGGCTTTGGGGCCTGATGGCAAGGTGAGGAGGTGAGAGGGTGGAGAAAGTAGGTGGTTATGCTGCTCGTTTTCTGTGACTGGATCTTCTAACTGTCCTTCTTGGAATCTTGATTCCTGACTAGTTGGTGACTGTGGGCTGGGACCTTAAGGCCTTCGTGTGGCAGAAGGATCAGCTGGTGACACAACTGCACTGGCAAGAGAACGGACCCACCTTCTCTAACACGCCTTACCGCTACCAGGCCTGCAGGTGGGAAGGTCCTGGAGGGGGGCTAAAAGAGGCTCAACCTAGATGTGGTGGGGGAGTAGGAAAAGACCCGTGGGGAGCTGGGGAGGATTGTGACCTTGGCGGGTGTGACCTCAGGCCTGACTGGCGCACAGGAAGGTACAAACTCTTGAGGAGGGCTGGGCAGGCCCCATGGGCTCAATGGCTTCTTGCTGGTTTCCAGGTTTGGGCCGGTTCCAGACCAGCCTGCCGGGCTACGACTCTTCACAGTGCAGATCCCCCACAAGCGTCTGCGCCAGCCCCCACCCTGCTACCTCACAGCCTGGGACGGCTCTACCTTCCTGCCTCTTCGGACCAAACCCTGTGGCCATGAAGTCATCTCCTGCCTTAGTGTCAGGTTGGAAACAGAGCTGGCTCGGCCGGGTGTGAGGGTGGCTGGCAGAGCAGCAGGAGGAGCCCTGCCTGGGGGCTGTGGCTAGTGAGTGAGCGTTGCTGTGTGGGCCTCTAGGACAGTGCGCATTTTATTGTTTGTTGCAGTGATTCGGGTACCTTCCTAGGCCTGGGCACGGTCACTGGATCTGTGGCCATCTACATAGCTTTCTCTCTCCAGGTAATGGGCAGAGGTGGGCACAGCCCAGAGGGCCCTTTGGGTGGGGACTCTAGGCCTTCTTCTGCTCTGGGGGCAGGAAGCAATCTGGCCCAGCCTGTAGAGTGAAAGCTTTCTGGGAGGTGGGGGCGTGTTTTCCAGAAGGAATGTTCCCACCTGGGGCTTCCCTCACTCATTTTCCTCCTGTTGCCAGCGCCTCTACTATGTGAAGGAATCCCATGGCATTGTGGTGACGGATGTGGCTTTTCTACCTGAAAAAGGTCGTGGTCCAGAGCTCCTTGGGTCCCATGAAACTGCCCTCTTTTCTGTGGCTGTGGATAGTCGTTGCCAGCTGCATCTGCTACCCTCTCGACGTGAGTCATTGGGGTGGGCAGGTACCACCCAACCTTTATCTGTAGCAAAAATTTGCTTCCTGGAACAATGGGCTGCTTGTTTATAGCCACCTGCCCCCTCTGTGGATGGAGTCGGTCAAGGGTTCTGTTTGCTGGGCTGTGAGGCCCTTTGCCCACTGACTTCTTCCCTCCCACTCTGCAGGGAGTGTTCCTGTGTGGCTACTGCTGCTGCTATGCGTCGGGCTTATTTTTACGACCATCTTGCTGCTCCAGAGTGCCTTTCCAGGTTTTCTTTAGCCTCTAGCTCCCAGGGAGTCAGCGACCTGGGCTCGGCCACCTTCTGGACTTAAGTGGAAGCCTGGATCCCATTGCTCACTCCACCTCTGCCTGGGTCCATAGCTGAGGTGGCCTCTGATGAGACTTGACAGAACTGTCTGCCCTGTGCAGTTAAAGCGTGGCTGTGGCCCTGTGTGACTCTGAGTTCTGGGAACCCTGTGTTCATCATCTTTGGATCCACCTAGGACAGTGGTGTCTGCAGCCCAGGCCACACCACCTGCCTCCTCTCCTCTCTGCTCACTGGGGGTTCCAGAGCTTATCCTTTCTCCAGAAATACATGAAGATGCCCCAGAATCTGGAGTCAGTGCTGTCCTTCCTGCAGAAGCAATCTGTTTCTCCTCCTGCCTCACAACCTGGGGCCGATTGCTCTTTTCATGAGCCCCTTGCATTTGCTGGGGCAAGCACCAGCCTGGGATTTGGCGTGAGGGAAGAAAGAGGCAAAAGGAAGACCCAGGCAGTAATCTGTGGATTGAGCTGAGTAGCTCTAGGCCAGCCAGACTAAAGATGCAGTAAGTTCCTAGGTGGTCCACCCTAGCCTTGAGAAAAGGGAAAGTGAACCTCAGCCCATTTGACAGGAAAAGTTGATATTTAATAAAAAAGGGAAGACTGAACTGAGACCCTGAGTGGCACTGTCGTCAGCTCTCACCTCCCTCAGAAGTCAAGAGAGCCCCGAGGCCGAGCAGCTCCGCCGGGTGCTGGAAGACGGCTTTGGCGTACTGGTGGAAGAGGCGGTTCATGTAGCAGTGCTGCCAGGGAAGCAGCCCTTCCAGGAAGCCGACGTGGCCACCCTGCGCTGTGACGAGCAGTGCGACATGGGGAGATTGCTGGGCAGCCTGTAGTGGGAGGGCTGGGGGAGGGGGTGGAGAGGAGGTCAGGAGCCCAGGCCTCTACCGAGAACCCAGGCGCTCTCCACTTCACCTCACGGCTCATTGTCCTTGCCGCCTAAAGCATCAGATTGAGCATGCTCACCATGGGCTGGGGAGAAGGGGTCATCAGCTGCATTGAGGCAGAGCACAGGTGTCTGGATGGCACCTACTTTAGTTCTCGGGCTTGCTGCGTGGTAGTAGGTAACACAGTCTTTATATCCAAAGGCCACAGTTGTGTAGCGCTCATCAAATTGGCGGATCGTGCGGGCCTGTGGGTGGTGGAGGGTGGGGTAGGCTAGGGTAAGGGTAAGGAGTAGGAATATATTGGAGGAAGAATTGGGTGGAGGGAAGGTGGTTGAAAGACTATACCTGTAGCACAAAGTCTACATCAACCACCTTTTCCATCACCTTTCTGTTTCTGCAAAAGAGAGCACAGGTTTGGCTCTAATATGGGACCTGACCCAAGCACTGGGAGAACCTGGCATTTCTGCCATCCTGCCCAGGCTGTTACCCCATCCCACTCGCCAAGACCCTACCGGTCCACAACTTGGCAGAGCCCCGCAGTGAGGCGCTGATTAAAGAGCAGTGAGTTGAGTGGGGACTCCAGGGAGCTGGTGGTCTCAAAGGAATCCCAGCATACAGACAGAGTCAGTGCCGCCACCAGCCCTGCAGCCCGTCCAGTCCTTGCCAGGTGGTTCAGCACTAATATCCTGCAGGGTTGGACCAGTGGCCATGAAAGAAGGGCTTGCGTTAGTGTGGATGAAGGAGGTGGGGAGAGGACGTGGAGGAGGAAACAATGGGAAGCCAGGCGTTGGGGTTAAGCCCAGGCAGCCTTACCCTCCAAGGGAGATCCCCACAGCCAGCAGTGGAGCATGGGGGTAGCGGTGCTTTATGTGGCTCAAGACCATCTCCAGATCTTCAGTGTCGCTGGCACAGAAGGCCCTGTGGGTCTGAGGCAAACCAGGTCATTGGGTAGGGAGGGAAGCCCTGGCCAGGTGGCAGAAAAATGGGAGGGTAGGTGGATAGAGGCCCGGGGCCAAGGGTCTCCAGGGAAGGGGTGAAGAGCCGTTGTGAGGAATGAGGCTACTCACCAGCAGTCCTTCCCCACGGCAGCCCCGGTTGTTGAAAACGACAGCCCTGTGGCACACACAGGTGCATTCTAGCCAGACTCTCCCTAAAAGCCCTCTGGCAGCTTTCAGAAAGAGCCCAGCCAGAAGGTACCTTTCATAGAGCACTGCCTCCCCATAGCTGTCAATCTGAATTGACCTCCCTGTTACCAGTTCTTAGATACCACCCCGCCCCTCTGGGTTGTGCCATCCTTACCTATAACCATCCCTCAAAGCTTGGTCAGCTAGGTGCAAGATATAGGTCTCCTGGCTACTGCCCGTTATCCCGGGAAGCAGCAGTACAACGGGCTGCGTGGTGGGGGCTGGGTGCCGATTGCCACCTGGCTGGCCAGCCCAGTCTAGCAGCAGCTGTCCTCCATCTGGGGTCTGGAGGACTTCACTGTGGTTTGGGGGAAAGGGCACACGGATACCATTAGGAGCTTCGTGTGTTTAAGAGGTTTACCCCCGCCCTACCAAACAACTCCCATGACTTCCCATTAGCATCGTTTGAGGGCATGCATCTGGCAAAACAAGACTGTGACAAAGTGTAAAGGGGACAGAACAGGTTAAATGTTACCTCATGGGCAATTAGATAGCCCTCCACAGAGCCACTCTCGTCATTACCCTCAACACACTGAGGTAGGTGGGAGCCAAGATTGCTTTAATCTCAAAAGGTAGGGTTCCCCTGTACTTACAGCCTGGTGTTCCCCCTTCTGACCCTTCTTACCTCCAGTAAAGGACTAGAGGCCGAGGCTGCAGTAAGGCTCGGAAGATGGTTTGTAGCCGCCCCTCAAAACACCACAGCGTAGGATAGAAAGTCTCCATAGTGATTGGACAGTGTCGCTCCAGGAAGGCCAGAAACTGGGACCCTGTCACCAGTCGAGGCCTCTGTAATCACAACACAATCTGCCTCACTCCCAATTTCTGTCCCGAGCCAGTGAGGGCGCTTGACACCGGTGACCCTTCTCCAGAGAGCAGCCTGGAGGTCACTGCTGCTGCTGGGGATGAGAAGTCTAGCATACCTCGGTCTGGAATGGCCGTCACCTGTTAACATAGTTCAGCTAGAGGCCGAAAGGACTGTGGTCCTGGAGTGTCACCTCTCCAGGACTGACCTTGCACTGGCTCAGAACCAGGGCTGGGAGCTGCTGCAGCTAACTGGGGCTGACTCCCCCACTCAGCCTATCCGTGCACCACCCAACTATGGAATTAGCAGGTAAGGTGGGTGAACTGCCTGGCTGATCCTGGCAGGAAGGGTTGGGAACCTAGACAGAAGCTCAAGAAATGCAGCACCGTTTGATCTGTGACCTTTGCCTCACAGTTGAAGTTTCCACACTGTCATCCACTGTCATCTTCCCAAAACCAGCTCTGGCCACTGGCTCCCCGATTTTAGCACCACACTGTTGCATATTTCTATTCCCTGCTGGGCATGCTCACCACTGAAGGGCGACTTCCTACCGCAGCACCTCGCTTTCTCCCTCAAGCCCCTGCTGTTAGGCCACATGAATAGATCTTGTCTTCCTTCACACCAGCCAGAAAGGAGATGGCACTAGATAACGGGGACAGGTGAGGTGAGTGGGCCCTGAGCCTGACTTACAACCCCTCTGCTTGGTCCTTCCGGGCAGACCAAGGGAGTGAGAGGGACTGGCCACATGGCTTCTGAAGGAGTATGCTGTACAAAGCCAAAAGACTTCAGACTCAAATTGGGTTTCTGTTGCAGGACCTAAAGAACCTGAGGACCAGATTCTTATCTCTTCTGCAGTCTTGGTAGCAGAGGGGTCTAGGTAAGTTAAGAACTTGAGAGGCCAGGTTGGTAGTGTGACTGCTGTGAGATGTGAATAGAACCCTGGTCCTCAAGCCCTGGGATAGTAACACCTGTGATTCATTCATTTTGTGCTATATGCAAGCACTAGGCTAGGCTCAACCTTATGAGAGAGGATACGTTACGAGTGAAGAAACTGGCTCACAGAGATGTAGTTGTTTCCCAAAACCACATAGCAAAAGAGGCAAAGCGGAATTAATAATAGTTATATCACCACTAATAGTAGGTAAAATTTGTTCTGTGCTCCTTATGCTCCAAGCATTGTGCTAAACATTTTACATAATAACATCCCGTGATCTTCATAATAGCTCCTTGAGACAGGTAATGTGATCCCTCTGTGGATGCAGGTTTGAAAGCCAAGTAATTTGTCAGAGGTCCTGAAGCTTGCCAGGGCTAGTTAGTGGGCGAGCTGGGGTTCCAGCCCACATCTAGGGCTTGTGCTCTTAGTCACTGCACTGCCTTCCTTCCTAATCACCAAGATTTTCTGTTGTCACCAATTTATTAAGTCCTTGTCAAACAGCTCAGTAGTGCAGAATAAGGTGCTAGTAAATTAGGTGACAGGTTTGATTTATGTGGGTTAGTTTCATTTTAACTATAGTGAAGTATTTTTTGACTCATTCCTGAGATTCAATACCCATCCATCATGCTGGACAATCCAAACACCATGTCTTCGGGGCCTCCACAGTGGCCCTTTCCCTGCATTTTAACCAGGACGGGAAAGTCAAGGAAGAGTTTGGAGTGTGAAGTGGCAGAGGTCTGACTTCAGTGTGGCTTGTTGCAAAGGAAAATGTGTAGTTAAGGTCTGAAGTGAGTGACTTTCCAAATCAGACATATTGTATAAAGTAAGGATTTATAGAGCATTTGTGAGGTTTGAATTTTTTTAAGTTGTTTTATTAAGGCAGATTTGTTTTATAAAGAAATACATGTGAATGCTGAAAGCTCTGAAAACTCAGGTAACATTAAAATTCCCTATTGATCTGTTTAAAGGGCTTCAGTCAATAGATTTCTTGTTAGACTCATTTACTTGGAACAGAATTTAATGAGGATAAAAAGATTTAGATTTTTCTGGACACATAAATTAGGTATTTAATCTAAATTTCAGAATTTAGAATATAATCTCCAAGTTCACCAAAATCAACCTCTTCAGAATTTTTAACTGCACTGTACTTGGAGAGCCTAGAACTTAAGGCTGAGTGAATGAGCGTAGTTAGGGTTATCCATTAATCCTGAGCCAGTAGGGAAAGGAGCCTCCCCCAGCCCTGAAGGAAGCAAGGCCCTACTGTCTGATGGGGTGGTGTTGGGAGTTGGCCACAACCCCACAGGCCTCAGGGTCCTTCATTCAGTGCAGCTACTGAGAAACGTAGCTAGACTGTTGAAAAGAATAGGACAGCCTAGCAGTGTGCACATCTCCCTGAGGCCGCAGGATGCCTTTCACCCGTCTTTCCCGGATGTCTGTGCTTGCCATAGGGAGCAGCACCCCTCTGATGCCTGCAAGGCCCAGATGGCATGGGAAGCATGAGAGATGCAGAGAATTTAGGCAGGCAAAGAAATGACTCTTCCTAAGGTGGAAAGCAAAGAGGAGACTGGCTGGAGCGCAGGGCCAGGGTCTTGGAGGGGTTGAGACGTCCAGTTTCACCTGGGACGCGAGGCCCAACCATGCCAGCTCCCGCAAAAGGCTTGAGCTCCCGGCTGGAAGCTGTCCCCTAGACCCGAGTACCCCCTACCCACCGGCCAGAGCTCTGGACCCTCACCCACCTGGGGCACACATGCCCAGTAGTAGCCCAAGTAGAGGGCAGCGCCAAGACCCAAAAGCAGAAAGAACAGCTCTGTCCAGGTGCCATGCTGAGGGCTCGGGGAGAAGCTCAGCATAGTGTTGGTGGGTTTCGACTCGCAAGTTCTTGATTGGTCCCAGCGCCTTGACTTTGATTTGCAGTCCTGCAGGTGCGCGCTATTGGAAGGCGTGTGCAAGTCCCGCCTCCACTGCCCAGTGGGGTGGGGTCCAGTGACCCCGGCCCAATTCGCCGCGTGTGAGCCTTGAGGGGCTGTGCTAGGACCGCGCGGGGTTGGGGGTGCTGCGTCCGGTGCCCCGAGGTTCGACCTCGGAGCCGAACCAGTGACTTGCAAATGGCTTCCGCACCGCGCCTCCCCGCCTCCTGCTTCCGCATCGCGGTCACTGGCACGACAGCCCCTGGGAAGGACTGGCGGCCGCCCCTGCCGCCGCCATCTTGGTGAGGGCCCCTCCAGCCCCTTCCTTGCACCCTGCCCTGGTGGTGGCAGGCAGCATGTCAGTCATCTAGGACACAGTGGCTCCAGGGGTGACGTTGTGCTGTGTCACACAGAGTGCAGCCGTGCCCAGTGACCTTTACTCTTGGGGCATGGCTGATTCCCGTGGGGGCTGATACCCTGCACAGTGGTCCGCACACTAGACACACCGGGCGCGTTGTAGCACTCACTCCATAGTCCCATAGTCACATACTCAGGCTTCGGCTATGGAGTGGGTGGCTTACACATGGTCGATCTCTCTCTCTCTCTCTCTCTCTCTCTCTCTCTCTCTCTCTCTCTCACACACACACACACACACACACACACACACACACGAGTTAAAGCCACTCACACAGTGCCACTCTGTGATGTAATCCCTGTCAAGGAAATACAGCGGATACTGGCCCTCCACCCAGTCTGTGCCAGGCACCTGGCGCACCCCAGGGTGCTGTCCCTGTCTTCACCGGGAGGTGGAAACAAGTCAGCCACCAGTGCAGTGGCTCTCAACCTTGACTGAAGATCGGAGCCATCCGGGGGTTTCAAAAGCTCCCAGTGCCCAGGCCCCAGCTCCAATATAGTCGGTCTGGAGCGGAGACCAGGCAGCGATGTAACTGAGAAGCTCTCTGGAAGATTCCAGTGTGCAGTCAGGGTTGGACCCCATGGTGGGGTGCGGTGCTAGGTCAGGGAAGGCCCAGCTGCAGCGGGAGTCTTGAGGAGGGTTCGGGAGCGCCATGGGATCAGAGAAAGTGTACCCAGTATTAAATGACAATACATTGTAGGTGAAACCCAAAAGTGAGGAGTTTCCCAGGCAAGGGGAGGCAGGCAGAGAGTAGTTGTTCCAAGGGAGGAAATGGCCCAAGCAAAAGCTCGGATGTGAGAGACTTCTTAAAGGAAACAAGAAATTTGGTCTGGAGCACACAAGATGGTCAAGGAGTAGGGTGTGAGTAGCTACATAAAGATGTTAGAGTTTTTCCTAAAGGTGGAGAAAAGCTAACAGTTTTATAAAGGGGTGAGCAACATGATCAGAGTTGTTTTATTTTTAAAGATTTTACTTATTTATTTTTAAAGAGAGGGGAAGGGAGAAAGAGAGGGAGAGGAACATAGATATGTGAGAGATAACGTCCATTGGTTGCCTCTCACACCCCAGCCAGGGACCTGGCCCACATCCCAGCCGTGTACCTTGACCGAGAGGCCTTTCCTCTCGGTCAAACCCAAGACCTTTCTATTCTCAGGCCCGCACTCAATCCAGTGAGCCACACCAGCCAGGGCGAACTGTTTCAGAAGAATCGTCCAGGGTACTTGGAGAATGGGTGGGAGGAGGATGAGAATGGAAGCAGAGAGGCCAATTAGGGAGCTGTAAATGGAACTTTGGCAGAATGATGGTTGCCTGGACCGGGAAGGGGGGGGCGGGGAGCGAAGCTCTTCGAGCTAGGAGGCTGCATTCCCAGGAGGTGGGAGGTGTGGCGAGAAGGAATCATGGATGGCCCCAGCTTTTTGATGGCTCTGGTTCACGGATGCGTGGCGGTGCCTGTTTCTGGGATGGGGAAACTGAGGGGGCGTGTGGTGCGAGGGATAAGGGGACACATTCTGGCTCAGACACTTAGAGGTTGGGGTGCTGGTAGGTGTTCTAATTGTGTTTCTTGGATCCTCTACTTGTTTGGTGTTCATTACCACAAAGCCAAACTAATGGCCAAAGTTGTTTATATCACCCTGAATAGAGTCCTACTCTGAGCCATTTCCTTCATCTAACTCACACACACCAAGCCAGCATTTCCCCTCTCCTAAATGGATACAGGGCCAGGTACCAGACAGCTAGGGACAGCTCCTTTCCTCAAAAGTCCCCCAGAAATATTCAAACTAGCCAGTCCAAAGGTGTCTGCCATGCCCCGCCTTGCCATTCTCCTTTAATAAAGGCTGTGGCCCACATCTCGCCCTTGCTGCCTTCTGCCTTCTGCCCTACACTGGTACTCCTCACTGTGGGCCTGTGGGCAAGCTGTGTCTCTTATTTCCAGGGGAACTGTAACATCAGTCTTTTCTCTCAATGGCATTGACCTCTCCGTGTTGTCACTCCGTCACCTTGATAAGTTAAGATTCAGGCACAGACCACCAGGCTGTTCAATTTCTGATGTAGTCTGGGGCTTAGAGACTAGAATGTGAGAATTGGTAGTCGTCAGCATTTAGATAATACATTAGTTTGCAGGGTTGCCATAACAAAGTACCACAAACTGGGTATCTTAAACAACAAAAGTTTGTTATCTTACAATTCTGGGCACTAGAAGTCCAAGATCAAAGTGTCAGCAGGATTGGTTCCTCCTGAGAGCCTTGAGGGAGAATCCGACCCATGCCTCTCCACTGGTTTCTGAGGCTTTGCTGGCAATCTCTGGCCTTCCTGGTCATGCAGAAGCTTCACCGCAATTTCTGTCTGCATCTTTACATGCTGTTCTGTGTGTGTGTGTGTGTGTGTGTGTGTCCACAGTTTTATATGGGTACCAGTCATATTAAATTAGGAACCCACCCTACTCCAGTATGATGTCATAGTTACTAATTATATCTGCAGTGACTCTACTTCCAAAGATTACATTCTGAGGTAGTAAGGCTTAGGACTCAAACACACACATTTTGAGGGTGAAATTCAACCCATAATGCAGAGCGATGGCAGTGACAAGAACAGATGAACACAAGGACAGATGGAGAGTGAGGAAACCGCCCCGAGGAATTCTGAAGCATGAAAAAAACTAAGAAGAAATGACTATAGAGAGAGAGATGGTGTTGATGAAACCAATGAAGACTGTGATCCAAGGAGGTAGTGTCCACCCAGGGGAGAGGACAGGGTGACCTTGGTGAGAGCAGGCGTGGATACTGATGGGAAGCAGCTGATGGGGAGGCAGAAGATGAAGATTCCAGAGAGATAAGTCATCTATTCAAAGAACTAAATCCTGCCCTGGCAGGGTAGCTCAGGTGGTTAGAGCATTGTCCCGATACTCCAAGGTTTCTGTGGGTCAGGGCACCTGCAGGAATCAACCAGTGAATGCATGGATGGGTGGAACAACAAGTTGATGTCTCTCTCTCTCTCTCTCTCAATTCCTCTCTGTCTCTAAAACCCATCAAAAAAGAAGAACTAAGTCCTTGGGCCAGTGGATGAGGATGCAGTCTGGAGCCTTGGGTGGGGGGGACCAGCCACTGTGACAAAAACAGGACACTCCATTTTGGCCACAGAGCTGCGGCTACACTCTGCAGCACTCTGTGCAGGCCAACAACTACCACCACCGCCTTCAAGACTCTCCCCAGACCAACCCCCTCCGAATCTCATATGGAGCCACTTCTCAACGACATGCACAGTCACAGCCACACAGTGACACTCACTGGAAAGCAGCAGGCACAGCTGTCACGTGAGTATCTCAAACAACTCAGCAAGAGTTCACCCAGACAGCCTCACACACATGACACTGACATCCTCCGGCACCATCACACACAGTCACTCATTGGCCATACTCTTTCAGGCCCACACTGTCACACTAGTCACGCAGTCACACAAAATACTGCCTGCTCTGTCACAAGCTCCCCAAGCACACAGCCACAGATACCAATCACACCCACACACATTAACAGTAAGTTGCATTCTGTCTTGTCCCTGCAGGAGTGGCACCCACAGCATCGCTGCTGGGAAACAAATAGGCTTGTAGTACACTGCAGCCTCACCATCTGCCTTTGTCTCGCTGTCTATCTAGCGCTCGCGCTCTCTCTCTCTCTCTCTCTCTCTCTCTCTCTCTCTCTCTCTCTCTCTCTCTCTCTCTCTCTCTCTCTCTCTCTCT